>JASKMD010000010.1:6770528-6798028 GCA_030144725.1 Haematococcus lacustris
AGGACTGTGTCAGGTGGCGACGGTTGACTGCGCGGCTCCGTCCATCAGGTAAGTTTCCTGCGACGTGCCAGGCACATGACTGTCAGCAGCTGGGTATCGCACCTGGCGCTTCAGCGTGTTCCTGTCACCACGCTGCGGACATCAGCCAGCAGCAGTCGCGTCTCGCACCTGTTGATGCTGATGGCGCTAGCAAGGCTAGCAGCAGGGCCAGCAGTGTGCACGCAGTGGTACTCGCCCCCACTTTGGTCCGGAGCATTTCGACCCTTGCTCTCGGTCGTTAGCGATGAAGCTCGAGAACGCCCAGCTATAGACATAGCAATGAAGAGGCACGAGTGCCTTGACTGTGACCTATGTGACCAGTATTTGTCCATGCGGCCTTGCAACATTGCACAGCGGCCCACTCTGTGTAGACCCTCAGACAAGCATGTGCTCTGCCTTGCCCCAAGCTTAAATGTATATTCAGGCAGCAGACAAATCTCAGCGTTGATGCAGCGCACCAAGCATCAAGAGGTAGATGTGTACGAGACACACTTAAATGCTGGCTGGGCTGCCTACTGAAACTCTCGGCAAGAGTGCCTGGGTCAAGCATTATCAAGACTGTTTCCATCACTCCACCATCCTTTCTTTTACAGCAACATCAGCAACAAAAACAAGCGTCCGCACCAACTGATACAAATGTTGCAACTAATACAAACGTTGCAGCCATGCTGCACCCCATCCTCCTACAATCACATAGCTGCTCTGAAGAAGGCTATAAGTCGAATTGCTCCTGACAGCACTGTACTGCTTGCCTAACGATGAGGAGGCTATAGAAACACTGATTGCACCAGGGAGCCTCTTATAGCCACTGGCATGCTCACTATTGAACTATGACTCACATCCCATCCTTGCTGCTTGCACAGGTCACGTTATCCGGTTATCTGGCATGCAGAAACATGCATGGTCTGTGACGTGCACATGGGCATGAGCAATGGTCCGAGACTAGCTACTCACCATTCAGCTGCATTGCGCTAGAGATGCTAGCTGCACGCAGGTCCAAGGTTAGGGTTAGGGTTAGGGTAGGGCTAACCCCCAACCCCGCTTCATACTAATACTCAACCTGACGAGTTGGTGCTTTGCCGCCACGGATGGTGTTGGACGGGGCGCAGCACTGGGTGGCGTTGTCTGAGTAGGGGGACGGGACGGCGGTGGTGGTGTGCGGGGAGGGGAGCGTGACGCTGGGATGAAGGGCGGAGGGCTGGGGAATCTGCCAACTGCCTGATGCTGCCCCTGTGGTGCTGTTCTAGGCCACCATGGTATGGGAGTTGGTTAGCTCGTTTGTAAGGCTGCTCTCACTGCCCAGCTCCATGCAAGATGACGCTGGCCCCATTTCATATGATTAGGAGCCAGAGCAACAGCCACCAGCAACCACAGGGGACACAGCACCAGCTCTGTGCGCCTGTCTGCTCTGCAGACCTGTTGTGAGAGATGCAGCTACTTAGACATGGCTACTAGGCTCAATGGCTACTAGGCTCAAAGGATGAGGGAGCTTAAGCCTCAGCCGCCTCCAGGGCGAGGCCCCCCTGATTGCCCCCCTGGTGGGCCCCTTGCTGCCTGCACTGGGGCTGCGGTGGCAGTCCTGAAGCTGGGCGGAGGCACAACAGGCGAGGAGCGTGATGCGGGCGCAGGCCCTGGCTGGCGTGATGAAGAGGAGGGGTTAGTAGCAGCGGTTTGGGAGGGAGGCCGTGGAGGAGGGGGAGAGCTGATAGGCCGAGGTGGGCTGGGCTTGGCTGGTGGGGGAGGGGGTGGGGGACGGCTTGGCGATGGAGGAGGGGAGGGTGATCGGGGTGAGGGTGATCCGCTCTGCGGCCCTGGTGGCCGGGATGTTGAGAAGGAGGCTGAGGTTTGAGATGGCGGTGGGGAGCTTGGTGCTGGACGTGGGGAGGGGGGGCTGCGAAAGCCTGGGAGTGAGGGTAGGGGGCTTGAAGGTGAAGAGGGAGAGCTCTGTGATGCAGAGGGAAAGGTGGCTGTCAGGGCACTCAGTGAAGTGGGGCTGAAGCTAGGGCTGGGACGTAGGTCAGGGCTTGGAGGGGGGGAGGGTGAGGGAGGAGGAGAGGGAGAGCTGAATGAGGACGTGCGGAAGGCGGCTGATGTAGAACTTGGTGAAGAGGGGCTGGGGCTGGGGCTGGGGCTGGGGCTGGGGCTGGGGCTGGGGCTGGGGCTGGGGCTGGGGCTGGGGCTGGGGCTGGGGCTGGGGCTGGGGCTGGGGCTGGGGCTGGGGCTGGGGCTGGGGCTGGGGCTGGGGCTGGGGCTGGGGCTGGGGCTGGGGCTGGGGCTGGGGCTGGGGCTGGGGCTGGGGCTGGGTGCTCTCGAACTAGAGGGTGCTGACGAGTTAGTGCGGGGCTGGGGATTGCTTGTTGCCCCAGCAAGGTTCTGTAAAGAAGACGTGGAAGCGGGGGAGGGGGTTCCACCAGAGGAGGGGGAGGAGGGGGAGGGGGAAGGAGAGGAGGGGGAGGGAGAGGAAGATGCCGCATCGGGGCTCGGGTTCGGACTAAGGCTGGGGCTTGGGCTTGAGTAAGAGTCGGGGCTGGGGGAAGAATATGGGCTTGGAGGCGAGTAGGGGCTTGGGGGGGAATAGGGGCTGGGTGAGTTGTTTGGGGAAGGGGCATTTGCAGGGGCTGCGACTGGCACTGGTGTGCTGTATGCTCCTCCACCTCTTCCTCCTGTTTCTATGGGTGGCAGGCTGATGCTGCCCCCAGTGACGCTTGGTGCAGTAAAGCTGCCACCTGTAACTGTGCCCCCTCCTGTGTATCTGCCGAGCAGACTTCCCAACAGTGACGGAGATGGGGAGGCAGGTGGTGCGGGAGAGGATGGCTCGGATGGAGGTGGGGGTGGGGGTGAGGGTGGGGGCGAGGGTGTGGGAGGGGAGCTGGGTGCTGAGGGGCAAGGGCACCCACACTGCGACTCAATGGCTGACAGCGAGGTGGACAGGGCGCTGGACAGGGCCTGCAGAACAGCGCATGAACCGCTGGCAAGCACGTGCAACGGGCAAAGAGTAAGCACAAAGCAAGCAGGCAGGTATGGTCTGAATAGGAGGGTGTCAATCTCATTTGCTCAGCCATCTGCTGCTCACACTGCTGACAGCGTCCGTGATGGCCTGGCGTTGGGTGTCTAGGTTTGCACTTGAAGAGCAGCCAGACTGCGCCGCTGACGTGATGGCCCCACTGATGATGTCCCTGAAAGTGGCCACTGTGGACACGTCAGAAGCCTGCAGCAGCAGGGAGGAAGCACCATCACACTGATGCAGCTACATAGGACAGAGCGTGGGGCCAGAGACAGCAGCAGCAGCAGCAGCAGCAGCAGCAGCAACAGCAACAGGAGGAGGACTTGTTCAGAGCAAGACTCAGCAAAGCTGTAGCATAGCCGCACCGCTCGGCAGGCATTGGAAACACTTGAGATGGCTGAGGCCAGCGCCTGGGCCACAGCATTGGCCAAAGTCCCTGCGCTTTCGCTGATTGCATTGCAGCCTGCGCAGGTGTACTGGCAGCTTGGAGAGGGGAAGGGGTGGATGTCATACAATGTAGGGGTGTAGCAAAGGTTGGGTGGGGTTTACTAAGCTGGGGTGAGCTAAGTAAGTACCACGCGTTCCCTTCTCTCTCCATGCCCGTGTGTGTTTGCGTGGCAAGTCCTGCTTTCTCTCATAGCCAGCACAAGCAGAAGCAGCGACAGCAATGTTGGCAGGGGCAGCAGTGGCAGCTGCACCACACACACATACATGCACATCCCATGTCCTGGGTTGCCTGCATGGCCGCCTACCTGAGTTGGGCAGGGAGGCAGCCCCTCGGGCATAGGCCTGGCCAGTGTTGTTCCCGACAGTACCAGTCAGCTGAGAGACGGCAGAAGAGACCCCCACCCGCCTCCCGCACAGCTGCATAGCACATTAGCAGTCGACCACCTACAAGATGAGTGAAGCCCTGCGCCCTACCCTACGGCTGTAGAGGGTTGACAACATGACGCCGCCCTTAGTGATATCGATTTTCTTACCGCTGCAACGGCGTCTGTGACAGCGTTGTAGGTGTTGCCCCCTGCGCTTTGCGCTGCCTGGCTTAGCGCCTCGCCACCTGTGGTATGGGCAGCAGGGCAGTCCGGGTGCGGAAACGCATGGCCACATCCGGCTGAGGCTGGGCTACCCCGACTGCAGTTGACATCGTGCCGGGCAGAGCTGCCATCGCCATCGGAACAGGTTTAGCTGCTGCTCGCAGTGCTGCGGAGCTCGTCGCAGCACTCGCGGCGGGGGTTGTGAAAGTTTCAGTCGGGGTCAAAGCAAGCAGCGCCAGCAATGATAGGCGACATGCGCCTTGGCCTAATAGGCCGCTCACCCCCTGGTGAAGGTGGCGAGGACTGTGTCAGGTGGCGACGGTTGACTGCGCGGCTCCGTCCATCAGGTAAGTTTCCTGCGACGTGCCAGGCACATGACTGTCAGCAGCTGGGTATCGCACCTGGCGCTTCAGCGTGTTCCTGTCACCACGCTGCGGACATCAGCCAGCAGCAGTCGCGTCTCGCACCTGTTGATGCTGATGGCGCTAGCGAGGCTATTAGCAGGGCCAGCAGCGCGCACGCAGTGGTACTCGCCCCCACTTTGGTCCGGAGCATTTCGACCCTTGCGCTCGACTATGAGCGATGAAGCTCGAGAACGCCCAGCTATAAACATAGCAATGAAGATGCACGAGTGCCTTGACTGTGACCTATGTGACCAGTATTTGTCCATGCGGCCTTGCAACATTGCACAGCGGCCCACTCTATGTAGACCCTCAGACAAGCATGTGCTCTGCCTTGCCCCAAGCTTGACTGTAGACTCAAGCAACAGATTTGTAGTCAAACCTCAGTGTGAAGGTAACGCACCGAGCTTTGAGAGGTAGATCTACGTGTACGAGAGCTTTGAGAGGTACATCTATGTGTACGAGACACACTTAAATGCTGGCTGGGCTGCCTACTGAAACTCTCGGCAAGAGTGCCTGGGTCAAGCATTATCAAGACTGTTTCCATCACTCCACCATCCTTTCTTTTACAGCAACATCAGCAACAAAAGGAAGCGTCCGCACCAACTAATACAAATGTTGCAACTAATACAAACGTTGCAGCCATGCTGCACCCCATCCTCCTACAATTACATAGCTGCTCTGAAGAAGGCTTTAAGTCGAACTGCACCTGACAGCACTGTACTGCTTGCCTAACGATGAGGAGTCTATAGCAACACTGATTGCACCAGGGAGCCTCTTATAGCCACTGGCATGCTCACTATTGAACTATGACCCACATCCCATCCTTGCTGGTTGCACAGGTCACGATATCAGGTTCTCTGGCATGCAGACACATGCATGGTCTGTGACGTGCACATGGGCATGAGCAATGGTCCGAGACTATGAGCTACTCACCATTCAGCTGCATTGCGCTAGAGATGCTAGCTGCATGCAGGTCCAGGGTTAGGGTAGGGCTAACCCCCAACCCCGCTTCATACTGACTCTCAACCTGACGAGCTCATCTTAGGGCTAGCTGGCCTTGGCGCCACGGATGGTGTTGGACGGGGCGCAGCACTGGGTGGGGTTGCCTGAGTAGGGGGACGAGACGGCGGTGGTGGTGTCCGGGGAGGGGAGCGTGACGCTGGGATGAAGGGAGGAGGGCTGGGGGCACGGGGACCTGAAGGGCTTGGTGCTGACCTTTGGGGGGAGGGAGAAGGCCGCCAAGGTGGAGGGGACGGGGAACGCCCAGGGGAAGGGGAAGGGGGCGACCTGAAGGGAGAGGGCGAGGGGCTCTTGGGTGATGGGGAGGCTGGTGGGCTTGAGCGCACGCCACTTGAAGACTCCACCCGGTTTGCTGCAGACGAGCTGTTCCTAGTGTTGCTGGGCGGTGATGAAGGGGAGGGGGACGGTCCTCTTGAGCTGCTGCCGGGAGTGCCATTGGGTGGGGCCCTGGAGGTGGAGTTGAAGGATCCTCGGGATGGTGAGGGCGATGGTGAGGGCGGGGGCGGCGCTGTGGCAGTTCCGTTGCGGCCTACAGGGCGTGTGGCGTTCCTGACCGTGGCCCCTGTAGAGCCGGGCATTGCGGTGCCGCCTGCCACCTGACCACCACCAGAGGCAGGGGCGGCAGCAGCAGCCGGGGCAGAGCTTGCGGCGGTGGGGGTGGGGGCACTGCCACCCTCACTGCTGGTGCCTGAGGAGGGGGGAGAAGAGGGGGTAGGGCTGTAGGGGCTAGCGAGGTCAGGGGAAGGAGGGTCTGGGCTTGGCGAGGTCACGTTTGTGTTGTCAAGGCCAGGGCTGGGGCTGGGGCTGGGGCTGGGACTGGTTACCTGTCCTCCAGATGTTGATGGGGCTGAGAAGCTGCCGCCCTCCACCTACAGCAGGGGCAGCAGATGCAAGGTCGTGACATGGTTCTTACCTTATGACCTGACATGCTAGCTGGTATGAGGCACCCATGCAATGTGTGGGGGGTCCACGGCGGTGGAAGGCGAGGTTAGGTGAGGCGAGGCCTGGTTAACAATGATGCCACTTGCCGTAGGCAGCGTGAAGGAGCCGCCGTTGACAGTGCTTGGTGATGTGGAGGGGGCGCTGGGCGTGTCGGGGCTTGCTGGAGAGGTGTACGGTGAAGGGGAGGAGGAGGACGAGGAGGGGGGTGAGGGGGAGGAAGCTGTGGGGCAGCTGCATGGCCCTCGTACTGCCTTCAATGCGGCATTGCAAGCCGAGGAGATGGCCTGCATAGGCAGTGGAGGACACATGGTGGGAGTGTGTGAGTGTGTCTGCCTGGCCTGCCAATCACATCCTTGGCAACGGCAACTCAGATCTCAGCACGGCGATGATGCTCTACAAGAAGGGGAGCTACAGGCAGTGGCTGCACCTGAACCTGTGGTGGTACAAGCTGGCTGCTGTTCAATGCTGAGGGTGGAGCATGGTGGCCTGCTGCCATCACTTCATATGCCGCTACTTGTCTGCTTGAGTATGTCCGCTATGCCTGAATGCAGTGTGCATGGCTTGGGTCATTTGAACAAAACACCACCCGCGGTGTGTAGGACCAACAAAGTTCAGGGACATGTTGCACGCCGGGTTCAGCTGGAAGCTGGAGAGGGAATTGGGCTGGGAATGGCTGGGGATACGTCGCATGCATTTGCCATGTAACGGGGCACGCCGATGTTGTAGTACACAGGCGGCTTAACCATTGGCGTTGGGCTTTCAATACATCGACATGAGATTGCCACACAATTGAAGACCCGTGCAAGCATTACATGCTAGGGACACATCATGACACATCATGACCAATATCATGCCCATTAATCATAGCGCCGAGCATACAGATGCATCAGCACGTGTCCAGCTATGGCTTGATAGAGGAGCATACATATGTGAGCGTTGCGCGGCAGTTGTAACCAGGTGTGGAAGGCTGGGTGGGCCAGGCCCCTCAATGGCCCAGGCCCCCCCTGCCCAGCAATGCACGTGTACCGGCCCTCAGCTGGATAGCAGAGATGCAAACGATAAGTGGGTCCTTAGCAGGTGTGTGAGACATGCCCCAGCATGCCATTGTCCTGCGCGCAATAACTACCACAACTGACAACGATGACAACTATGAGACTGTTGCTGAACTGACTGCTACCAAGTGCTGTCAAAGTATGAGAGGTGCAAGGTAAGGGATGTTGGGCTGTGGTATGCAAAGTGGCTGAAAGCTTGATCTTTTAGCCGTCTGTGGCTCACTGATGCTCAACGCAGGACAGGAGCCTGGCTAACTGGGCAAGGACTGCTGGTCTATGGAGAGCTAGCTGCTCAGCCCCTGCCCCCTCCCCCACCCCCTCCCCCTCCAAACCCACCTCCCCCACCCCCAAATCCACCACCCCCTGGCAGTCCCCCGCCCCCGAAGCCACCGCCCCTTCCCCCGCCACCCAGACCACCACCCACCCCACCCAAGCCACCGCCCCTCCCCCCGCCACCCAGACCACCCACCCCACCCAAGCCGCCGCCCAGGCCCCCACCACCCAGACCACCCCCCACACCCCCCACACCCCCACCCCGCCCTCCGCCACCCAGACCACCGCCCCCCAACCCACCACCCAAGCCCCCGCCGCCCACCCCACCCACAGCGCCCCTGCTGCCACTGAGCCCACCTCCCCCCAACCCACCTCCCAAACCACCGCCCCCCAAGGTATTGCCTCCACCAATCCGACCAGCCCCCGCAGCTGCTGGTGCGCGGCCTGCCCCAGCCAATGCAGGTGCAGCTCCAATGGAAGCTGGCCTGGCGGCAACTGGGGCTGCGGCTGGGGTGACAGCGGCTGCGACTGGCCCTGCGGCAGCGCTGGCGGCTGGGGTCCTGGTGATGGGAACAGCATTGGCTGAGCGGGCGGCGGCCAGGGCAGAGGGAGCCGCTGCAGCAGAGGGAGCTGCAGTGTTGCCACGAGCCCCAGTCCCGGCAACGACGCCCTGCGCTGGGCCTGTGCTGGCAGTGTTGGTGGATGCGGGTGTGGGAGCACTAGAGGCAGTGGATGGTGCAGCAGCTCGTGAACCTGCAGCTGGGCTGGCCCCAGTGCTTGCTGGTGTGGAGGATGTGGGCGCACGTGTGGCAGCAGTTGCTGGTGTGCCACCGGCATTCGATGGTGCGGAAGGTGTGGCAGCAGGTGCTCCGGGGCCTGGGGTTTGCTGTGAGGGCTGTGGGCCTGAGCTGCCAGGGGCGGAGACACTGCTAGGTGCACTGCCCGGGCTGCTGCTTCTGCTGTTGCTCGATGCAGAGGGAGGCTGGGTGGCAGGTCCTGGTGGGGCTGCATTGGCGGGTGAGGTCTTTGCAGCGATGCTTGGGCTGCTGGGCTGCTGCGTTGTGGAGGAGGCTTGAGGGCCGGGCGGGCCGCTGGCTGGCCTGTTGGGGGGCGAGCTGGGTCCGGAGGGGGAGCTGGAGGCAGGTGGGGATGCAGCTGCACGGCTTGCAGGTGGGCTGGATGGCTGGGCTCCAGGGCTGCGTGGTGGCTGAGATGCTGGGCTGGAGGGCGGGCTGGATGGTGTGGAAGGCGGCTGTGGCGTGGCGGCAGGGCTGGGTGGGTTGATGCTGGGAGGGGTGGCTGGGCGGGGGGGAGTTGGTGAGGAAGAGGACGAGGACGAGGGGCTAGGTGGGGTAGCTCCTAGGTTTGGGCTGCGGGGAGGAGCTGGTGGTGTAGGGCTGGAAGGAGGGGAGGAGCCTTGTGGTGAGCTGGGGCTGCCTCTTGAGCTTTGGGGGGAGGGAGGGGTGGTTGGAGGGCTGGGGCTGGATGGAGAACGGGATGCGGCTGCTGGAGCTGGGCTGGGGGAGGAGGGGGAGGAGGGGGAGGAGGGGGAGGAGGGGGAGGGGCTGGATGACGAGCGGGCTGCGCTTGCTGGAGCTGGGCTGGGGGAGGAGGGGGAGGAGGGGGAGGAGGGGGAGGAGGGGGAGGGGCTGGATGACGAGCGGGCTGCGCTTGCTGGAGCTGGGCTGGGGGAGGAGGGGGAGGAGGGGGAGGAGGGGGAGGAGGGGGAGGAGGGGGAGGGGCTGGATGACGAGCGGGCTGCGCTTGCTGGAGCTGGGCTGGGGGAGGAGGGGGAGGAGGGGGAGGAGGGGGAGGAGGGGGAGGAGGGGGAGGAGGGGGAGGGGCTGGATGACGAGCGGGCTGCGCTTGCTGGAGCTGGGCTGGGGGAGGAGGGGGAGGAGGGGGAGGAGGGGGAGGAGGGGGAGGGGCTGGATGACGAGCGGGCTGCACTTGCTGGAGCTGGGCTGGGGGAGGAGGGGGAGGAGGGGGAGGAGGGGGAGGAGGGGGAGGAGGGGGAGGAGGGGGAGGAGGGGGAGGAGGGGGAGGAGGGGGAGGGGCTGGATGACGAGCGGGCTGCACTTGCTGGAGCTGGGCTGGGGGAGGAGGGGGAGGAGGGGGAGGAGGGGGAGGAGGGGGAGGAGGGGGAGGAGGGGGAGGAGGGGGAGGAGGGGGAGGAGGGGGAGGAGGGGGAGGAGGGGGAGGAGGGGGAGGAGGGGGAGGAGGGGGAGGAGGGGGAGGAGGGGGAGGAGGGGGAGGAGGGGGAGGAGGGGGAGGAGGGGGAGGAGGGGGAGGAGGGAGAAGGTGGGGATGTTGGTGGACTGGGGCTGCTAGTAGAGCGGGCACCTGGTGAAGGGCTAGGAGAGGAAGGGGAAGAGCCAGAAGCAGGTGGAGAGGGAGAGGGAGAGGAGGGTGGAGAGGGAGAGGTGGGTGGGGAAGAAGAGCCTGGTGACGGTGACGGCGAGGAGGGGGAGGGTGGTGGCGATGGGCGCGGAGAAGGAGGGGTATACGGAGCATAACTGCCCCCCGAGCTTCCCGAGGAAGGCGAAGAGGATGAAGGGCTGGCTGATCTCTGCTGTGCGTATGCTGCATATGGGCTAGGCGAGGAAGGAGCATAGGGGGAGGGGGGAGAAGGAGGGGATGGTGAAGGGGGCGTAGGGGAGGGGGAGGAGGGGGCCGGTACCACTACCACTGGTCCATAAGGGTAACCACCGACCCCTATAGATGGCAGTGTGAACCCGCCACCACTGATGCTTGGGGCTGTGAAGGAACCTCCGCTGAAGGTAGGCAAAGCAGTGGCTGGGGCTGCGGGTTGCTCAGGCTGAGGCTGCGGTTGAGGCTGTGGCTGTGGCTGTGGCTGTGGCTGCGGGGCATATGCAGCGCTGTTGTTCGCTGGCTGGCCCGGAGAGTATGGGGCTGGTGGGGCTGCTGGTCCCTGGTCAGATGATGAGGGTGGGGTGGGAGGTCCAGGGCTCGAGCCAGGGCTAGACGTCTGCATCAGGTGCCGAGTGGGCTGGTCCTGGGTTTGAGCTGACGAGCTGTCCATGGCCGTCAAAAGTGCCCGCATGCTGTGCAGCAAGCTGGACGCATGCACGGGCTGCATGCTGGTGGACACGGGGATGATCTGGGTATGACGATGAGTAAGGATGTGCAAGGAGGGGGACAGAGATGCGCGCGCGGAGGCAGCGAGAGATGAGCAGACGCACGAGCCCCGGTTCAACTTGGTCAGCAGGACCACAGCCATGACCTGGACGGGCAAAAGAACCAACAGGCGTATTGGCTGCATTCTCCTCAACTGATGAACATGCTGGCTGCTGAGCAAGGGCTGCTGTCACCACATCATGTGCCCCTCACACCTCCAGGCATGCCTCGAAGCATGCCGCCAGGCATTGCTTGAACAACTGCTGTGCCTCATGCCGTATGCTATAGTCTTTTGTAGTAACGTAATGGAATGTATGGACTGATGGTTTGTATCGAACTGGGCCTGGCACAGCAATACAAACAGTAGATAACTTAACAGAATTCATCGCACTAGGCCTGGCAAAGCAGCCACACTTGTGTGCCCTACAGTGCTTCGTAGTCAAATAAATGTAGTTTCACGTAACTGGTTACAATATCAGTTTGCATACAAAATAATACATCGACTAAAAAAAAGCCCATCTTAATTGTGTCCTGCATGCAGCTGCTGCATGATCACTCGTGCTTGAATAGTATTGATACTGTATGTGCTAGTGCCTGTATGTGATATCCAGCATGCGAGTATCTTTGCCGTCGCCTTTGTCTATGCTGCTGGCCTTCAGTAGCTGCCACCTCTAGTCACCCTCCTCACCCCACACCACCATCCCCATCACACTCCCAACCTGCCTGCTGCAACTCACCGGGCCTGCTGCGCTCTTGATTTGAGTGACCAGGCTGTCCAGTCCCTCCCCCCTCCCACACGCCCGGTCAGCCGCAGAGGCAATGGCGTTCGCCACGCTATCACGGAATGCAGGCACACCAGACACTTCGGTGACCTGCAGCGGTGACAGCAGCAGCAGTGGCAACAGCAGTCTTAATATGCAGGGTCAGGGGGCAGGGTGAGCAGCTGGGACGAGGGCAGTGGCACAGCGGTTGCATGCTTGGTTGGCTTTTCAGCATGCAAGGGCTATTGAGTAGGGCCAAGATCTAAGGCTATTAATTGTCACTTTCTTCTGTCACGCACCCAACCACTCTTAAACTCACACAACCTGATGGAACATGGGCATGCAACCTGGCCTCTGAGAGCAGGACTGAAGTCAGAGTCAAGCCGGGGTGCTGAGGCTTGCCCAGGGGCTGCCCACCCCGACAACCTCACAGGCCCAGTCCTGCTGACCTGCTGGCAGGCGCTGGTGACGCTGGAGAAGGCTGAGCTGAGCGCCTGTGCCACTGACTCCCCCAAACGGCTGGATGTTGCCCTCACGGCACCACAGCCTGCAGGGCATGGACCAACAGGGGCAGTTTATCATTTGAGGGTTCACACTTTCTATATGAAAGTCGGCCGTGATGGGAAGGCAGGCAGGCGGGATGAAAGGCAAGGGAGCTTGCGATGCACATGTGGAAGGTGTAGGGAATAGACTATGTACAAACAATGCATGGGCTGTGTATCTGCATGGACAAAGAGCTATTATGCAGTCATTGTTGCCATGCTGGCGCCAGCAGCACTCCAGTGCATAGATCCTTTCATGCTGCTGAAGCATACACAGCAGGCGCACACATGGTGCAGGTACGCGTGTAAAAAACATGGTGCTTGCTGCGCTGATGAGGTTGCTGCTGATTCAAGTGCGTATCACCTGAGTTGGGCAATGAGCCCACTGCTTGAGCATAGGCCTGCAGTGCCAGGCAAGCAGCATTTCAAGCTCAGCAACTCTACTATCGACAAGGCACCCAGCATGTCAGGTTGATGCTTAGTAGCTGGACATGCAGGGCTGCAGGCTACAAATCACTCCTCAAACCATTGCCTCATTCAGTGCGATGGCGTTGGGCTTCAATGGCTGTGTGCATGAAAGGCTTTGGGCTAAAATGGGTTTTGGCTGAACACAACTCACCTGACCCGTCGCGTTTGCCACTTGGCCCGTCAGCTGGGATGTAGCAGCTTCAACATCCAGGCGGCCTCCACACAACTGCATTGTGGGCATGCATGCTACACTGCTGTGTGCATCAACTTGGCTTGCATGTCTATTGCATGTAGGAGGACGGGGAGCTATGTTCGCAAAGGGGTGCATGTGCAGTAGGCCATGCTCAAGTGTGCATGAGCATGCAGCACACGAAGTGTAGGATTCAATGCAGCAGCAGCTCCTGCTACTTGGGGTCGTTTGAGATGCCGAAGGGCAAGCAACCCATGTAGCTGTGCATGCCAAGCATCTGCACCAGACTAATGATTACATAACTTCTGTCACCATCATACGGGTTATCGCAACACGCATACAAGGAAGGTGACAGGGTCGCGCATACCGCTGCAACAGCGTCCGTGACAGCGTTGACGGTGTTGCTACTCGCGGTTTGCGCTGCCTGGCTCAGCGAATCGCCACCTGCGGTGTGAGCGGCGGGATCGTCCGGGTGGGAAAACGATGGCTGACTGCTGCTCAGCCGGGGATGCTGAGGCGGTGGCATTGGCGAAGTGGACTGCACTTATCCTGGCGGCGGCGGGCACAGATGTTTACGGCCGTCACAACACGTCAGGCTGCGGCTCGCTATGCTAACGAGCTCGGCGCAGCACTTGCGGCGTAGGCTCGTGAAATCAACTGCCGGGTGTCAAATCAAGCATCGCCAGCGATGCATTCGACCTCCTGTCTGTTTCAGTGGGCCGCTCACCCCCTGGTGAAGGCGGCGTGGACTGCTTGAGATGGCGACGATTGACTGCGCGCCTCCCTCCGGCAGGGTCGCGTTCTGCAGTGCGTTAGCGATAGGCTCGAGGCTCTAGCAAGCTACAATGAATGCCCCGATGTGCCTTGGTGAGGCGAGGCTTTTGCTATCCCCTCGGACATTCGCAACCTGACCACGCAGACTCCCACCTGCTGTATGAGCTAGAGCGCCTGCAGCCAGGAGCAGAGCCAGGAGCGCGCACACCACCGCGCTGGGTCTTGTCGCACCATGCAATTTCATGTCGTACCAAGCGCCGCGGTCGCTAGCCAGGTTAGTGACGCTGGGTCGGTGCCGCGATGGACTGTGCTAAAAGTCACATTTTTGGAGATCAACTTTTGAATGCATTTGAGGTCACAGCTTTGTGTCTTTCCTGTAGTGTCCAGGCCTGTAGTGTCCAGCCCGTAGCCGCTGTCGGTACCTCTAGTCTGCACACCAAGCCGTGACAGGCCAGGATCTGGTATACATCTCAACATACCCCTCAACCAGGACCAGGCAGATGAGTTCGCACCCTCGGCACAATCAATGTTTCTATGCTGCAGGCAGCATTGACACCGAAAAGGTGCGGCAGGCTGCTGCAGGAGCTGCCAACCAGGCGTCCTCTGCCGTGTACAAGGCCGTAGCCGCGGTGAGTGCTGTGACCTACCTCACCTACTTGTGGTCAACCAATCGCCCCTACTTGCTGGCCAGCACCTGCTGCAGTGTAAGCAGCATTGTTGACTTCCCTGTACACTGCCTTGACGCCAACTACCCTAATGCTTGCTGATGGTGGGCATCTCATGATGTCTGGTGGTCAACGGCTGGCCGCTGGTCACCACCCCTCAATGTGGCCGCTGGCATGCACATCTCAGCTGAACCGTGCTGGTGCTACTCCTTCGTCCTGCCTACCCTCCTGGCCCTCTCTACCCTTCATCACCCTTGCTTGCATCTCACCACCACCACACCTGACCCTGACACACAGATGGCACTCTGCTGCTGTTGCTTCTGTTGCCCGGCAGGTACGTGGGGGCAGCGCCACTGTGGAAGCTGCGGCGTATGCCTGCGCCTCAGCAGTGGCCACTGCAACCGCAACTGCCTACATCACCAGCAGTGGGACCGTCACCAGCAGCAGTGAGCAGCAGTGGATGGTGACACCGCATTGCCCCTATCCTCCCTCACCTCGCCCTCATCATACCTTTGCCTGTCCCTCCATGCACATCCCTAACCTCTTTGTCACTGCCGCTCCTCTGCCTGCCTGCATCCACTACCCCCATGCAGCAGCAGGCAAGCAGCAGGAGCGGCCATCTCAACCACAGCACCTGCAGCTGCCCCATGACCACCTCCTGCCCTCTGCTGCCTGGGTCCCCATGCGCCCCACACCCCAAGCTGCATGCTACCAGACCTTACACCCTGGTGTGCCACTGCCATGTGCCAGGTGGCGGGTCTGGCTGCGGGGGCTCCACATCCACTGCCTCTGCCGTTGGTGAGCAGGCGGCACAGCAGTCACAATGCCACAGCTGCCAGGCAGGCACACTGGTGCAAGGCCATCTGACCCTGCCGAGCACCACCAGCGTTCACATCTTCATAGCCATAGGCCCAAGGTGTCATGCCCCACCGGGCCACTCACAGCTTTCATGTAGCTAGGAGCTCCGCTGACAGTGAGCCCCTCCCTCCCTCCCTCCCTCCTCACAAACGTTGAAGGTCACCACCTCGTTGGCCTAGCCTGCACCCCTCCTCACTCTTGTTTCCCCTCCCTCTCCTTCCACTGGCATCCTCTACCCTTCCTGCTGTCGTGCCTATGTTGCAGCTGAGGCTGTGGCTTTGGCCATGGCGTCCGCCTTTGCCTCCGCTAGCAATGGCTGCCAGGCGGTGAGCCTTCTGGCGGGAGGGAGAGTATGTATCCTGAGCTGGCACCTAGCACCTCGCACCTGCTGCACAGCTCAGTGTCAGGGACAGAGCGTTGGCCAGCTCTTATGCACTGGCAGCGTCTCACAGGGCCCCGCAGCTTACCGACCAGGACTTACACCTGCCACACCTGCCTGACCACTGACCTGTTGGACCTGCAAGCTTGAGCCAAGCCATGCCACTCCTCATCTGAGGCCCAACACTGCAGTTGACCCCCTTCCCACTGCTGTACCACTGGCTGTGGGGCTGTCTTCACCAAACTCATCCCAGCCTTAACCTGCCATGGTCATGAGGCTGGATGCGAGGCTGCCTTGTTTGCGCTTCATTAGTTGAATCAAGCGATCAATTCCAATGTTTTAGTAAGGCTCATACTTAGGGAGCGACCGCCTGCCTAGAAGTCAGAATTTTTCTAGCCTAGAATTCTAGGTTTTCGAGCCATTTTATCTAGGTTATTTCTAGGTCCCTGCTACCTAGAATTCTAGGCTTTTCTAGGAATCCGAGCCACCTAGAATTCTATGGGCGTACCCTACTCATACTTCTGGTGCAGAAATTGACCAAACTCCATGCCACTAATTTGGATATGACCTTAATTTATGAAATGTGCCACACTAGTTATATTGATGAATGTCGGCGCCAAGATACACTGCGCAACCTACCTCTAGCGCACTAGGGCCGCATCGGCTTCATAATGACCCGCCTTCCTTTCCCCGCCGTGGCGGTTGCTTTGCCACAGTTCATCGTGATGGCAATGATCATGTCAAGCGCAGTGGCACACGCCTCTCAGGGTGCGTGAGCGGGAATGGGTGGATGCTGCGGGACCGGGACACGGTGGCGCATTGATCGGCTCCATGCGAAATGAGCAGCCTACCGCGCCTTGGCACGGCTACAGCCGCGGCATAGCTGACTTACGAAGAAACATTGGTCGGTGCGGCAGGCGGAACCCTGCGTATCAATCGGCGCGCGCTGCAACAATTCCCGTTCCCATCCTGGTGGCCACCTGTCCCGCTGCCGCCCAAAACAGGTGCGAGTGCGCAGCGTACTGGCCGCCGGCAGTTGGGTTGGCGAGCCGACGATATGAATCTGCGGGTGTCGCGGTCGAGCGCTCACATCCCTCTGTCGCGCATCATTGCGGCACTACACGCACATACGGCTTACGTCGTGCGACGTTGACGCGCACCCACCCTGTTGTCTTGCCCATGCGACCCCGAACTGGGGCTAGGGCGCACCCTGGACTTGGTGCATTACCTGGCCACAGCCTCGTCCCTGTCTGGCTGATCAAGCAAGCAGTGAGCCAGGAGAAATGGAAATGATCATCGGTGTCAGAGCCATGTGCATGCACTACAGCAGCTGCAAGCCATGACCTGACCTGCCTGCCTTGAACCCTTGCACGCCTGACCTAGCCCACCTGCCTGCCTGCCTGTCTGCCCGCCTTTCATCACCCACCTGGGCGCCTGCCCTGCTCACCTGTGCAGCCCCCGTGGACAACTCCGGTCAAGAGGCAGCCACAACCACCACACGCGCGGTGGAGACCGCTGTCTCTGCAGTGAGTCTTGACCCACACCTGCTGACAGGCCACAGTCCGGTAGAGGGGCATTGGGGCCCACACCCACCCAGCCGGGTTAGGCACTGTTGGTTGAAGCTTGAAACTGCAGGAGCATGGCACTGGGCCCTTACCAGCAGCACACCACCAGCAGCTGAACTGAGCTGTCTGGCAAGCCTGTTGTTCATGCGCTTCCATGGGCTGCCACACCCCTTGTGGTAGTACAAACGCCCAACCCTGCCCATGCACCTTCCCATCGCCCATCTGCTGTTATTTGCTCTAAAGCCTGGGATGCAGTGATGAGCACGGCTGGTGCAAAGGTGCTCAGCCTGCTAGCTACTCGTGCTAACGGGGGCTTGTGATCAAGTGTGCACCTATGCTGCTGAGCATGGACTGACTTGCTGCAACTCACCTGCTGCACCTGCAGGTGTGTGGAAGCCAGGCTGATGTGTCCGCCTCAGCAAAAGCCATGGCCCAGGTGAGGCTGAGGTAGGCTGCCTGCTGCCGCTGCCGCTGCCGCTGCTGCTGCTGCTGCTGCTGCTGCCGCCGCCGCTGCTGCCGCTGCCGCTGCCGCTGCCGCTGCCGCTGCTCCGGCGGTCGCTGCCACCGCTGCTGTTTTGACCAGTTCCACTGCTGCCGTATCGACCACTGCTGCTGCTGCTTCTCCTGCTAGCTCTCCTGGCTCATCAGCTTCACTGCCCCAGGGAACCTGGTGCCTGCAGGCAATCGCCACAGCCGTGGCCAAGGGCACTCTGTCCGCCTCGCTGTCTGTGGTGACATCAGGTGAGGCACACAGACCCTGCAGTGCCCGGCCCCCTCTGCTGCCTGATGCTCTTAAGACCCCTGCCGGCTGCCTGCATGCGCCACACCAATTGTTGTTGAGAGGCAGTTAGGTAGGCCATGGACTGCGCTGTTACACCATTACATTACATCAGGTTACTAAATAGTAATTAGGATATCAATTGCTGATCACTGGTTGTGTGCCACTTGCGTGAGCACCCCTCGGCCGCTGACCTTGCCGCTGTCGTTGCGCTGCAGGCAACGGATACTCCTGCGGTTTTGCCTCCGCCTCCTCCTCCGTGGTCGCGACGGCGGTTGCACGCGCCATTGCCAGCGCACTGGCCACCGCAAGCAATGGATGCCAAGCGGTCAGATGGGTCGCGCTGCCCTGGCCTGTCACTCTGCCTCACTCTGCCTCACTCTGCCTCACTCTGCCCTCACTCTGCCTCACTCGGCCTCTCACCCTGCCACACTCGGCCAAACCCAGCCTCTCACGCCCATCCTGCCCTCAACCACACTGGAGCCAGCCCCAGCCCCCACCCACATTACTGCTGCCCTTTTCTGCCTGCAGGCGTCATCTTATGCCACAGCTGAAGCCTGGCAAACCACGATTGGTGAGATTGTTTAGTGGCACAGCCGATCTCTTTACCACAGCCCTTGCCCCTGCATGCCTGTTTCCCCTGCATGTGTTGATGTAGCCAAGCCTGGCTTACCAGCCAGCCCCACACTGCTGGTGTGTTCAGCATGCACAGGCATGTGTGCAGCCACCGCCCATGTGAGACAGTGCGCGCCCTTACCCTGTACCTGCTAAGCTGGCTTCCTCCCCCTGCAATGGAACCTGGAACCCCTGCATCCCACATTCCATGTTGTGTTCTGATGCAGCTACGGCCACCTCCCCCTGCGGTGGAACCTGACCCCTGCCTGCCATGATGTGCTGACAATGCAGCCACGGCGACAGCCAGTGCGGCCATCAGGGCGTGTGGCACTGGGCAGTCCATTCAGTACCAGGAGACTGTGGTAGCCACGGCGGTGGCCACTGTAAGTGCTGCAGGGGGGTCCGGGAGGTGTGGGGTGGGGGTGGGGTGTGTGGAGGTTCAGTTGAAACAGAAAGGCAGGGTGGATCATGACCTTTCCAGCCAACAGCAGAGTTGGGGTTCGTCAGTTCATCTGTTTGTCGGTGGTGTGGGGTGACCTAGTTGGCTCTCAAGGCCTTGATGTGCCATTGCATGCAGGCAATTGCTACCGCCTCGGCTGAAGCTCTGGCTGCTGTTCAAGGCCCATGCGCATGCCCTAACAACCGCCCCTCGCCAAGTCCGTCCTCCCCCTCACCTGGGCCATCCCCCTCCCCTGGGTTGCCCCCCTCACCTGGGTCATCCCCCTCCCCCTCACCTGGGTCATCCCCCTCCCCCTCACCTGGGTCATCCCCCTCCCCCTCACCTGGGTCATCCCCCTCCCCCTCACCTGGGTCATCCCCCTCCCCCTCACCTGGGTCATCCCCCTCCCCCTCACCTGGGTCATCCCCCTCCCCCTCACCTGGGTCATCCCCCTCCCCCTCACCTGGGTCATCTCCCTCCCCCTCACCTGGGTCATCCCCCTCCCCCTCACCTGGGTCATCCCCCTCCCCCTCACCTGGGTCATCCCCCTCCCCCTCACCTGGGTCATCCCCCTCCCCCTCACCTGGGTCATCCCCCTCCCCCTCACCTGGGTCATCCCCCTCCCCCTCACCTGGGTCATCCCCCTCCCCCTCACCTGGGTCATCCCCCTCCCCCTCACCTGGGTCATCCCCCTCCCCCTCACCTGGGTCATCCCCCTCCCCCTCACCTGGGTCATCCCCCTCCCCCTCACCTGGGTCATCCCCCTCCCCCTCACCTGGGTCATCCCCCTCCCCCTCACCTGGGTCATCCCCCTCCCCCTCACCTGGGTCATCTCCCTCCCCCTCACCTCCATCCCCTGTCCCTTCCATCCCCCCACCCCCCACACTCCCCACCCCCCCTCCCCCAACCCCCCCCACCCCCAACCCCCTACCCCCCACCCCTCCCACACCCTCACCCGCCGCATCACCCTCACCATTTAGCCCCCCCCCGGACCCCCCCCCACCACAGACCAAGCCCTCCCCTGCCCGACCGTCCTCCCCTGCCATTAAACCTGCCCCAAGCCCAAGCCCCAAACCCATTACCCCAGCCCCTCCTGGACCCACTGGCCCTAAGGCACCCCCCCCACCGAAGCCTGCTGCTCCCACACCCTCCCCAAGCCCCAAGCCGCCTAAGCCTGCTCCCAAGCCCAGCCCACCTCGCCCCACTCCACCGGCCCCCTCTCCCAAGGTCTCCATCACAGTGCAGACTTTCAGCAAGGCCCAGCCATGAGGCAAGCGTGGCCGGCCACCAGGCAACCAAGCCAGCTCAGCCAGGCCCCCCGCTGCTAGGCGTATGCAGTCCACACGGTGGGTTGACTCAATCGACAGCGGCTGGGGTGCTCCTGGTAGCGGCCCAGACGACGCACCCCTCACCCCGCCCCTTGACCTCGCACAGCCTAGCCCCCAAGCAGCCTCCCTGGCGGAGTTGCTGCACCTGGTCAGCCCTCGCCACCTCTTTCACTGGCCACGACAGCCCCCTTGTACAACAGCCTGCAGTCTGAGAGGCCTGATGACTGGAAGACTGTCAGTTGGAACGGGCGTTTGGTGGCAAGAGGTGGAGAGAAGTCGAGGCATTGGGGCTGATGGCAGCCTGTCAGCCGTACTGGCTTGACCCCTGCGTGCCTGCTGGAGTTTATGAGGGAGGAGAGGGACGGGTGTCTTGCACATGGACACGGACTTGTGCATGCTCACAACATATACACAGCATGTGAGGTAGCGGATTGCATGATTGATACCTTGGGGAGGTCGCACATGAATCTCAGATCATCAATGATACCTTGGGTGTGTTGTCTGGCCGGCGGCGGACCAGTGGCAGTTTGGGTGGAGGATGGGAGGGGTGGGTAGCCATGTAGCCCATGTGCATATTTCATCATGTCTTCTTCTCACATTCTTAGTGCGGAGTTGTTTCCATGTTCCATTGTCGTGCAGTTGTTTGGCAAATTCATCGCCCATATTCTGTCATTGAGCACAACCACAAGTATCATCAGACTTATACATGTGTTGATGCGTTGTTGCAGTTGCACTGCTGTTCAAATTATCGTACATTTGCCTTGCATACTGTGCATGCTTGATTGCTTACAACGGTATTGAGGGGGGTGTCGTACCCATTACTGGTGTTCTCAGGTTGTCAACTTTGCTAATTAGAGGCTAGTACAGGGGGCCCGAGCTTTAAATGGTAGTCAACAAACTGCTGAATCGAAGGTTGCTATCAGTCCCATATGCAAGCAGACTGGGGCATTCTTCATGCATTCCATCACTGAATCAACCGACGTAGCGGTGAGTGAGCCTTCTGCGAGACGATCTTCTGCGACCCTGCATGTGTCCCCTGTACAAACCGTGACTAGCAATCCAACCACCAATCCAGTCCAATTACCTATCACAGCCACGGGTAAAGTACGTGCTCACTGTCTACGCCTGTGAGATGCGTGACATGAACTGGGTACACACGGTCAAGGGCTTGCCAATGTTGCAGTCAGGCGTTCCCAACATGGGGTTGGTAATCTTCATGCAACTGCGGCCCATCTACTCCATCATTTGAAGTAACGTTTGATGCGTCTGCTGCAATGCGATACTGCGCGTTTAATGTCCGACTGGAATTGCCATCGGAGTCATTCGATGCGGGCAGCCACATGTGACCCCGGATGTGTCCCAATCGCAGACCGTGGTTAGCTACACTGGTAAGCTACGTCCTTGGCTATCCGTTAGCGATGCACGACATGTCGGTGGCGCACACCACTGAAGTCCGGCAAACATGGCTGCGCGAGCTTCTTGATGGTGCAGGCCGCATGGCGAGGATGTGAAGGAACCCCGGTTTGTGTGTGGCAGCGCTGTATCGCTGTAATGGTGGGCGGCACAGTAGGGACTAGTCATCCCCTCCAGCTATGATCCGCTTTATGTTTTGCACCATTGAACAAACAGCCTGACCTCACACATACCATTTGTAGCATACTCATTAACGCGTCCATGACACTATGCAACTCAATCATTGGGTTTGTATGTGACAAGTTATACCGCTTACAAGGTACACATGCTGATGGCTACAGGTGCACGAGGAGCCGACTGAGCTTGGCTTACCACTCCGCCACGTGGCCACCACCAACACATCCTAACCCACCACCTCCCAACCTCGTCTACCCCGCCCAGCTCCCAGTAGCCCCTCCTCCCAGCCTGCCATCAGCCTCCTGCCCCCTAACTCTCCTTCTCCCCGCCTCCTACCTCTCCCCTACCTCTCCTTCACCCATCTCCCCCCTACCTCTCCTTCACCCATCTCCGTATCCATCACCCCCCATCACCCTGACCACCGAGCCAAGCCCATAGCCCCGCTCAGCCACCTCTTGATCCCAAACCATGAAGAAGAAGAAATTAAGCAAGGCAAAGAGTGCTCATCTCCATGCACTAAACAAGTCGCCAAGGGCTGGCTATCTGCATTGCCCTAACAACATCAAGGCTGCAGCTTGTACGGCACAAGCGACAAACCGTGACCTGCAGGCTGAGGTGCAGCGGCTGCAGGATGTGGAGCAGTCCCTTATGGGCACCGTGGATGGGTTGCAGGGCGACCTAGACGACCTGCAGGCAGCACACCAACGCCTGCAAGATGAGCATACGGCTTTGCAGCAGGTGGCATCCAAAACAGCAGCTACCAATCACTCCCTACGGGCTGCTCGACGCAGCCTCAAGTGTCAGGTGCATAACTACCGGCACAAACGCCGCCCCCACCACTCCCCACTCATCTTCAAGCAGAAGCAGCAGCTGCTGGTTTTGGAGCAGCACCCCGTCTCAGTGGAGGTGTTGAGGCGGTGTGCAGAGGCTGGCTACGGAAGGCTGGATAGCCATGGCCGGCCCATGGGCAGCATGGCAGAGCAGCTCAGCCCAGCCGGCCTCGCACTCTCACCAACAGACATCTTCATTCCAACTCAAGAAGGCCCTGTGGGGAGGCCAGCAGCCAGGACTGCACCCTACAATGCTCACCACTGCTTGAGCACCGTCAGGTGCTCGTATTGCGAGTGACAGCAGCAGCCACCCCGCAGCACCTGTCAGAAGTCTGGGAGCAGAGGCCCGGTGGTGGGGCTGGGGCTGGGACTAGGGCTGGGGCAGCAGCTGGGGCAGCAGCTGGGGCTGGGGCTGGGGCAGCAGATGGGGCTGGGGCTGGGGCTGGGGCTGGGGCTGGGGCTGGGGCTGGGGCTGCAGCTGGGGCTGGGGCTGGGGCTGGGGCTGGGGCTGGGGCTGGGGCTGGGGCTGGGGCTGGGGCTGGGGCAGCAGATGGGGCTGGGGCTGGGGCTGGGGCTGGGGCAGCAGCTGGGGCTGCAGCTGGGGCTGGGGCTGGGGCTGGGGCAGCTGGGGCGTCAATATGCATCTGACATTTGTGCCATGGCTGTGAACGGTGACCCTGGCAGCCCCGCATTGCGCCTTCACCTCGAACAGTACTACCTTGCCTGCCCCATCTCCAATGCCCCAGTGGAGTCCTTGTTGCAGCTGTTGAAGCATGGTGGTGGCAGGTACATGGAGCTGCCAGCTCTGCTGCAGTTGATGTCCCTGCACACATGCAAGGAGGCCATGAAGACTGTGGATGTTCATGATTTGCAACAGCATATGGGTCAGCTCCGTGCTGAAGTGCGGCGTAAGGAGGATGCCACAGCTGCAGCACAGCGGTCAGCAAAGGCAGAGCGCCAGATCACAGATGCAGCGCACAAGGTCGGGAGGGTTGTGATTAATGTGGGTGACCATGCGTGCCAACAGCGGCTTGCAGCGGCCCATGCCCTTGCCTTGGGGGGGCATGATTTTAGCCACACAACTGTTGAGGAGGCAAAGAAGATGACAGGAAAGCAGCTTCAGTCATACCTCCAGTTTCACAAGCAGGAGGTACACACGAGCTGGAGGGTACCCAAGCTACTGAGCCACGTGTGCACCCACATCCGTGGGAAGCTTGCCGCAGCTGCGCCCCCTCAGCAGCAGCTGACACCTGCAGGCACCACCCCTGAGCTGGCTGAGCCTGCTGGTGCACCCCCTCAGCAGCAGCAACAGCTGGCAGCGGCAAGCACGTCCCGTAAGCGTGGGGCACCTGCAGCTAACAAGTCGAGGGCAGCAAAGCAAGGTGAGACAACACCACGTACTGCACCTAGCACCGTGTTTAAGCGTAGTAGAGCAGCCGGTAATGCACTAGCGCCAGCAGCAGCTCCAAAAGCTCATAGTGGTATCCAGTCGTCACGACTGCCGTCGTCGCGTCCACATGCCAAAAGCAAAACATGTTCCGACTGCTGCTGCGTGTTGCAGGTGCCACTCACAACAGCGTGGCGAAGCGTGCTGGTGCGGCGCGCCTAGCATGTGGCGAAATCGCATGAATTCAAATGTGTATCTTTGGACAGGCACTGAGCACCGCTGACAGCGAGATAGTTTTAGCTGCGTCGGCCATTTCGTAGATATGACTCTCCTCTGTCCAAAGCACTGTTTACATATATTTTTGACTGAGTGGCTGCGGAGATACGGGCTTCGTATCACAGGGGGGTGGTTTTCAGGTAGTTGGGAACGCCTGAGTTGCAGGCCGGTAGTCAGGAGTCCCCAACATGGGGTTGGTAATCTTCATGCAAGTTCTCGCTACATAGTGCACCGATTTCGGTAACGTTTGTTGCATTGGCACCTGCGAATTACTCCGCATCTACTGGCAAGCGGCGAGTTAATCCTTGCATCGGAGCCCATGCCGGCGCAAGCGAGCGCGGACACACCTCAGCTGCTCACTATCGGTTGTTCTAGTGGTATGTAACGGCATCAGTGATGGAGCTGCGCCTGCTATCGAGCCAGAAGTACAATCTAAATCCAGCCCGCCAGGCTTGCTCCGCGAGCCTTTCATTGCTGCAGGCGGTGTCGGAAGACCGTCGTGGGGCCAGTGATGACTGGACATTGCATCAAACGCGCAGGGTTATGTGGGAGGTGCGCTCCTCTCTCACGCCAGTCACACAGAAAAGTACCTCCTTGCACAACTCGGCATGTTGTAAGCTGACCACTGTGACTTTTTAGAATGTCTCGTTATTACTTTGTTCATTACTCAACAACACAGCTGCTGGAAAAGAAAGGACGGCAATTCATCAATCAGGCCCGCCGTAATTGACTTTGGCGTGACCCGACTCTGCCTTGCAGAGTTGACTAGCCTACTCCGACCGCCTGGACCCTGCCCCCTCGCACCCCCTTGCAGCCCCACCACCTCCCAGCCCCCGCAGAAGCCTGCCAGCCCCTCCCACCCCCTCCCAGCCCCCTCACTGCCCCTCCACCCCCTCCCACCCCTTCCCACCCCTTCCCAGCCCCTCCCACCCCCCACCCACCCCCTCCCACCTCCTCCCAGCCTCCCCACCCCCCACCCACCCCCTCCCACCTCCTCCCAGCCCCTCCCACCCCTCCTGCTGCCCCCCCCTGGCAGCAGCTGGCAGCTGCTGCTGGTGCCGCTCCTGGGCTGCCCACCCCTCCTGCTGCCCCCCCCTGGCAGCAGCTGGCAGCTGCTGCTGGTGCCGCCCCTGGCATGCGTACCCCTCCATCTGAGCAGCAGGGGGCCACAGCGGAGCTGAACACGAGCTCGACACGCAAGCGGGGGGCGGGCGGGAGGGATCGGACCCAACATGTCGAGGAAGGTAACATAGCAATGGCATACACACCTTGTGAGGCATTGCAGAGTGGCCAGGCCAACAGTACTGCTCACGAAGGGGTCAAGCATCGCAGCAACCTTGCGTATTTCCGAGCATGGGTGGAGGGGCGCTGTTACATCGGTTTGGCATGTCATGTGAGCCGTTTTGACAGCGGCGACTGTCCCTCACTATGTGCAGGTGCTCCTGGGCCACGTCGGTCGCGGCGGTCTCTCGCGGCGAGGCCCGCATGAGCAAAAAGTGCACGGATTTGAATGTGACGATTTGAGCCGCCATAGCACCCAGCACACTGCAAAGTATTTACTGATACAAGCTGCAACGCATAGCTGAAAGAGTCCTCTAAGCAGGGATGTGCGAAACATAAATAGAAACCACGTGGCTGAGACGCGGCGTCGTTTTGATTACCAGGGGTCAGTTTCCTGTCATTTTCTGTTAGTTGGGGACACCTGACCGGTAGACGAGGATGTGATGGCACTTGGAACTGTTTGCGGCAACACTGCATCGCTGAAATGGTGGGCGCATCGTGGCCTCCAACTACCAACAGCACTACTTTAGCACCAAATAGCCCGTCGTGCTCCCCCTCCTCTGTCCCTAGCCCAGTCCTTGTTCCCCCTCTCCCTCCCCCTCCCATTCCACCCTCATGCCCTCGTCCACCCAATCCTCTACCCCCATCCACCCCTCCCCAACCGATGATGATAATTATACATTTGGGGCGGGGCGGGGCGGGGCGGGGCGGGGCGGGGCGGGGCGGGGCGGGGCGGGGCGGGGCGGGGCGGGGCGGGGCGGGGCGGGGCGGGGCGGGGCGGGGCGGGGCGGGGCGGGGCGGGGCGGGGCGGGGCGGGGCGGGGCGGGGCGGGGCGGGGCGGGGCGGGGCGGGGCGGGGCGGGGCGGGGCGGGGCGGGGCGGGGCGGGGCGGGGCGGGGGCGGGGCGGGGCGGGGCGGGGCGGGGCGGGGCGGGGCGGGGCGGGGCGGGGCGGGGCGGGGCGGGGCGGGGCGGGGCGGGGCGGGGCGGGGCGGGGCGGGGCGGGGCGGGGCGGGGCGGGGCGGGGCGGGGCGGGGCGGGGCGGGGCGGGGCGGGGCGGGGCGGGGCGGGGCGGGGCGGGGCGGGGCGGGGCGGGGCGGGGCGGGGCGGGGGCGGGGCGGGGCGGGGCGGGGCGGGGCGGGGCGGGGCGGGGCGGGGCGGGGCGGGGGCGGGGCGGGGCGGGGCGGGGCGGGGCGGGGCGGGGCGGGGCGGGGCGGGGCGGGGCGGGGCGGGGCGGGGCGGGGCGGGGCGGGGCGGGGCGGGGCGGGGCGGGGCGGGGCGGGGCGGGGCGGGGCGGGGCGGGGCGGGGCGGGGCGGGGCGGGGCGGGGCGGGGCGGGGCGGGGCGGGGCGGGGCGGGGCGGGGCGGGGCGGGGCGGGGCGGGGCGGGGCGGGGCGGGGCGGGGCGGGGCGGGGCGGGGCGGGGCGGGGCGGGGCGGGGCGGGGCGGGGCGGGGCGGGGCGGGGCGGGGCGGGGCGGGGCGGGGCGGGGCGGGGCGGGGCGGGGCGGGGCGGGGCGGGGCGGGGCGGGGCGGGGCGGGGCGGGGCGGGGCGGGGCGGGGCGGGGCGGGGCGGGGCGGGGCGGGGCGGGGCGGGGCGGGGCGGGGCGGGGCGGGGCGGGGCGGGGCGGGGCGGGGCGGGGCGGGGCGGGGCGGGGCGGGGCGGGGCGGGGCGGGGCGGGGCGGGGCGGGGCGGGGCGGGGCGGGGCGGGGCGGGGCGGGGCGGGGCGGGGCGGGGCGGGGCGGGGCGGGGCGGGGCGGGGCGGGGCGGGGCGGGGCGGGGCGGGGCGGGGCGGGGCGGGGCGGGGCGGGGCGGGGCGGGGCGGGGCGGGGCGGGGCGGGGCGGGGCGGGGCGGGGCGGGGCGGGGCGGGGCG
>JASKMD010000010.1:6798528-6822483 GCA_030144725.1 Haematococcus lacustris
ACCACGGTCTGCGATTGGGACACATCCGGGGTCACATGTGCCTGCCCGCATCGAATGACTCCGATGGCAATTCCAGTCTTACACTAAACGCGCGTTATCACATTGCGGCAGACGCAGCAAACGTTACATCAAATGATGGAGTAGATGGGCTGCAGTTGCATGAAGATTACCAACCCCATGTTGGGAACGCCTGAACCAACCACCAGCAACCAACATGCATTGGCAGCATCTCTGCTCCAATGATCAAGGTGCACCTCATGAAGCACCAGCCATAGTCGACCCACACCAAAGGCATCGGTCCCTCACCACAAATTATGTACGTGTTGGGCATGACAACAAGTGGTCATACCCTCTAAACCTTGATGGCATGTGACAAGTGTGCGCGTGTTGGCTTTCTGGCTTGTCGGGGCATGCACACGCAATGGCTCAACATGCAGATGCGGCAGCCAGGGATGGGGCTGGTCATGGTCTTGCTAAGCGCACAGGGCAGCACCCTTCTACCAGCCTTTACGAGGTGAGCCACAGCTGTACCCGTGGCAAGGCTTCGGGGAAGGGGTGGTGCTGGGCTTGGGCGAGGGGCTGGGCTTGGGCGAGGGGCTGGGTGAGGGGCCTGGCGCAGGCGAGGGGGCTGGAGAGGGGCCTGGTGCGGGCGAGGGGCTGGGCGCGGGCACAGGGGCTGGCGAGGGGCTGGGCGCTGGAAGGGCTGGAGAGGGGCCGGGGCTGGGGCTCAGCTCACGAGAGGCAGAGGGGGATCACGTGAGGGAAATAAATGTATAACAGACCTACTGGCTCAGTCCAGAAACATGTGCACTCCTGCTGAGGTCGAATATGCATTAGGCAGGCAGCATGTTACATCCTTGCCTAGTCATGTACAATGTACAATGTATAGGTTCAAACACTCGAAGGTTCGAAGGTGCAAACGTCATGCAATGCAAAGGCGACAATGGCATACAATGGAGAATGGGCAAGCAGCAGCAGCCTGTGCAGCAACAGGCTGTGTGAAGGGGCACATAGCGTAAGCAGCAAGGTTGGGTCCACATGCCGAAAAGGATGACAAAGGCATCAGATCCGCAGGCCAGTTCTGTGACATAAAGCAGGTGTGAGGAATGAATGTCTGGAGTTACTTGATGCATGCATGCTGCTCAAGCCAAGGATCACATGTGGTGGTCGCAAGGGCTTCCCGGCTGCCTATGCCTCCTCCTCCTCTCCCTCAAACTCCCCCTCCTCCTCTGCAGAGGCGTCCTGGTACTGCTGGTACTCCGACACCAGGTCGTTCATGTTGGACTCCGCCTCAGTGAACTCCATCTCGTCCATGCCCTCGCCTGTGTACCAGTGGAGGAAGGCCTTGCGACGGAACATGGCTGTGAACTGCTCGCTCACGCGCTTGAACATCTCCTGGATGGCGGTGCTGTTGCCAATGAAGGTGGCGGACAGCTTTAGGCCCTTGGGGGGGATGTCACACACAGAGGACTTCACGTTGTTGGGGATCCACTCCACAAAGTAGGACGAGTTCTTGTTCTGCACGTTCAGCATCTGCTCATCCACCTCCTTGGTGGACATACGGCCGCGGAACTGGGCGGCAGCGGTCAGGTAGCGGCCATGGCGCGGGTCAGCGGCGCACATCATGTTCTTGGCGTCCCACATCTGCTGCGTCAGCTCTGGCACCGTCAGGGCGCGGTACTGCTGTGAGCCGCGTGAGGTCAGCGGGGTGAAGCCCACCATGAAGAAGTGCAGGCGGGGGAAGGGGATCAGGTTCACCGCCAGCTTGCGCAGGTCAGCATTCAGCTGGCCAGGGAAGCGCAGGGAGCAGGTGATGCCAGACATCACGGCTGAGATCAGGTGGTTCAGGTCACCAAAGGTGGGGGTGGTCAGCTTCAGGGTGCGGAAGCAGATGTCATACAGCGCCTCATTGTCCAGGATCATGCACTCGTCAGCGTTCTCCACAAGCTGGTGCACGGACAGGGTGGCGTTGTAGGGCTCCACAACAGTGTCCGACACCTTGGGGGAGGGCACCACTGAGAAGGTGAGCATCATGCGGTCAGGGTACTCCTCACGGATCTTGGAGATCAGCAGGGTGCCCATGCCACTGCCAGTGCCACCACCCAGGGAGTGGGTGACCTGGAAGCCTGCAGCGAAAAGCCAGGAGCACACTGGTGTTGGCCACATGGAGCAGGCAGCTATGCATTGCTGATCACGTGGTGCATTGCCAATGAGTAACCCCAATGCAGGAGGGGGAAGCATTGAGTGGCAAGGTAGGCTGCAGAGGCTCTGCCATAGCACACACTGACTCACCCTGCAGGCAGTCACAGCTCTCAGCCTCCTTGCGCACAACGTCCAGCACGGAGTCAATCAGCTCAGCACCCTCAGTGTAGTGGCCCTTTGCCCAGTTGTTGCCAGCACCAGTCTGGCCAAACACAAAGTTGTCTGGGCGGAAGATCTGCAGGCAGAAGACAGCATTACAATAGTCAGCAGGACAAGCCACTGTGCTATGCAAGCACTGCTGTCAAGCTGCTGCAGCTCATGGCTAGTTGCCATTGCTCAACAGCCAGCTGCAGTTGTGGGATGTGCAGCTCACCTGGCCAAAGGGGCCAGAGCGCACTGAATCCATGGTGCCAGGCTCCAGATCCATGAGGATGGCACGGGGCACATAGCGCCCTGCAGGAACCAGCCAGCCCACACTATCAGTCTAGACTGTGATCAAAGGATGAACCTTTCAGAACACATGTCGTCTTCTTTGCGCTGGCGAAACTGCTGGGAGCGCGACAGGGCGAGCGTGTCAAGAGCCTCACCGCCGGTGGCCTCGTTGAAGTAGACATTGATGCGCTCCAGCTGTAGGTCGGAGTCGCCATGGTAGGTACCAGTGGGGTCGATGCCGTGCTCGTCAGACACCACCTACGAAGAGAGCAGCAAACTTGTCATCGCCATGTACCGTTGTTGCCAGCTAGTACTGTAACCAAGTGTCTAAGAGGCTTGCGAGTCGTGCTGTGCAAGGACTGTGCTATGCCGAGGCATTAATGTGCGTGGTGGCTGATCAGTTGACGCAATTGTAGAGCTCGCGGCCTAAATGATAGCAGCTGGCTGTAATAAGACAAGAGAGCTTTGCTAAGTCAAACTCGAGCTCTGGCATGTCGCACCTCCCAAAACTTGGCACCAATCTGGTTCCCGCACTGTCCACCCTGCGCAGGACAGCACACAGCTTTTGTGAAGCCTTCTCCGCATTTAAAACTTGAATCCGCTGTGCACCTAGCTTTGTGCGCACCTGGATGTGCACAATCTCGCGCATTGTAGCTTGCGGGGTTGAGCGTTTGTTGTGTTCGAGACTTCTGTGGCACCGGCACTTCAAATCTAAGGATGTATGTCACACTTTTGGGACTGATTTTGCAGAACCTTGTCCACGGAGAGCATCCTAGCAGAGCAAAGTCTGCAAGACCTTCCAAGCCTACTAAATCAGTTCTACCGACTCAACCATCCTCTATAAGCAAGCAGCTTCCAACAGCGCACACGCAGAGCATTTTAGTGTACTAACGGCATGGGGACTATTTTATGCATGCAGTACACGATGCAAGCTACCGAGCCAAGTCATGCTTACCCTTGTCCGGCAGGTGGGGCCGTTCAGGCGTGGGCCGCACGTGGGGCCGCACGTGCGTAGACTCGGCTCCGGTACCTCCTAATAGGCAGGATGGGCGCGGAGTGCAGGACCCTGGCCTGTGCACTGAATACCTCCTGGCTGCTGCGGACAATAGCCCAGGTGTTAAGCAGGGGCATCAGCAGGGGCACACCCTTTTCCACAGCCGCATACACTGACTTGAATGGCCATACCAATAGGCAGCACAAAGACAGCGCCCTCCTTAACACTGCAGTAGCCACAGCTGAGGTGGCAGCAGCAGCAGCAGCAGCAGCAGCAGCCTATGAAGTGTGTCTGGCAGTGTGTGGCGCAGCCAGCCAGCCCTGGCGCTGCCCTGGCAGCTTGATGGGCGCTGGGTGTTGAGAGCATGGCCAGCGGTCTGGAGGACAGGAGCACCGCACCGGGTCAGCGATCCACCCTCCTCCGCCCTCAAATACCCTGGGCCTCACCCCTGCCTGCTTGCTTGCCTGCTTGCATTCCTGCTTGCCTGCCATGCATCCCTGCTGCAGCAACATAGCAACTTGGGCTGGACTGACCACCCAGGCCGCCGCCCCTGCCACCGCAAGGTGCCCTGACAGCTCCAGCCCCCTGGCCAGGAGCAGGGGTCAGCAGGGCAGCAGGGCAGGGGGTCAGCAGGGCAGCAGGGCAGGGGGTCAACAGGGCAGCAGGGCAGGGGGTCAGCAGGTCAGCAGGGCAGGGGGTCAACAGGGCAGCAGGGCAGGGGGTCAGCAGGTCAGCAGGGCAGGGGGGCAGCAGGGCAGCAGGGCGCAAGGTGTCCTGACTGCTAGTGCAGAGGCAGGCCTGCAGGCTCATGCCCTCGGACCCTTTGGGGCCTGCAGTGTATGCTCTGGTGGCTGAAGGCTACATTAGCAGCGGTGAAGGAGAGAGGTGATTGTGGGTGGATCACTTGAACTACGGTTAGGGTTAGGGTTAGACTCCCCCGTGGATGAGCTTGGTTGCCTCATCCCTTGATGGGCTGGATGTGCAAGAGGTGCTGGGGCCCTGGCTGCCTGCCTCCTTGCGGCTGCAGGCCTAGGGGCGACCCAAGGTCAGGCCCAGCACACATACTCAGTAGCTCCGTCAGGGGACTCTGCCTGGCGGCCTGCCTCGTCACATGTAGCAGGCCGGGTACGTCAACACGTGCGATGGGCTGACAGCATCGCACATACTTTGTTGTTCACGTACTTTAGCCGGGGCTGGGTCGTTATCTGAGCCGTATCCAGTCGCTAGCTCAATATCCTCACCGGCTACATCAGCGAATACTTCCCATGCATCAGGGCCGGGGACAGATGGTGGGAGGGTAGCAAGTGCATGCCCCGTGGCTACTCTTTTCCCTTCAATGCATGATCGACGGCGAGGGCGTAGTTATTTTTCCTCTTTTTTCTAGAGCCAGGGCTGACCTATCTGAGCTTGATGTACTCCCTGGCCTACCAGCTGACGGCCTTAGCGGTGTCAGCCATCTTCACGTACCTCAGTTTACATGTTCACGCCACACCATCCTGTCTGGCCCGGCCGGCTTCAATGCGCGGCACAAACCTCTAAGCTCAATACATCCTATAAAAAGCCTAAGCCAGCAGTGACAGCATGGTCAAACCTCACTGCCTGGCGCATTGCAGGGCCACCTAGGCCAGCGCTGCGCCCCTAGCCACTGTGTGCTGTTGACCTGACGTCAGGGAGAGCTAGCCAGCTGTCCCGAGCTGCTGGACTTGGTGGTGAGGCCTGCGGCTGAGGCCCGCAGCACCTTATTGACCCCCTTTGCACCCACCGCACTTCACCAGGCCACCGGCCGCCCTGCAGCCTGCCTGCCGCTGCTGTTGCACTGTGTCTCTGACCTCACTACATCACTCACGGCCACACAGCACCAGCACCAGCACCTGTACTCAGGCTATGAACTGCACCACATGCTGCTGCTGCAGTCGCACTCCCAGGACCCCTGACCTAACCCCTGCCTGCCACCGCTGTCGCGCTGCGTGCACCTTTGTTGACAGCCACACCGCACCCCGCACCCCGCAGCAGCACCTGCCCTCTAGCCAAATGCCTTAAACAGTACCTGACCTCAGGCTATACAGTCTCCCAGGTTATGGCACCACACACACAGCTGGGCAGCAGCAGCACGTGCTCAGCAGCAAGGGCCATGTCTGTGCAATGGCCTTCATGGCGAGCTCCCTCCTCATCACCTCCCCCCAGCAGCAATCATCACCTCCCCCCCGCAGCCGCCTCAATGATTGCATGTATGCACCCCTCCTCCCTCCCCTTTGACTCCTCCCGGCCACTCCCAGCAATCGCCTGCGGAAGAAGAAGAAGGAGAAGAAGGAGAAGAAGGGGAAGAAGACAACTGCTCCGGCAGGGCCCCGCATGGAGTGATGGAGGAGCTACCGCCTGGGGCACGGCCTGCTGACACCACCCAAACAAGCAGCTGCCTGCGTGCTGGCATGCCTGGTGGGCAGCAGCGCTGGGTGCTAGCGCCCCCTTGGGGTGTGTGGACAATAGGGGCGGCGGCTGACCCCCCTGCAGCCCCCTGCAGCCCCTCACACTGTCCTCACTCTCCACCAGGCGGTCGGCCTCCCACCCCTCGTGGCCGCCCCTCAGCAGTCAGTAAAGCGCAGGACCCCACCGCCCCTCACTGCCTCTCACTGCCGCCCACTGCCCCTCACTGCCGCAGCTGCACTAGCCTAACCCCTGCTAGCCCCGGCTCCATGCAGTCATGGCTCACGTGAGGAATAGGAGTGAGGGCGGCACGGGTGACAGTAAAGGCTGCGCAGCCCCTCACCGCTGACCCTGACGTGAGGTGCAGGGCTGAGGGCGGCTCTGCAGGCTACCACACAGGCCCCACCCGCTGCACCTGACCCGGCTCGGCCCAGGCTACCAGTCCCCGGCCTCATTGAAGCGCTGCAGTGTCACCTGAGCCTCGTTCAGGTCCTTTTGAACCTGCGGGGCAGTGAGCTGATGACCCGTGATGATGATGATGATGATGATGATGATGAGGTCACTGAGTCGAGTTGGATGAGAGGCTGGTCATTCACGATAAGGGATTGACGACCATCATGACATCGGCCCAGTGCAGCTGCTTGGCACACCTCATCAGCAGCTACATACAAGCTTGCATGCAGCTGTCAGCGTAGGTGTCCCATGCGATGCCGCAACCCCTTGTTGTCTCTGGCAGTGTGTTCTCCATGCCCCATGCTGCCATGCAGCTGGCTGAGGTGAGGCTAGCAAACATGCTGGCAGCGCACTGCAGACACCCATAGGGTCCGCCACAGCACCGGACACAAAGCTGGCAGCACCAGCACCCCTCTTCACCCTGCCCACCTGCCTGCCAGCTCCTGACACTCTCCCCTGCCCTGCCCCACCTGCCTGCCCCATCTAGCCCCCTGCCTACACCTGGCCCCGGCCCCTGCACCGTGCCTCACAGCCCCCTGCCCGCCAGCCCCTTCTGCCCCCCGACCTTTTTGCGGCGGTAGAATATGGGGCAGTCCCTGCTGGTGCACAGCACGTCCTGGTGCAGCGAACCCTGGCAGCGCTGGCAGCACGTCCACAGCTCTGTGTACTGCGCCTCAAGCTCGCCCACCTTGCTGACGCTGCGCTGGAACAGCTCCAGCTCCCTGGCCGGGAGCAGCAGGGCAGGGGTCAGCAGGGCAGGGGGGCAGGGGGTCAGCAGGGCAGGGGGTCAGGAGCGGGCAGGGTAAGAATGAGGTAGGTGGGTAGGTCCAGCTTGTGGCCAGGTCAGCGGTCAAGCAGGCAGCAAGAGCGGAAATAGGCTGGCAGGCTTTTACCTGTGCGTCTGCCCCCTCCCTGCCCCCTCCCTGCCCCCTCCCTGCCCCTCACTTTGGCGCACAATGAGAGCACAGGGTGGTTTCCCCCGCCTTCACCAGTGGCGCCTTGCAGCCCAGGCAGCAGAGCTTGACCTGCAGGCCAGAGGCACCCCAGGTGGCAACCGGGGCTGGCTGCACGCCTGGCTGGGCAGCTGACTTCATGCGTGCAAGCGCAGTAGCTGTGACGTGTGGTCAGGGCAGGCAGGGCAGTGCAGTGGAGCCTGGCCAGTGGCGCCACAGGGGTCAGCAGGGGCAAGAGGAGGCAGGCAGGCAGAAGGGTGCCTCGTGTGATGGCTGGCCTAACCCAGGGTCAAGAGAAGGGTGCTGGCTAGGTCAGGGTGAGGGGCAGGGCAGGGCAGGGCAGGGCAGGGCAGGGCAGGGCAGGGCAGGGCAGGGCAGGGCAGGGCAGGGCAGGGCAGGGCAGGGCAAGGGGGCAGGGTGGGGTGTGCGGGGTAAAGCGGTGCAGGGCAGGGAGCAGGGAGCAGTGGCTGCGTGCAGTGCAGGGCTGCTGCCGACCTTGGCAAACTTCATGATGCCCCCTGCCACACTGGAGGGCGTGGTGACTGAGATGGAGCGTGTGTGGTCCCCTGCATCAAGCCAGGGCAGCAGCAATGAGGGGCACCAGACAGCAGCAGCAGCGACAGTATCTGCAACACCAGCAGGTTCAGTGCAAGGGCAGCAAGAGGCGTCAGTGGGCCAACTGGGCAGTAGGGGCATTGGCTCTGTCCACCACCGTGTGCTGGGTGCCTCTTCGTGCCCGGCACCTGCCCCTCACCACCCCCCTGGTCCCCCTGACCCTCCTCAGCTGCACAGCGCACCCTCCTCGGCTGACCAGCCTGTCTCAACCCCCTGCTGCACCCGCCCAACCCAGCCTGGCTCCTCCCCTGGACCTGACCCCTACCTGCACCCCACTGTCCACCACCCTCCCAGCCTTCCCACACAGCAGCTCACCATTGAGCAGCTCCTTGGGGTTGGTCATGATGGGCTGGAAGATGCGCAACAGCGGCTGGCTGAGGTGGTGCTCTAGGTAGTGGGCGCAGTCTATGGCAAGGTTGTGGTCAAGTGCCCACACGGGGTCCTCCGCCTTTTCATACGCTTTTGCGCCCTGCATGCATGCATACAAGCAGAGAGGCATGCAACCACCACATGACAGCTCAAGGAATGGAATAATCTTGGTAAAGTGTGATCTGTACTTGTGTTGGGCGGGGATGGCAGTTGGACGTCAGGGTTCGGCCTGGCCTAGCCCGGCTGTGTATAGCTGTCGGGGAGCGGGACTTGGTTGGGGAGCGGGAAGCGAGATTGGGGACCGGTAAAAGTGTGGCTGCCGGCTCCACCTTCGCGGCCTTCACAATTACGTACGCCACGCGGTCCCCGACAGACGGCGCCGTGGCGGGGTCGCGCTTCCGCATCTTCTTGGCGAGCTCCACGTGCGCTGAGCTGGTGTCGTACGTGTCTGCGTCTTTCGTCAACCCCTGCGAGGCATTGAAGGGCGGCACAACCATATATGAACAACCCCAAGGATCAGCAGCAGCGGCGCAAGGCGCCCGCGACCCGGCCGTCATTACCTTGCTGATCACCAGCAGCGACAGATCAATGCGGTTCATCAGCAGGTCGGAGATGATATTCTTGACATAGGCCTCAGCCGCAGCGACGTCGCGCTCAATCAAAATCTTCTCCAAGCAGGTGGTGACCACGTTGCGAACCAGCAGGCAGTTGTCACGCCGCACAGTCTCAATGCCCTGAAAGCGGGGAGCGCACAGCGCCATGACGCGCCACTGCAACCTGGGCTGTCGAGGCGAAGGAGGCTGCGGCCCTACTGCTACAGTATTTTCAACGAGAAGCTGATGCTGATACGTGCCGGAACCCCACCCGGGTCCCATTGATGCCGTCGTCACAAGCACACCCACGCAGTAGAGCGGGGCACCAGACGTGCAAGGTGCAGTATGCATACAAGTCTGCTCCTTCTCCTGCGCTGGTGTTGCCTGCAACACGGGTGCCTCCTTCAGCTGCTGCTGTTGTCAGGCTGCTATGCGGAGAGCTGACTTGCATACATCTATGCATACTAGAGCTGCTGCCGTGGCTGCCTACGCGGAGGTGCGACAGGGTGCGGGCAGCGTACCTTGCTGTCCATCTTGTCGTGCTTGTCAGGCTGCGTCCACAGCAGGCCGGCGTACCGCTTCTTGTTCATCAGCAAGTACGGGAAGTACACCTGCAGGTTCAGCAGGCCGTGGGGTGAGAACCTCAGCGCCCTGACCCACGCCACTGAAGAGCACTAGCCTTGCCCCTGCCCCTAGCCATAGCCTTATTCTAGCCGTAGCACCCTCAGCAATCCTAGCCCTAGCCCTAGCCCCAGCCCTAGCCCTAGCCCCAGTCCTAGCCCTAGCCCCAGCCTTAGCCCCAGTCCTAGCCCCAGCCCTAGCCCCAGCCCTAGCCCTAGCCCTAGCCCTAGCCCCAGCCCTAGCCCCGGCCCTAGCCCTAGCCCCGGCCCTAGCCCTAGCCCCGGCCCTAGCCCCGGCCCTAGCCCTAGCCCCGGCCCCAGCCCTAGCCCCGGCCCTAGCCCTAGCCCCAGCCCTAGCCCTGCGCTTCCTTTCTTGGCGTGCAGGCGCAGCAAGCCATGGGGTGAGTGAGCTCACTGCTCCAGCGCTAGCCCTGGCTGCCACTGTGAGGTGGCGAGGCCAGGGAGAGGGGCAGGCAGCTCACCAGGGTGCTTTAGCCAGCCCAGCCTGCTGCCCTGGCCCCCTGCTGCTCCCTGCTGCCTCCCCTCCAACAGCCCTCAAGGCAAGATGGCTGGCCATGGTGTGGTTAGCTCAGCTTGCAGCAGCAACCACTGCCCAGCCTCATGGTTTAGGGACCATCCTCCTCCTAGCCTGCTGTCCAGTACTCCCGGCTGCTACTCCCGGCTGCTACTCTCTGGTGCTGACTCCTGGTGCTGCCCCCTGCTGCGCCCTCACCTTTTCAAACTCGAGCTTGACAGGTCGAATGAATGTGGCGGACACAAAGTCCGCCGCCTCCCTGCCCAGCTCCATGGCCCGGGCTACACTAGGCACCTGCACAGTAGACACCACCACCACCACCACCACCACCACCACCATCACCACCAGCAACATCTCAGCCGAGAACATCCCTGTCACCACCGGCACAGGCTGGGTCATCACCGTCATGATCATGACCGCCAGGGTTGGTTTCACCAGCATAGGGTAGGTCAGGATAGGGGAAGGCAGGGTGCGGGAGGGCAGGGCAAGGCAAGGTGCTCCTGAGTGGGTTGAGGTAGGTGAGGTCGGTGTGAGTAAGGCTAAAGCAGGGGAGGGCAAAATAGATGGAAGGTGTGGGGTGTGAGGGTAGGTGGGAGGGGCAAGGGAGGTGATGGCCTGGGGTCACACCTTGAAGTTGACCATGACGGAGTCAGTGTCGCCGTAGATGACCTCACAGTCAGCCTCATACCTGCAGCAGCAACAGCAGCAGCAGCGGCAGCAGCAGCTGCAGCAATAGCAGCAGGGCTTGGGGGGAAGGCTGGAAGGCAAGGGTCGGGGACGGAAGCGTGAAGTTCAGCACCAGCCAGCAGCAGCAGGTACATGGCAGCAGCCAGGGCGGGTGTATCCAGGAGAAGGCCATGTTCTCAGCAGGCGCCACTTGATTGGTGACTGGACAACTAAACAGGCGGGCGGGGCGGGCGGGCGGGCGGGCGGGCGGGCGGGCGGGCGGGCGGGCGGGCGGGCGGGCGGGCGGGCGGGCGGGCAGGCAGGCAGGCAGGCAGGCCCACTGCTCCAGCCCTGACTGAGTGAGCACTGCACTGCGCTGTGCCGACGCTACAGGCCAGGCCAGCCAGGGAGCCATGCCACCGCCGCACCGCACCCGTTCTGTCGGTTGTATCTGTCTTGCACCATCTGGCGCGTGTGCATGATCATGTTGCGGCCGTAGGCGGTGGTGGAGGCACTGATGGCCAGGCAGGGCATCTTGCCCACCGTGGCCCCTGCAAAGGGCATATGACGAGTGTGGAGGACCACCAGCAGCACCAGCACCACCAGGGTTGCACCACCACCACCACCACCACCAGCAACATCTCAGCCAGGAACATCCCTGTCACCTGCGGCACAGGCTGGGTCATCACCGTCATGATGGAGTGTTAAGTTTTAGCGCTGGAGTGGAAGAGGGGGGTAGCCGTGTGGAGGGCACCCTTATGTAGGTGTGTGTCAAAGCATCACATATAGTATATGTTATAGCCAAGCTAATGATCATCGCTCGCCCATCAATATCCCATCGACTGGCCATTTGCGTGGCTGAGAAATGGAGCGGAAAAGACAGTGGAGGCATACAGATACTGTCAGCGAACATGAAACGAGGGAAGCACAGGGCACTGCAACAACACAGGTAGATAGTTATAGGTAGCGACAATGACAGTCACCAGTACATCAGGCATCAAACTCAAGCAACCCTGTTGGTGGCCAGCTGGCCAGCTGAGATGATATGTGGAGGGAGGGCAGATGGAAGGCTGGCTGCCTCTCCCTCAGGAGCCAGCAGCAAGCAGGTGATGGTGGGCAGTGTCAGGCAGAGCACCTGTGAATCCATACACGCTGTTGGCGGAGATCTTGAGAGCCAGCTGGCGTCCGTCCAGCACCGCTCGTTTGAAAGGGTCCTTCTCCGCCTTGAGGTCCAGCTTAGCGCTGCAGGCATAACCAGGCAGGCAGACTGGTGGGTGGGTGGGTGGGTGGGTGGGTGGGTGGGTGCGTGGGTGGTGAGGTGAAAGGGGAGGAAGGCAGGTGGGGAGGGAGGGGAAGGGTGGCGGGAGGGCAGGGAGGGATGGGCAGGCATGTACCTTTGCTCTAAAACACTCTGACCCCGTTCAACCAATGCCCGATTAAAACTGATGGGCACCGTCTGGCCCCGCACCCCGCCCCACGCCCCGCCCCGCACCCTGCCCCCCTGCTTTGCCCCATCCCTGCAATTACACGAGCCCCAGCCCCGCACCGCTTGCGTGCCCCCAGCAGCTCCTCGAGGATCTCCGGCAGCACCCCCTTGGCCAGGTTGGCCTTGACGAAGGAGTCCCCGCTGGGGCTCAGCTCACGCTCCTCAGGCGCCACCTCACGCAGCCTGCAGCGCACAGGGCAGGGGGCAGCAGCAGCAGCAGCAGCAGCAGCAGCAGCGGCGGCAGCAGCAGCAGCAGCGGCGGCAGCAGCAGCAGCAGCAGCGGTATCATTGCCTGCAGTCACGCAACCTGCCTATTGGGTGCCGAGATTGTTTGGGTGGGTCCGTGGTGGGCAAATCAGCAGCCTGGATGCCTCGCACTCAGAGCAGCCGCCAGGCCTACAGCAGAGGAGGTCCGGTGCAGCGCTGCCTCACAGCCAGGGCCTCTCTCTTCCTCAGGCCTACAGCCTCCAGCCAGCCCCGCTCCTGCATGATGCAGGTCTCCCTGCACCCTCTTGACCCCTCTGCCCTCTCACCCCTCTGCCCTCTGCCCCCTCTGCCCTATGCTCTGCCCGCATGCGCACCTGTCTGGCGGCAGCAGCGTGGAGTAGCACAGGTTGTGGGCCATCATGATGGAGGGGTACAGGGACGCAAAGTCCAGGGTGGCCACCTGCAGCGCACGAGGGGGCAAGGGGGCAAGAAGGAGGGTGGGGAGGGTGGGGAGGGTGGGGAGGGTGGGGAGGGTGGGGAGGGTGGGGAGGGTGGGGAGGGTGGGGAGGGTGGGGAGGGTGGGGAGGGTGGGGAGGGTGGGGAGGGTGGGGAGGGTGGGGAGGGTGGGGAGGGTGGGGAGGGTGGGGAGGGTGGGGAGGGTGGGGAGGGTGGGGAGGGTGGGGAGGGTGGGGAGGGTGGGGAGGGTGGGGAGGGTGAGGAGGGTGGGGAGGGTGAGGCGGGCCACAGCTACCACCAGGCAGTCTGGCCCCCATCAGGCAGCCCGGCCCTACCGGCTTGTCGTAGAAGCCTGTCTTGGGGTCCAGCACCGTCGCGCCCTCATAGCCCACGTTGTCACCAACGGGCGCTGAGACCTTGATGTTGGGCAGCAGCAGGCCGCGCTGCCGCGACTTGCGCAGCAGCTGGCAGAACACCTTGATGGACTGACCCCTGGGGCAAGGTGGTAACAAGGCAGCAAGGTGGGGGCGGGGGGGAGGGGGAGGGGGAGGCTGGGGGGGCAGCGGTGTAGAGGCTGGGAGGGGCCAGGAGGAGGAGGGGAAGACAAGCCGGGAGCCAAGAGTGGGGTGGGGTGGGGTGGGGTGGGGTGGGGTGGGGTGGGGTGGGGTGGGGTGGGGTGGGGTGGGGTGGGGTGGGGTGGGGTGGGGTGGGGTGGGGTGGAGTGGGGTGGGGTGGGGTGGGGTGCTTCCCCTTACTTGGTAAGCAGGTAGCTCATAGGTACCCCGGTGACGCGAGCCATCTCAATGTAGTTGTACATGAACATCAGCTTGTCCAGCAGGCGCTGGGGGAGGTAGGCGTCCTGCAGCACCCCACCCCACCCCACGCCCCAACGCAGCCCGGCAAGACCAAGCTGGCACAGGCAAGCAGCCAACCAGCCAGCGCCTGCCCTGGCAACCGTCCCTGCCTGTCTCATCTACCTGAGGCAGCCAGGCCAGCTTGCTAGCTGACCTTGCCGACCATAAGCCAGCTTGCTGCCAGCCTAGGCAGTACAGCACCAGAGCCAGCCAGCCAGGCCCAGGCCAGCTTGCAAGCTCCCTAGGCCATATGTCAGCCAGCGTGATACCTAGAAGCAGAGGTGATGAGGGGATCATGAACCAGCCGGCCTGATGCCTGGCACCAGACTGATGATGTGTAGGTGATGTGGGGGGTGGCACAGGCAGGGGTGCAGGGGGTGGGGGTGGCAAGTATAATCTGGGCCAAGCCGGCGGGCGCCCAGGCCAGTGCGGGGAGGCTGCTGGCAGGAGGGCGAGCTCAGCAGTGGGCGAGCTCAGCACCTGCCACTCAAGCCCAGGCTCAGGGGCCACCAGGTGAGTCAGGCTGAGCTGGAAGGCAGAGCAGGGTGGAACGGGTGGGAGTGTGACCCAGCGAGCTATGAGTGTGACCCAGAGGTGGTGGGGGCAGCAGGCAGTGCAGGGGGCTGGGGGAAACAGGCCTTGACCCTGGCCTTAACAGTATGTGAGGGGCCGGGGGGTCGAGGGGGGTCAGGGGGGGGGTCAGGGGGGGGTAGGGGGAGTCAGGGGGGGTGGCCGGGGGGGAGTCAGGGGGGTCGGGGGCCGGGGGAGAGACCTTGAGACCTTCACATCATGTGGGTGTCAGGGGGGGGGGGGTGTCAGGGGGGGGGGGTGTCAGGGGGGGGGTGTCAGGGGGGGGTGTCAGGGGGGGGTGTAGTCAGGGAGGGTGCAAGTGGTGCGCCCCCTCTTACTCACCTTGAGGCAGTACACGGCCAGGCGGCGGCGCGACTCGTCATTGCCGTTCTGCAGCTCCGCGATGGCGCTGTGATGCACGTCCTCCTTCTGCTCCCCCAGGAAGTGGGCCGACACCGAGTTCAGGCTGCGGGGGCAGCAGGGGGACAGCCGGGCGGGGGGGCGGCAGGGGCTAGAGGTGGGGCAGAGGCAGGGGCAGGGGCAGCAAGGTTTAGGGTGCAAGGGGGGCAGCAGGGGGGCAAGCAGTCAGGATCAGAAGCCAGGGTCAGCGGCCAGGCCAACGGCCAGTCCAGAGGCCAGAGAAGGAGTGCCGCCCTCCTCCCTGCCGCCCGCCCCCATTCTATGCCGCCCCCTCTCCTCGCCTCCCCCCTTCCCCCTCGCCCCTTTCACTCCCGCCCCTCTCCCTGCCAGCCCCCCCCTCCCGCCGCCCCTCTCCCTGCCACCCCCCACCAGGGCCCACCAGCCGTGGAGCATGATGGTCGACTCTGAACCCCCTCCCGCCGTGTGGCCCCTTTCCCTCCCCCACGTGCCCCTATACCTGCCGTGTGCCCCTGTAGCTGTGCCCCTTTCCTGGCCCTCTGCTGCCCCCCTCCCGCCGCCCCCGACTAAGCCTACCAGCCGTGGAGCATAAAGGTGGAGCCCTTTCCCCCCTCCCCTCTCCTCCCCCTCCCCCCTTCCCCCCCCCCCCCCCCCGTGTGTCCCCCTTCCCTCCCCTCAGTTGCCCCTGTCCCTGTAGCTGTGCCCCTATACCTGTAGCTTGCCAGCTTGTGCTCGCGCTGAATGGTGACCATGAGGTCGAACTGCACCCGCCCCTCAATGTTGAGCTCCTTGTAGTCGTGCGTGCCGTACGCCTTGCTGCTGAACTGCGCGTTGCGCATGCGGGTGCGGGTGCCCCTCACTCGGCCCCACTGGTGGAAGTCCTTCAGGCCCAGCGCCTGGTAGGCAGGCAGGCAGGCAGGCAGGCAGCTGGGGGCAGGCAGCTGGGGGCAGGCAGCAGGGGGCAGGGGGCAGGCAGGCAGGCAGGCAGCAGCGGGCAGGGGGCAGGCAAGGCAGGGCATGTAAACAGCAGGGGGCAGGCAAGGCATACAAACAGGGGCGTACAAACAGGGGTCGTGATGGTCGCTGACGTCTGGTCTATGACGTCCCAGCCCCATGCCCTAGGCCGGCCCTGGCTTCTCCCTTCTCCCTGGGTCCCTGCTCACTGCTCCTGGTCAGGTCAGCCAGTAGCCGAGGGTCCTGGCTCCATCACCTCACCTCAGCCCTCTCATACAGGTAGGGCAGGTCGAAGTTGATGATGTTGTAGCCGATGATGATGTCAGGGTCCGTTTCAACCAGCAGGTCGCGCCACCGCCCTAACAGATCAGCCTCCCTGGCAGTGGCGGCAGGGGCAGCGGCATGCTTAGGGGTGTGGGGTGGTGAGGTGGAAGATGGTGAGGTGGAGGGTGGTGCGGTGGCAGGGGGTGGAGGTGGAGGGTGGTGGGGTGTGGGGGTTGAGGGGTGGGAGGGAGAGGGTGGTGGGGTGTGGGCGTTGAGGGGTGGGAGGGGGAGGGTGGTGGGGGTGTGGGCGTTGAGGGGTGGGAGGGGGAGGGTGGTGGGGTGTGGGCGTTGAGGGGTGGGAGGGGGAGGGTGGTGGGGTGTGGGGGTTGAGGGGTGGGAGGGAGAGGGTGGTGGGGTGTGGGGGTTGAGGGGTGGGAGGGAGAGGGTGGTGGGGTGTGGGCGTTGAGGGGTGGGAGGGGGAGGGTGGTGGGGTGTGGGCGTTGAGGGGTGGGAGGGGGAGGGTGGTGGAGAGCCTGGGGTTGAGGGAGGGGGCGGGAGATAGAGCTGCGGAGATGGTGAGGTGAGTGTGGGGGGCCAGGGTGAAGGGGAGAGGAGGTCCAGGTGGGTGGGAGGGAGAGGGGGGGGTGGTAGTAGGAGTGCCTGCTGCTGCTGTGGGTGCTGCTGCTGTGGCAGTCAAGCAGCTGACGTGGAGGAATAGGCAAGGGGCGGTGCAGGGGCTCAAAGGCGGTCCTGACCCCGGCAGGGTATGCGTGGGAGGGCTGGGAGGTGGAGGTGGGGTGACAGGCGGTTAGGTCAGAGTAACAAGGAGTGAGAGAAGGCAAAGAGTAGGAGAGGCAGGGCGATGGGGGCTGGGGGAGGGTTCAGGCATGTTGGTGGGGTGGAGGGGATGTGTGCTTAAGGAGGGGGTCATCATGGCCTGACGTGGGGTTGTGGGTGAGGTTGGGATGGGGGGGTTGGGAGGGAGGGAGGGATGAGTTGAGGTGCAAGTTGCGAGACTTTGTGAGGGCGGGTGGAGGTGGAAGGGGTGGGCAGGCAGAGCGACGAGGGTGGGAGGTGGACGTGATGGAGGGGTGTGAGGGGGTGGAGAGGAAAGAGGTGGAGGGGGTGGGGTGGGTTGCTCACGTCTCGAAAGCCATGACCTCTGCGCCCACAATGCTTGCGCAAGTGCCCAGCGTCATCACGTTCTTCACCACTGGCGTAGCACTGCCCTGGAGCGTGACCATGCTGGCGATCTGCACGCCAAGGCCACAGCCGCGGTCTGCAGCCCCACCACCCTCCACCGTCCACCAGCAGGCCCCTCCACCCCTCCCTCACCCCTCCATCACACCCAAGGTCCTCCAATCACGTCCAGCAGGGCCCCTCACCCACCACCCTCCACCAGCAGGGCCACTCCCTCACCTCCTGCCTGCCTGCCTGCGCTTCCTCCCTCCTCCCTCCTCCCTCCTCCCTCCTCCCTCCTCCCTCCTCCCTCCTCCCTCCTCCCTCCCTCCTGCCTGCCTGCCTGCCTCCCCCCTACACCCCTTCCCACTAACGCCACCCACTCAGCCACACACACCCACAAACCATGGAGGGTCAGCCCCTGCCCCTGCCCTGAGCCACAACTGCAGCCTGGCACCAGGGGTCGAGCCAGTGACTGGCTGCTGGGGCCTAGAGTCTATAAGGTAGGCAGCTGCCCCCCGGCTGACACTACTGGCTGCTGGGGCCTAGGGTCTGTGAGGTAGTAGGCAGCTGCTGCTCAGCCAGCTGCTGACAGCCGCCCCCCGGCTGACACCACTGGCTGAGCCACTGAAGCAGACACGCCCTATGTAGTGGTTACGAGGGGGGTTGCGAGGGGGTCATGAGGGGGTGACTGCCCTACAGGGAGGAGCAGCTGGCCCTGGCTGCTCCTGAGCTGCCTCCCCCTCTTTTCCCGCTCCACCTCGGCTGCCTCCCTAGGTGGCTGGAGGGGGAGAAGGGTGAGGGGTGACTGCCCCTACAGGAGGGCGCAGCCTGTCCTGCTCCTGAGCTGCTCCTGAGCTGCCTCCCTAGGGGAGTGATGAGGAGCGCCATGAGGGGATGAGGGGGATACTGGAGGGCGCCCTGGTCCTGAGCTGCTCCTAGGGGGCTGCCGTGGGGGGTGATGGGATGATGGGATGAGGGGATGGTAGGGGGGGGGCTGTGAGGGGGCCAGTCAGGGGGAGGGGGAGGGAGGTGCAGCTGTATGACCCCGTCAGCCTGAAGAGGAGTCATGAGGGGATGAGGGGATACTGGAGGGCGCAGCCTGCCTGATGAGGGGGGTCATGAGGGGGGTCGTGAGGGGTTTGAGGGGTGACTGCCCCTACTGGAGGGCGCAGCCTGCCCTGCACCTCAGCTGCTCCTCATCTGCCTCCCTTGATGGGGGTCATGAGGAGCATCAGGGGGATCAGGGGGATGAGGGGTGACTGCCCTTACTGGAGGGTGTAGCCTGCCCTGCACCTCAGCTGCTCCTCAGCCCACCTGAATGACTGGGTCCAGCTTTGCGTCAGGGAAGTGTCCCTTGCGGCCGCAGCACTCGATGTCTATGGACAGTACCCTGAAGGGCGCAATGCGGCTCCACTCACCTGAACCGCACACACAGGGGAGGAGGAGGGCAAGGAGGTCATGCTGGAGATGGGGAACAAGCAGGGGAGGAGGAGGGCAGGGAGGTCATGCTGGAGATGGGAAACAATCAGGGGAGGAGGAGGGCAGGGAGGTCATGCTGGAGATGGGAAACAATCAGGGGAGGAGGAGGGCAGGGAGGTCATGCTGGAGATGCGCCGACACTCATGAGGCAGGGAGGGAGGGACAACCCACCCCAGGGAAGACACAGCAGCAGCAACAACAACAAAAGCAGCAGGCGCAGCAGGATCTTGGCAGGCTGCAGGCAGCTGCCCTGTGCCCGGTCTGCCCCTGTCTGCCTTGCACCCTGGCTGCTGCCTTGCGAGCTACCCTGATGCAGCAGCCAGGGGTGGGCTGCCTGCTGGTGGATGCGGCTGCTAGCAATGCCTAGGGAGGGTGGGAGGCCCTGCTGGATGCGGAGGTGCCTGGTCAAGGGGGGTGGGAGGCCCTGGCGGGGGAGGCGAGGGTCAAGGGGGCAACAGGGAGGGGAGTGAGGGGGGGAGGGAGCGGGGAAAGAGGGGGATGGGGAGGGGAGGGGGAGGGAAATGAAGGGGAGGGGGAGGGGAATAAAGGGAAAAAGTGAGGAGATGCTGGAGTACCAGGGGGGGGGATTATACTGCCACTTGCCTTCAGCTGGGATACGACAGGGATGTCAAGGGGCCAAGAGGAGGAGGCGGGGGGGGGGGGGTGGAGGTGAGAGGGAGGGAATCGGGGGAATGTTGGGGGCCAGGGGCGGGGGTTGGTTGCCACTTGCCTTCAGCTGGGTGAGCGATCAGCCTGTCATACCGCACATGCACCTCTATCTGGCAGTAAGTCTGCAGTGTGGGCAGCACCATGTACGAGCCAGCGGGCAACTCCACCCAGCTGCCGCCTACCTGCGTGCCAGGCCAGCCACGCAAGCCACATGCACGCCGTGGCATGCAGCATCACACACCTCCATGCAGCACACCCCCTCCCCCCAATGAAGTCAAGCCATGCCCATCCAGACACCCCCGACCCCCCTCCCTTCCTTCCCCCAGCAGGGTCAGGGGGCAAGGGGTGCCAGGGGGCAAGGGGGGCCAGGGATGCAGGGCCAGGGGGCAGGGCCAGGGGGGCCAGGGGGGCAGGGGTGCAGGTGGCACACTCCCGCATTTCCTGGTTACCCCGCCACCCTCCCTCCCTTGCACCAACAGGGCAAGCGGGCAGGGCCCAGGGGGCAAGGGGGGCAAGGGGGGCAAGGGGGGCCAGGGGGCAAGGGGCAGGGGGCAAGGGGCAATGGGCTCACCACGCCTGTGTCCACCATGAAGCGCATGGCAAACAGCACGTTGCTCTCGTATGAGGTGCAGGCCTGCAGGTGTACGCCGCTGGGCAGTGCCAGCCCGCCCTCCACCAGGCCTGGGCGGACAGCGGTGCAGCAGCAGCAGGGCTACACGCCAGGGGGGGCAGCTGGAGGCAGGTGGCTCTGGTGGCACCAACCCCAACCCTGACCCTACCCCAACCGCTGGCGAGGAGGAGAGGAGGAGGAGGAGGAGTGTGGGGCAGGGCAGGGCTGAGTGCCAGAAGCATGCAAGCATGCAAGCTCCATGTCATGCTGAGTGCACTCACTTCTGCATGGAGTCACTAGGTTGGGCAGCGCCATGACGATCTTTATGAAGTCTCGCTTGCTAGTCTGGACACAGGGCAGCAGCAGGGCAGCAGCAGGGCAGGTGGGCACAATACAGGAGGAGCAGCAGCAGCAGCAGGAGTGGGGTTGGTGCAGTGGCGTAATGAAGCATGCAACCTTGTCAGCCGGGCCAAAGGCAGCGCCAGCAGCAGCTGCTGTAGCAGGGGTAACGAGGTGGTGGGTGGGAGGGAGGCAGTCTGGCTGGCAGTGCTTTGTGCCACCCAGCCAAGCACAGCACTCAACCACCTAGGCACTCAGACTGAGCCGCACAAACCTAGGCATGCGTAGCCGTGCATGATGCGCATCCCAGTCACACTCAGGTTTTGGCACCAGGCAGCAGGCAGGCAGGCATCAGCATCATCATCATCAGCATCATCAGCATCATCATCAGCATCATCATCAGCATCAGCATCAGCATCAGCATCAGCATCAGCATCAGCATCATCAGCAGCATCATCAGCAGCATCATCAGCAGCATCATCAGCAGCATCATCAGCAGCATCATCAGCAGCATCATCAGCAGCATCATCAGCAGCATCATCAGCAGCATCATCAGCAGCATCATCAGCAGCATCATCAGCAGCATCATCAGCAGCATCATCAGCAGCATCATCAGCAGCAGCAGCAGCAGCAGCAGCAGCAGCAGCAGCAGCAGCAGCAGCAGCATCAGCAGCAGCAGCAGCAGCAGCATCAGCATCAGCATCAGCATCAGCATCAGCATCAGCATCAGCATCAGCATCAGCATCAGCATCAGCATCAGCATCAGCATCAGCATCAGCATCAGCATCAGCATCAGCATCATCATCATCATCATCATCATCATCATCATCATCATCATCATCATCATCATCATCATCATCATCATCATCATCATCATCATCATCATCATCATCATCATCATCATCATCATCATCATCATCATCATCATCATCATCATCATCATCATCATCATCATCATCATCATCATCATCATCATCATCATCATCATCATCATCATCATCATCATCATCATCATCATCATCATCATCATCATCATCATCATCATCATCATCATCATCATCATCATCATCATCATCATCATCATCATCATCATCATCATCATCATCATCATCATCATCATCATCATCATCATCATCATCATCATCATCATCATCATCATCATCATCATCATCATCATCATCATCATCATCATCATCATCAGCATCAGCATCAGCATCAGCATCAGCATCAGCATCAGCATCAGCATCAGCATCAGCATCAGCATCATCAGCAGCATCATCAGCAGCATCATCAGCAGCATCATCAGCAGCATCATCAGCAGCATCATCAGCAGCATCATCAGCAGCAGCATCAGCAGCATCATCAGCAGCATCATCAGCAGCATCATCAGCAGCATCATCAGCAGCATCATCAGCAGCATCATCAGCAGCATCATCAGCAGCATCATCAGCAGCATCATCAGCAGCATCATCAGCAGCATCATCAGCAGCATCATCAGCAGCAGCAGCAGCAGCAGCAGCAGCAGCAGCAGCAGCAGCAGCAGGCAGCACCCAGGCACCCAGGCTCAAGCATGCTGTAGCCAAGCCCACCCAGCTGCGCACGTGCATGCTGCCCTGCTGCTCTGCTCCCAGCCTCACTGCCTTGGCCATGCTGTGGCTCAGCCCCCTGGGCACTGAGCAGGACACTGAGCTGGCAGGCATGATGTGCCTCACTCCACTGAGCTCAGCACTGAGCGCTCTCAGCACAGACCTCAGCCACCCAGATGCCTAAGGCCAGCCATGATGTGCATCAGGTGTGGTCAGAGGGTCATGAGGACCCTACCGCCAGTGACGCCACGGCTGATGCTCCTAGCTGCTGCCCATTTCCATGCCTATGGCTGCCGCTGGCTCTGTTTCCGCTGATGCTGACGCTGGCCGCTGCTGGTGGTGGTGATGGCTGCTGCTGGATGCTGCTGCTGGTGGCAGATGCTGCTGGTGGCAGATGCTGCAGTCACCTGATAGTTCCAGATGCTGGCTTTGCTCTCCACCTCAACGCGGCTTACTGCCGGGCCACAGCCCTTGGTCTTGTCCGCCAGCCGGCCCTACGCACCCCCCCCAGCAGCAGCAGCAGCACCAGCAGCAGCAGCAAAGGCAGCAACGGCAGTAGCAGCAGCAGCCAGCAGCAGCAGCAGCAAAGAGCTGTGCATGGCATCTTGCAATTCTTCAACTAATGCTGCATGGCCTGCCTGTGCTGCCTGTTGGCATTGCCTGTGCTGCATGTTGGCCTATACGGTCGATTTGCCTGCTTGCCCTGCAGCCTGCCGCTGCTGCCACTGCTGCCGCTGCTGCTGCTCGCCTGCTGCTGCTTGCCTGCTTGTCTGCTGCTACTGCTTCTTGCCTGCTGCAGCCGAAGCTAGCCCATAGCTGCCTGCCCCGCCTGTGCTGCAGCCGCCTGTCTGCACTGCCTGCTGGCCTGCAGGCTGCCCGCCCTGCTGCCTGCCCAGCTCACATTCAGGGCCTCCCTCAAGCTCTCCAGGTCCTCGCCACCAAAGCTGCGCGGTTTCTCAATGTAAAAGTAAGCCTCAAAGCCATGCACCAGCACACACACGCTGTTGCCTGCACAGCCAGCCAGGTTCAGTCAGCCAGCAAAGGCCAGGCAGCCAGCAAAGGCCAGGCAGCCAGCAAAAGCCAGGCAGCCAGCCAGGGTCAGTCACTGGGCCAGCGCAAGCCTGTCGCTCATAATCAGCAAGCAAGCCACACCCAAGCTACACCCTTTGCCCATGCGTCTGCCCTTTCCGTCTGCCCTTTCATTTCCCTTTTTATAATTCTGGTTGCCTGGTGCTGCCAAGATGAAGATGGCTGCCAGGCTGCCTGATGCTGCACTGCCTGTTACCGTGGGGACGCTGATATGCTGCTGTGCTGTGCTGTGCTGGGCAGCAACACCCCACCTGCATCGTTGACCCCAAACATGCGCACAATGGCCACCTGCTTCTGCTGAGGGTTTGTGTCCAGCCCGTGTGTGGCAGCCGCAATGTAGTAGTCCACCTCTAGCTGTTGGAACACTGCATGATTGGGCGGGCGAAGAGAAGGGCCGAGTTCCTTGGCCATGCCATCATGCTTGCATGATGCAGACTTGCATGCTGGGCAAGCTTTCTATGTGCCCCACCAATGCTGTTCTTGGCGGGGTTGAATTCGGCGACGGGGGGGCCTGACCCAGTTCCTCCCTGCTTCACCCAAGTCAACTTCCCACCCTGCTTCGCAGGGTGAAGGGCCTTCCATGTCCTCGTCGCCAAACTGTTCCTCCATGATGTAGTCCATCTCGTCATCGTTTGGCCCTGACGGACGACCACTCCCACTCCGCTTGCTTGCTGGCCCACCCCCCGGACGGAACCCCCGCCCGATGGGCGTTTGTACTCCATACGGTTTACGCAGTAAACAATGTCATCAGCGCGCAGCTGATGTCTGATGTTTACGGATTTGAATGTTCAAGCAAACGGAAGCAGAGGAGTATGTATAACAAGAAAGGCCACAACCGCGTTCTCCAAACCACCGTCGTCCTTGCAACGCGTCCATCACTGACACTTTGTCAAACAACAGTCTGTTAACAACTGAACTGCGTGAACTGAGTGTAACCAGAGACAGTGCGTTTACCACGCTATGCACGTCCGGAAAG
>JASKMD010000010.1:6822983-6903586 GCA_030144725.1 Haematococcus lacustris
GGCTGCCCACCTTTCCCCACCGGCCCTGCCCCCCCACCCTCGTCCAGCACCTCGTCCAGCACCACCTCCGGCAGCAGCACCGGTGAGTGCCCAAGTGCAAACGCATAGGTGACTGTGTGGGTGTGCATGCAAGGCCACATGTGGTGCGCCAGCCCAGTACCCTGCCTGCCTGAGCTAAGGTGTCCACATGCTGTCCTGCAGCTGGCAGCACCCTGCTCGTGGTCTTCATGTACACCCCACATCGGCTGTGGCCTCTTGCCTGCAGGCAGCACCACTGTTGTCTCCAGCGGCGCAGCTATCAGCCAGGCTGCCCAGGCTTGTGCTTCTGAGTGCTCCGCAGCTGTCAGCACAGCCATCACCGCGGTGAGTGGCCATGCTTCACGTATGGAGCTGCCTGCCTCCCATGCCTGGAACTGTGCCCTAGAGGGTTCCTGACCACATGGCCGTGCTGGCTGCAGGTGTGTGGAGCCAATGCTGACGTCACCGCTGTTGCCAGCACTTGCTCCCAGGCCATTGCCACAGCTGTGGCAAAGGCCATCGTCAGAGTCAGTGTGACCGTGGTGGCTTCAGGTGAGATGCACAGCTGCTACCTACATGGAGCCTGAGAACGGCTGCAATGCTGCCTGGTCACCTTGCAGCCCTTGGCCTCACCTGCAGTTCCTGCTGCCCTTACCTCCACACCTCTCACCACCTGCCCTGCCCTGCTCACCCTTGGCTGCAGCGGGCGGCTCCGGCTGTGGCTCAGCAACTGGCTCTGCCACCGCCATCGCCTCCGCAGCTGCGCAAGCCATTGCCTCTGCCTTTGCCTTTGCTTCCAACGGTTGCCAAGCGGTAAGCAAGCCCTTCAGCCCTTCTGCCCCTGTGTAAGCTGCATGTCGCATGCCCCTCTAGCCCCTGCCAGCTGCCCCACCACTGCCCCACTATCCACCGCTGCCCCTCCACTGTCCAGCCTCCTGGCGCACTTGGACTTACAGCACGTGCTTAACAGTCCACAGCCCTCATCACGCCATAGTGGCCCGACTGCATGTAGACGAGGGACGAGCTCGCAAGCTGCTGACTTTCCGTGTGCCTGCAGGCCTTCAGCTACAGCCAGGCGTCCGCTTACCAGACAAACCTAGCCAATGCTGCCGCCTCTGCCGCGGTCAGCGCCTGTGCCTCCGGTGGTTCTGCCTCCGCCCAGACTACTGCGATCGGCACGGCAGTGGCCCGGGTAGGCAGAGCCAGGATAGGAGCCTCGGTCAGGTGCATATATGCCGTCATCAGCATCCCGACCGTACACCTGCTTGCTTGCTGTGAATGCAGTCCATCGCCACGGCCATTGCCAGTGCTGTGGCAGCAGTGAGGGGTCCGTGCAACTGCCCAACCAATCCGTCACCGTCGCCATCACCTGCCCCAGCCCCCTCTCCCTCTCCTGAGCCGGCCCCCAGCCCCTCGCCCGCGCCCGGCCCCTCTCCAGCCCCCTCACCCGCGCCAGGCCCCTCTCCAGCCCCCTCACCCGCTCCAGGCCCCTCTCCAGCCCCCTCACCCGCGCCAGGCCCCTCCCCAGCCCCCTCTCCAGCCCCCTCTCCCTCTCCTGAGCCGGCCCCCAGCCCCTCGCCCGCTCCAGGCCCCTCTCCAGCCCCCTCACCCGAGCCAGGCCCCTCCCCAGCCCCCTCTCCAGCCCCCTCACCCGCGCCAGGCCCCTCCCCAGCCCCCTCTCCAGCTCCCTCTCCCTCTCCTGAGCCGGCCCCCAGCCCCTCGCCCGCGCCCAGCCCCTCTCCAGCCCCCTCGCCCGCGCCCGGCCCCTCTCCAGCCCCCTCACCCGCGCCCAGCCCCTCTCCAGCCCCCTCACCCGCGCCAGGCCCCTCTCCAGCCCCCTCACCCGCGCCCAGCCCCTCTCCAGCCCCTCACCCGCGCCCAGCCCCTCGCCAGCCCCAGCGCCGGCGCCAGCCCCTCGCCAGCCCCAGCGCCGGCGCCCAGCCCCTCGCCAGCCCCCGTGCCGGCGCCCAGCCCCTCGCCAGCCCCCGCGCCGGCGCCCAGCCCCTCGCCAGCCCCCGCGCCAGCGCCCAGCCCCTCGCCAGCCCCTGCGCCAGCGCCCAGCCCCTCGCCAGCCCCCGTGCCGGCGCCCAGCCCCTCGCCAGCCCCCGCGCCAGCCCCCGCACCGGCGCCCAGCCCCTCGCCAGCCCCTGCGCCAGCGCCCAGCCCCTCTCCCGCGCCAGGCCCCTCGCCCACTCCCTCACCCAAGCCCAGCCCCTCACCCAAGCCCAGCCCCTCGCCCAAGCCCAGCCCCTCGCCCAAGCCCAGCCCCTCGCCAAAGCCCAGCCCCTCGCCCAAGCCCAGCCCCTCGCCCAAGCCCAGCCCCTCGCCCAAGCCCAGCCCCCCACCCAAGCCCAGCCCCTCGCCCAAGCCCAGCCCCTCGCCCAAGCCCATCCCTTGCCACGGGTACAGCTGTGGCTCACCTCCCAAAGGCTGGTAGAAGGGTGCTGCCTTATGCACCTTGCAAGACCAGACCAGCAAGACCAGACCAGCCCCATCCCGGGCTGCAGCATCTGCATGTTGAGCCATTGCGTGTGCATGCCCCGGCAAGCCAGTATGCCAACACGTGCACACTTGTCACATGCCATCCACGTTTAGAGGGTATGACCACTTGTTGCCATGCCCAACACGTACATGCCTTGTGGTGAGGGACTGATGCCTTGTGTGGGTCGATTATGGTTGGTGCTTGTTGAGGTGCACCTTGATTATTGGAGCAGAGATGCTGCCAATGCATGTTGGTTGCTGGTGGTTGGTAGTTGACTTGTTGGTGAGTTGGCGGTGTGCCACTGTGTTGCACTCTGCTGTTGTTAGTCTGTTCTGTCGGTTGACGACATCGCCCAAGTAAGGTTGCTCAATGCTTCGCCCATCGTCGCCACGGGCAGTGTATAGCACGGTAGAAACCCAGTCTGCCTTGCAACTTTCAGCAAGTGGCTGCCTAGTAGCCCTTCAGATGGTTGTAGTGATCACAAGCTCCATCCCATCCATGCTCATCCAGCAAGGGCAGTAGTGGAGCTAGCAGCCTAAACTTTAACACCATGAGTATCACATCCAGTATACCTACATCACCTAGCACAGTGCAACACAATCGGTATCACAGTTAGGTGCAACGGTCTGGAAGAACCCTGCCGGTTAGCTGCAACTGTCTCATCAGCTCCTTGGCCTGGTATGGTGGAAGGGCAGTGACAAGAACAGGAGCTCTAGCAGCAGTGGCAGGGGCGGCAGCAGCGCCAGTACTGTGGATGGTGTATGGCCAGGCACTCACGTAGCCACTGCTGCGGGCTTGGCCTGTAGCACAGTGGTGATGCAAGGTTGCGTGGCCTCGGCCACCAATCAGGTTGCAATGGGACCTACCCTGGCCTCTCCCTTGTGCTCAACACCACTGCCAGGACACTCTCCGTGCACTCCAGCTGAGCTCATCAGCTTCACCCAGTTAGGTGCAGTCCACAACACCTCATGCCAAGCAACCTCCTGTACTTTACACGTAGCCAAGATCCTTGGCAAGGCTTCCCGGGCATCGCTAGCTTCCGCCGTCACGCGCCTGCGGGCACTGCCCCAGCTGTCCACCATGAGCTGCCCAGAGCCATGCACTGCCTCACTGCTGACCCACCAGGAGTCATGTCAAGGAGGCTGACCAGGTGCCCACCCGGAGTCTGGGTGATGGTGGTAAAGGACTCAGCACACGACTCGTGCGCAGCTGGGCTATGACCACAAACAGCATAGCCCCCCACTTGGTGCGTAGCCTGCCGCCCAGCCGGACCCCAGCAACTGCCCTATCACTGTCAGCTGCTGCCTAGCTTTCCATCCTCATGATCAGGTCGTTGTGAGCTGTGTGTGTTCCCTAGCTTGCAGGCAGCCCTGAACCAGGGAGTAGGAGAGGCAGTTGCCCAAGCCCATGCACGACCAACAGGCCTGACAATCCTTCAGATGCTCGGCATGGTCACAGGCCTGGGGCATGGCCATGACGGTGCTTGCTGTTACGTGAGTGTCAGCAAAGGCAGGGTTTGCACGGAGGCAAGTGCGCGCCTGGCTACATGTAGTCCCTCACCGGGTGTCTGTGAAGCCCATCAACACACGTGGCTTCTAGGTTTGTGAGCAGTGGCTTACAAAGGCTGGACTCGGGGTGCTTGGCACCCAATATCCATTTTGCAAAGGAGGGGTGGGGCTAGCATGTAGGGTGTTGCAGGTTGTATGTAGGAGGAGGGAAGGAGGTGGCCCGTTGCTGGCTGCTTGCTAGTTGCTGAGCGTCCTGGACTTAGTGCGCAGTCTGGGCTGGGCGACAGACTTAGTGCGTAGCCGGCCGCCCAGCCGACCCCCGCAACTGCTGGCCAAGCGTGTAGCAGGTGCTGCTGGTCAAGGGTCTGTGCACCACGCAGGCGGCTGTCTCAAGCACTCCCCGCCCTGTCACATCAGCGCTGGGCCTGCCAGGTGCTGGGCCACTGTGAACAAGGGTGTCTACAGTTAGAATGCTTGCACCATGTGCGCTCCCTGCCCCATGCGGCCATGCCCCTTGTGCGCCTCATGCCACTGTGAGGTGACCCTGATGGCACGTGCCAGTGACTTCGTGCCCCACCTCTCCATAGCCCCCATACTCGCAATGCGCCATCCAGCTGCGCTGATGCTGACAAGCCCATCACACCCAGCACCGGCGGATGGATAAGTCGTACTCCGAGCATGAGCAGCTCTGCTGGGGTTAGGTACGGAGCATTGGCCTGATGCTGGCCTGATGCGCAATACCGCCAACCCTGAGCACGCGCAGCACCAGTTAAATTGAGCCAGCGGTAAAAAAGCCTGGCTGCGATCAACATCAGTGGCTGATGTGGCGGATCCCAACATTTCGAATCAAACTGGCAGCTCACATGACAGCAGTTACATCCGAGACAGTCCTGCCGTGCGCAGCCTATTAACATTGCCTAAGCTCAACTTCCCTAGAGGTGTCGATACGGCCCCCGTCGCGCTGTCTCACTCACTCTCACTCTCAATCCGGCTGCCGTTATAGGCCGAACCCAACAGCCCAGTAGGCCACAGCTCGCAAAGTACGACGCCGAACACTAGTCGCCTGGCGCAAACATCCACGATGCGCACCGCAGCCCTCCTCACGGTGCTGGCTCTCGCAGCGCTGCTGGCCGCACCGTCACATGCTCTAAGTAAGTCCCATTGCCTCCTGCGCGCAAGCACCGCCAACCCCAACCGGCCAACCGTCGTTTGCACGTGCCCTCGCCCTGCACCTGCACCGCACCACACACTGCCTGGCTGCTCGCCATGCCATACTAATGTGGCGTGCTGGCGGGCGGGCACACCAACTGTCGCGGTCGTTTATTCCGCACTGCACGCGCCCCCAACGAGCGAGCAATGCGATGCGCTATGGCCCGCTCCACCCCGCGCCTGACTATGACACGCTTCAGGCACACCGAGCCGAAGTAACCGCCGCCTGGCCTGCACCCCCGGCACTGTCGGCTGCCCACCTTTCCCCACCGGCCCTGCCCCCCCACCCTCGTCCAGCACCTCGTCCAGCACCACCTCCGGCAGCAGCACCGGTGAGTGCCCAAGTGCAAACGCATAGGTGACTGTGTGGGTGTGCATGCAAGGCCACATGTGGTGCGCCAGCCCAGTACCCTGCCTGCCTGAGCTAAGGTGTCCACATGCTGTCCTGCAGCTGGCAGCACCCTGCTCGTGGTCTTCATGTACACCCCACATCGGCTGTGGCCTCTTGCCTGCAGGCAGCACCACTGTTGTCTCCAGCGGCGCAGCTATCAGCCAGGCTGCCCAGGCTTGTGCTTCTGAGTGCTCCGCAGCTGTCAGCACAGCCATCACCGCGGTGAGTGGCCATGCTTCACGTATGGAGCTGCCTGCCTCCCATGCCTGGAACTGTGCCCTAGAGGGTTCCTGACCACATGGCCGTGCTGGCTGCAGGTGTGTGGAGCCAATGCTGACGTCACCGCTGTTGCCAGCACTTGCTCCCAGGCCATTGCCACAGCTGTGGCAAAGGCCATCGTCAGAGTCAGTGTGACCGTGGTGGCTTCAGGTGAGATGCACAGCTGCTACCTACATGGAGCCTGAGAACGGCTGCAATGCTGCCTGGTCACCTTGCAGCCCTTGGCCTCACCTGCAGTTCCTGCTGCCCTTACCTCCACACCTCTCACCACCTGCCCTGCCCTGCTCACCCTTGGCTGCAGCGGGCGGCTCCGGCTGTGGCTCAGCAACTGGCTCTGCCACCGCCATCGCCTCCGCAGCTGCGCAAGCCATTGCCTCTGCCTTTGCCTTTGCTTCCAACGGTTGCCAAGCGGTAAGCAAGCCCTTCAGCCCTTCTGCCCCTGTGTAAGCTGCATGTCGCATGCCCCTCTAGCCCCTGCCAGCTGCCCCACCACTGCCCCACTATCCACCGCTGCCCCTCCACTGTCCAGCCTCCTGGCGCACTTGGACTTACAGCACGTGCTTAACAGTCCACAGCCCTCATCACGCCATAGTGGCCCGACTGCATGTAGACGAGGGACGAGCTCGCAAGCTGCTGACTTTCCGTGTGCCTGCAGGCCTTCAGCTACAGCCAGGCGTCCGCTTACCAGACAAACCTAGCCAATGCTGCCGCCTCTGCCGCGGTCAGCGCCTGTGCCTCCGGTGGTTCTGCCTCCGCCCAGACTACTGCGATCGGCACGGCAGTGGCCCGGGTAGGCAGAGCCAGGATAGGAGCCTCGGTCAGGTGCATATATGCCGTCATCAGCATCCCGACCGTACACCTGCTTGCTTGCTGTGAATGCAGTCCATCGCCACGGCCATTGCCAGTGCTGTGGCAGCAGTGAGGGGTCCGTGCAACTGCCCAACCAATCCGTCACCGTCGCCATCACCTGCCCCAGCCCCCTCTCCCTCTCCTGAGCCGGCCCCCAGCCCCTCGCCCGCGCCCGGCCCCTCTCCAGCCCCCTCACCCGCGCCAGGCCCCTCTCCAGCCCCCTCACCCGCTCCAGGCCCCTCTCCAGCCCCCTCACCCGCGCCAGGCCCCTCCCCAGCCCCCTCTCCAGCCCCCTCTCCCTCTCCTGAGCCGGCCCCCAGCCCCTCGCCCGCTCCAGGCCCCTCTCCAGCCCCCTCACCCGAGCCAGGCCCCTCCCCAGCCCCCTCTCCAGCCCCCTCACCCGCGCCAGGCCCCTCCCCAGCCCCCTCTCCAGCTCCCTCTCCCTCTCCTGAGCCGGCCCCCAGCCCCTCGCCCGCGCCCAGCCCCTCTCCAGCCCCCTCGCCCGCGCCCGGCCCCTCTCCAGCCCCCTCACCCGCGCCCAGCCCCTCTCCAGCCCCCTCACCCGCGCCAGGCCCCTCTCCAGCCCCCTCACCCGCGCCCAGCCCCTCGCCAGCCCCAGCGCCGGCGCCCAGCCCCTCGCCAGCCCCCGTGCCGGCGCCCAGCCCCTCGCCAGCCCCCGCGCCGGCGCCCAGCCCCTCGCCAGCCCCCGCGCCGGCGCCCAGCCCCTCGCCAGCCCCTGCGCCAGCGCCCAGCCCCTCGCCAGCCCCCGTGCCGGCGCCCAGCCCCTCGCCAGCCCCCGCGCCAGCCCCCGCACCGGCGCCCAGCCCCTCGCCAGCCCCTGCGCCAGCGCCCAGCCCCTCGCCAGCCCCCGCGCCAGCGCCCAGCCCCTCTCCCGCGCCAGGCCCCTCGCCCACTCCCTCACCCAAGCCCAGCCCCTCACCCAAGCCCAGCCCCTCGCCCAAGCCCAGCCCCTCGCCCAAGCCCAGCCCCTCGCCCAAGCCCAGCCCCTCGCCCAAGCCCAGCCCCCCACCCAAGCCCAGCCCCTCGCCCAAGCCCAGCCCCTCGCCCAAGCCCATCCCTTGCCACGGGTACAGCTGTGGCTCACCTCCCAAAGGCTGGTAGAAGGGTGCTGCCTTATGCACCTTGCAAGACCAGACCAGCAAGACCAGACCAGCCCCATCCCGGGCTGCAGCATCTGCATGTTGAGCCATTGCGTGTGCATGCCCCGGCAAGCCAGTATGCCAACACGTGCACACTTGTCACATGCCATCCACGTTTAGAGGGTATGACCACTTGTTGCCATGCCCAACACGTACATACCTTGTGGTGAGGGACTGATGCCTTGTGTGGGTCGATTATGGTTGGTGCTTGTTGAGGTGCACCTTGATTATTGGAGCAGAGATGCTGCCAATGCATGTTGGTTGCTGGTGGTTGGTAGTTGACTTGTTGGTGAGTTGGCGGTGTGCCACTGTGTTGCACTCTGCTGTTGTTAGTCTGTTCTGTCGGTTGACGACATCGCCCAAGTAAGGTTGCTCAATGCTTCGCCCATCGTCGCCACGGGCAGTGTATAGCACGGTAGAAACCCAGTCTGCCTTGCAACTTTCAGCAAGTGGCTGCCTAGTAGCCCTTCAGATGGTTGTAGTGATCACAAGCTCCATCCCATCCATGCTCATCCAGCAAGGGCAGTAGTGGAGCTAGCAGCCTAAACTTTAACACCATGAGTATCACATCCAGTATACCTACATCACCTAGCACAGTGCAACACAATCGGTATCACAGTTAGGTGCAACGGTCTGGAAGAACCCTGCCGGTTAGCTGCAACTGTCTCATCAGCTCCTTGGCCTGGTATGGTGGAAGGGCAGTGACAAGAACAGGAGCTCTAGCAGCAGTGGCAGGGGCGGCAGCAGCGCCAGTACTGTGGATGGTGTATGGCCAGGCACTCACGTAGCCACTGCTGCGGGCTTGGCCTGTAGCACAGTGGTGATGCAAGGTTGCGTGGCCTCGGCCACCAATCAGGTTGCAATGGGACCTACCCTGGCCTCTCCCTTGTGCTCAACACCACTGCCAGGACACTCTCCGTGCACTCCAGCTGAGCTCATCAGCTTCACCCAGTTAGGTGCAGTCCACAACACCTCATGCCAAGCAACCTCCTGTACTTTACACGTAGCCAAGATCCTTGGCAAGGCTTCCCGGGCATCGCTAGCTTCCGCCGTCACGCGCCTGCGGGCACTGCCCCAGCTGTCCACCATGAGCTGCCCAGAGCCATGCACTGCCTCACTGCTGACCCACCAGGAGTCATGTCAAGGAGGCTGACCAGGTGCCCACCCGGAGTCTGGGTGATGGTGGTAAAGGACTCAGCACACGACTCGTGCGCAGCTGGGCTATGACCACAAACAGCATAGCCCCCCACTTGGTGCGTAGCCTGCCGCCCAGCCGGACCCCAGCAACTGCCCTATCACTGTCAGCTGCTGCCTAGCTTTCCATCCTCATGATCAGGTCGTTGTGAGCTGTGTGTGTTCCCTAGCTTGCAGGCAGCCCTGAACCAGGGAGTAGGAGAGGCAGTTGCCCAAGCCCATGCACGACCAACAGGCCTGACAATCCTTCAGATGCTCGGCATGGTCACAGGCCTGGGGCATGGCCATGACGGTGCTTGCTGTTACGTGAGTGTCAGCAAAGGCAGGGTTTGCACGGAGGCAAGTGCGCGCCTGGCTACATGTAGTCCCTCACCGGGTGTCTGTGAAGCCCATCAACACACGTGGCTTCTAGGTTTGTGAGCAGTGGCTTATAAAGGCTGGACTCGGGGTGCTTGGCACCCAATATCCATTTTGCAAAGGAGGGGTGGGGCTAGCATGTAGGGTGTTGCAGGTTGTATGTAGGAGGAGGGAAGGAGGTGGCCCGTTGCTGGCTGCTTGCTAGTTGCTGAGCGTCCTGGACTTAGTGCGCAGTCTGGGCTGGGCGACAGACTTAGTGCGTAGCCGGCCGCCCAGCCGACCCCCGCAACTGCTGGCCAAGCGTGTAGCAGGTGCTGCTGGTCAAGGGTCTGTGCACCACGCAGGCGGCTGTCTCAAGCACTCCCCGCCCTGTCACATCAGCGCTGGGCCTGCCAGGTGCTGGGCCACTGTGAACAAGGGTGTCTACAGTTAGAATGCTTGCACCATGTGCGCTCCCTGCCCCATGCGGCCATGCCCCTTGTGCGCCTCATGCCACTGTGAGGTGACCCTGATGGCACGTGCCAGTGACTTCGTGCCCCACCTCTCCATAGCCCCCATACTCGCAATGCGCCATCCAGCTGCGCTGATGCTGACAAGCCCATCACACCCAGCACCGGCGGATGGATAAGTCGTACTCCGAGCATGAGCAGCTCTGCTGGGGTTAGGTACGGAGCATTGGCCTGATGCTGGCCTGATGCGCAATACCGCCAACCCTGAGCACGCGCAGCACCAGTTAAATTGAGCCAGCGGTAAAAAAGCCTGGCTGCGATCAACATCAGTGGCTGATGTGGCGGATCCCAACATTTCGAATCAAACTGGCAGCTCACATGACAGCAGTTACATCCGAGACAGTCCTGCCGTGCGCAGCCTATTAACATTGCCTAAGCTCAACTTCCCTAGAGGTGTCGATACGGCCCCCGTCGCGCTGTCTCACTCACTCTCACTCTCAATCCGGCTGCCGTTATAGGCCGAACCCAACAGCCCAGTAGGCCACAGCTCGCAAAGTACGACGCCGAACACTAGTCGCCTGGCGCAAACATCCACGATGCGCACCGCAGCCCTCCTCACGGTGCTGGCTCTCGCAGCGCTGCTGGCCGCACCGTCACATGCTCTAAGTAAGTCCCATTGCCTCCTGCGCGCAAGCACCGCCAACCCCAACCGGCCAACCGTCGTTTGCACGTGCCCTCGCCCTGCACCTGCACCGCACCACACACTGCCTGGCTGCTCGCCATGCCATACTAATGTGGCGTGCTGGCGGGCGGGCACACCAACTGTCGCGGTCGTTTATTCCGCACTGCACGCGCCCCCAACGAGCGAGCAATGCGATGCGCTATGGCCCGCTCCACCCCGCGCCTGACTATGACACGCTTCAGGCACACCGAGCCGAAGTAACCGCCGCCTGGCCTGCACCCCCGGCACTGTCGGCTGCCCACCTTTCCCCACCGGCCCTGCCCCCCCACCCTCGTCCAGCACCTCGTCCAGCACCACCTCCGGCAGCAGCACCGGTGAGTGCCCAAGTGCAAACGCATAGGTGACTGTGTGGGTGTGCATGCAAGGCCACATGTGGTGCGCCAGCCCAGTACCCTGCCTGCCTGAGCTAAGGTGTCCACATGCTGTCCTGCAGCTGGCAGCACCCTGCTCGTGGTCTTCATGTACACCCCACATCGGCTGTGGCCTCTTGCCTGCAGGCAGCACCACTGTTGTCTCCAGCGGCGCAGCTATCAGCCAGGCTGCCCAGGCTTGTGCTTCTGAGTGCTCCGCAGCTGTCAGCACAGCCATCACCGCGGTGAGTGGCCATGCTTCACGTATGGAGCTGCCTGCCTCCCATGCCTGGAACTGTGCCCTAGAGGGTTCCTGACCACATGGCCGTGCTGGCTGCAGGTGTGTGGAGCCAATGCTGACGTCACCGCTGTTGCCAGCACTTGCTCCCAGGCCATTGCCACAGCTGTGGCAAAGGCCATCGTCAGAGTCAGTGTGACCGTGGTGGCTTCAGGTGAGATGCACAGCTGCTACCTACATGGAGCCTGAGAACGGCTGCAATGCTGCCTGGTCACCTTGCAGCCCTTGGCCTCACCTGCAGTTCCTGCTGCCCTTACCTCCACACCTCTCACCACCTGCCCTGCCCTGCTCACCCTTGGCTGCAGCGGGCGGCTCCGGCTGTGGCTCAGCAACTGGCTCTGCCACCGCCATCGCCTCCGCAGCTGCGCAAGCCATTGCCTCTGCCTTTGCCTTTGCTTCCAACGGTTGCCAAGCGGTAAGCAAGCCCTTCAGCCCTTCTGCCCCTGTGTAAGCTGCATGTCGCATGCCCCTCTAGCCCCTGCCAGCTGCCCCACCACTGCCCCACTATCCACCGCTGCCCCTCCACTGTCCAGCCTCCTGGCGCACTTGGACTTACAGCACGTGCTTAACAGTCCACAGCCCTCATCACGCCATAGTGGCCCGACTGCATGTAGACGAGGGACGAGCTCGCAAGCTGCTGACTTTCCGTGTGCCTGCAGGCCTTCAGCTACAGCCAGGCGTCCGCTTACCAGACAAACCTAGCCAATGCTGCCGCCTCTGCCGCGGTCAGCGCCTGTGCCTCCGGTGGTTCTGCCTCCGCCCAGACTACTGCGATCGGCACGGCAGTGGCCCGGGTAGGCAGAGCCAGGATAGGAGCCTCGGTCAGGTGCATATATGCCGTCATCAGCATCCCGACCGTACACCTGCTTGCTTGCTGTGAATGCAGTCCATCGCCACGGCCATTGCCAGTGCTGTGGCAGCAGTGAGGGGTCCGTGCAACTGCCCAACCAATCCGTCACCGTCGCCATCACCTGCCCCAGCCCCCTCTCCCTCTCCTGAGCCGGCCCCCAGCCCCTCGCCCGCGCCCGGCCCCTCTCCAGCCCCCTCACCCGCGCCAGGCCCCTCTCCAGCCCCCTCACCCGCTCCAGGCCCCTCTCCAGCCCCCTCACCCGCGCCAGGCCCCTCCCCAGCCCCCTCTCCAGCCCCCTCTCCCTCTCCTGAGCCGGCCCCCAGCCCCTCGCCCGCTCCAGGCCCCTCTCCAGCCCCCTCACCCGAGCCAGGCCCCTCCCCAGCCCCCTCTCCAGCCCCCTCACCCGCGCCAGGCCCCTCCCCAGCCCCCTCTCCAGCTCCCTCTCCCTCTCCTGAGCCGGCCCCCAGCCCCTCGCCCGCGCCCAGCCCCTCTCCAGCCCCCTCACCCGCGCCAGGCCCCTCTCCAGCCCCCTCACCCGCGCCCAGCCCCTCGCCAGCCCCAGCGCCGGCGCCCAGCCCCTCGCCAGCCCCAGCGCCGGCGCCCAGCCCCTCGCCAGCCCCCGTGCCGGCGCCCAGCCCCTCGCCAGCCCCCGCGCCGGCGCCCAGCCCCTCGCCAGCCCCCGCGCCAGCGCCCAGCCCCTCGCCAGCCCCTGCGCCAGCGCCCAGCCCCTCGCCAGCCCCCGTGCCGGCGCCCAGCCCCTCGCCAGCCCCCGCGCCAGCCCCCGCACCGGCGCCCAGCCCCTCGCCAGCCCCTGCGCCAGCGCCCAGCCCCTCTCCCGCGCCAGGCCCCTCGCCCACTCCCTCACCCAAGCCCAGCCCCTCACCCAAGCCCAGCCCCTCGCCCAAGCCCAGCCCCTCGCCCAAGCCCAGCCCCTCGCCAAAGCCCAGCCCCTCGCCCAAGCCCAGCCCCTCGCCCAAGCCCAGCCCCTCGCCCAAGCCCAGCCCCCCACCCAAGCCCAGCCCCTCGCCCAAGCCCAGCCCCTCGCCCAAGCCCATCCCTTGCCACGGGTACAGCTGTGGCTCACCTCCCAAAGGCTGGTAGAAGGGTGCTGCCTTATGCACCTTGCAAGACCAGACCAGCAAGACCAGACCAGCCCCATCCCGGGCTGCAGCATCTGCATGTTGAGCCATTGCGTGTGCATGCCCCGGCAAGCCAGTATGCCAACACGTGCACACTTGTCACATGCCATCCACGTTTAGAGGGTATGACCACTTGTTGCCATGCCCAACACGTACATGCCTTGTGGTGAGGGACTGATGCCTTGTGTGGGTCGATTATGGTTGGTGCTTGTTGAGGTGCACCTTGATTATTGGAGCAGAGATGCTGCCAATGCATGTTGGTTGCTGGTGGTTGGTAGTTGACTTGTTGGTGAGTTGGCGGTGTGCCACTGTGTTGCACTCTGCTGTTGTTAGTCTGTTCTGTCGGTTGACGACATCGCCCAAGTAAGGTTGCTCAATGCTTCGCCCATCGTCGCCACGGGCAGTGTATAGCACGGTAGAAACCCAGTCTGCCTTGCAACTTTCAGCAAGTGGCTGCCTAGTAGCCCTTCAGATGGTTGTAGTGATCACAAGCTCCATCCCATCCATGCTCATCCAGCAAGGGCAGTAGTGGAGCTAGCAGCCTAAACTTTAACACCATGAGTATCACATCCAGTATACCTACATCACCTAGCACAGTGCAACACAATCGGTATCACAGTTAGGTGCAACGGTCTGGAAGAACCCTGCCGGTTAGCTGCAACTGTCTCATCAGCTCCTTGGCCTGGTATGGTGGAAGGGCAGTGACAAGAACAGGAGCTCTAGCAGCAGTGGCAGGGGCGGCAGCAGCGCCAGTACTGTGGATGGTGTATGGCCAGGCACTCACGTAGCCACTGCTGCGGGCTTGGCCTGTAGCACAGTGGTGATGCAAGGTTGCGTGGCCTCGGCCACCAATCAGGTTGCAATGGGACCTACCCTGGCCTCTCCCTTGTGCTCAACACCACTGCCAGGACACTCTCCGTGCACTCCAGCTGAGCTCATCAGCTTCACCCAGTTAGGTGCAGTCCACAACACCTCATGCCAAGCAACCTCCTGTACTTTACACGTAGCCAAGATCCTTGGCAAGGCTTCCCGGGCATCGCTAGCTTCCGCCGTCACGCGCCTGCGGGCACTGCCCCAGCTGTCCACCATGAGCTGCCCAGAGCCATGCACTGCCTCACTGCTGACCCACCAGGAGTCATGTCAAGGAGGCTGACCAGGTGCCCACCCGGAGTCTGGGTGATGGTGGTAAAGGACTCAGCACACGACTCGTGCGCAGCTGGGCTATGACCACAAACAGCATAGCCCCCCACTTGGTGCGTAGCCTGCCGCCCAGCCGGACCCCAGCAACTGCCCTATCACTGTCAGCTGCTGCCTAGCTTTCCATCCTCATGATCAGGTCGTTGTGAGCTGTGTGTGTTCCCTAGCTTGCAGGCAGCCCTGAACCAGGGAGTAGGAGAGGCAGTTGCCCAAGCCCATGCACGACCAACAGGCCTGACAATCCTTCAGATGCTCGGCATGGTCACAGGCCTGGGGCATGGCCATGACGGTGCTTGCTGTTACGTGAGTGTCAGCAAAGGCAGGGTTTGCACGGAGGCAAGTGCGCGCCTGGCTACATGTAGTCCCTCACCGGGTGTCTGTGAAGCCCATCAACACACGTGGCTTCTAGGTTTGTGAGCAGTGGCTTACAAAGGCTGGACTCGGGGTGCTTGGCACCCAATATCCATTTTGCAAAGGAGGGGTGGGGCTAGCATGTAGGGTGTTGCAGGTTGTATGTAGGAGGAGGGAAGGAGGTGGCCCGTTGCTGGCTGCTTGCTAGTTGCTGAGCGTCCTGGACTTAGTGCGCAGTCTGGGCTGGGCGACAGACTTAGTGCGTAGCCGGCCGCCCAGCCGACCCCCGCAACTGCTGGCCAAGCGTGTAGCAGGTGCTGCTGGTCAAGGGTCTGTGCACCACGCAGGCGGCTGTCTCAAGCACTCCCCGCCCTGTCACATCAGCGCTGGGCCTGCCAGGTGCTGGGCCACTGTGAACAAGGGTGTCTACAGTTAGAATGCTTGCACCATGTGCGCTCCCTGCCCCATGCGGCCATGCCCCTTGTGCGCCTCATGCCACTGTGAGGTGACCCTGATGGCACGTGCCAGTGACTTCGTGCCCCACCTCTCCATAGCCCCCATACTCGCAATGCGCCATCCAGCTGCGCTGATGCTGACAAGCCCATCACACCCAGCACCGGCGGATGGATAAGTCGTACTCCGAGCATGAGCAGCTCTGCTGGGGTTAGGTACGGAGCATTGGCCTGATGCTGGCCTGATGCGCAATACCGCCAACCCTGAGCACGCGCAGCACCAGTTAAATTGAGCCAGCGGTAAAAAAGCCTGGCTGCGATCAACATCAGTGGCTGATGTGGCGGATCCCAACATTTCGAATCAAACTGGCAGCTCACATGACAGCAGTTACATCCGAGACAGTCCTGCCGTGCGCAGCCTATTAACATTGCCTAAGCTCAACTTCCCTAGAGGTGTCGATACGGCCCCCGTCGCGCTGTCTCACTCACTCTCACTCTCAATCCGGCTGCCGTTATAGGCCGAACCCAACAGCCCAGTAGGCCACAGCTCGCAAAGTACGACGCCGAACACTAGTCGCCTGGCGCAAACATCCACGATGCGCACCGCAGCCCTCCTCACGGTGCTGGCTCTCGCAGCGCTGCTGGCCGCACCGTCACATGCTCTAAGTAAGTCCCATTGCCTCCTGCGCGCAAGCACCGCCAACCCCAACCGGCCAACCGTCGTTTGCACGTGCCCTCGCCCTGCACCTGCACCGCACCACACACTGCCTGGCTGCTCGCCATGCCATACTAATGTGGCGTGCTGGCGGGCGGGCACACCAACTGTCGCGGTCGTTTATTCCGCACTGCACGCGCCCCCAACGAGCGAGCAATGCGATGCGCTATGGCCCGCTCCACCCCGCGCCTGACTATGACACGCTTCAGGCACACCGAGCCGAAGTAACCGCCGCCTGGCCTGCACCCCCGGCACTGTCGGCTGCCCACCTTTCCCCACCGGCCCTGCCCCCCCACCCTCGTCCAGCACCTCGTCCAGCACCACCTCCGGCAGCAGCACCGGTGAGTGCCCAAGTGCAAACGCATAGGTGACTGTGTGGGTGTGCATGCAAGGCCACATGTGGTGCGCCAGCCCAGTACCCTGCCTGCCTGAGCTAAGGTGTCCACATGCTGTCCTGCAGCTGGCAGCACCCTGCTCGTGGTCTTCATGTACACCCCACATCGGCTGTGGCCTCTTGCCTGCAGGCAGCACCACTGTTGTCTCCAGCGGCGCAGCTATCAGCCAGGCTGCCCAGGCTTGTGCTTCTGAGTGCTCCGCAGCTGTCAGCACAGCCATCACCGCGGTGAGTGGCCATGCTTCACGTATGGAGCTGCCTGCCTCCCATGCCTGGAACTGTGCCCTAGAGGGTTCCTGACCACATGGCCGTGCTGGCTGCAGGTGTGTGGAGCCAATGCTGACGTCACCGCTGTTGCCAGCACTTGCTCCCAGGCCATTGCCACAGCTGTGGCAAAGGCCATCGTCAGAGTCAGTGTGACCGTGGTGGCTTCAGGTGAGATGCACAGCTGCTACCTACATGGAGCCTGAGAACGGCTGCAATGCTGCCTGGTCACCTTGCAGCCCTTGGCCTCACCTGCAGTTCCTGCTGCCCTTACCTCCACACCTCTCACCACCTGCCCTGCCCTGCTCACCCTTGGCTGCAGCGGGCGGCTCCGGCTGTGGCTCAGCAACTGGCTCTGCCACCGCCATCGCCTCCGCAGCTGCGCAAGCCATTGCCTCTGCCTTTGCCTTTGCTTCCAACGGTTGCCAAGCGGTAAGCAAGCCCTTCAGCCCTTCTGCCCCTGTGTAAGCTGCATGTCGCATGCCCCTCTAGCCCCTGCCAGCTGCCCCACCACTGCCCCACTATCCACCGCTGCCCCTCCACTGTCCAGCCTCCTGGCGCACTTGGACTTACAGCACGTGCTTAACAGTCCACAGCCCTCATCACGCCATAGTGGCCCGACTGCATGTAGACGAGGGACGAGCTCGCAAGCTGCTGACTTTCCGTGTGCCTGCAGGCCTTCAGCTACAGCCAGGCGTCCGCTTACCAGACAAACCTAGCCAATGCTGCCGCCTCTGCCGCGGTCAGCGCCTGTGCCTCCGGTGGTTCTGCCTCCGCCCAGACTACTGCGATCGGCACGGCAGTGGCCCGGGTAGGCAGAGCCAGGATAGGAGCCTCGGTCAGGTGCATATATGCCGTCATCAGCATCCCGACCGTACACCTGCTTGCTTGCTGTGAATGCAGTCCATCGCCACGGCCATTGCCAGTGCTGTGGCAGCAGTGAGGGGTCCGTGCAACTGCCCAACCAATCCGTCACCGTCGCCATCACCTGCCCCAGCCCCCTCTCCCTCTCCTGAGCCGGCCCCCAGCCCCTCGCCCGCGCCCGGCCCCTCTCCAGCCCCCTCACCCGCGCCAGGCCCCTCTCCAGCCCCCTCACCCGCTCCAGGCCCCTCTCCAGCCCCCTCACCCGCGCCAGGCCCCTCCCCAGCCCCCTCTCCAGCCCCCTCTCCCTCTCCTGAGCCGGCCCCCAGCCCCTCGCCCGCTCCAGGCCCCTCTCCAGCCCCCTCACCCGAGCCAGGCCCCTCCCCAGCCCCCTCTCCAGCCCCCTCACCCGCGCCAGGCCCCTCCCCAGCCCCCTCTCCAGCTCCCTCTCCCTCTCCTGAGCCGGCCCCCAGCCCCTCGCCCGCGCCCAGCCCCTCTCCAGCCCCCTCGCCCGCGCCCGGCCCCTCTCCAGCCCCCTCACCCGCGCCCAGCCCCTCTCCAGCCCCCTCACCCGCGCCAGGCCCCTCTCCAGCCCCCTCACCCGCGCCCAGCCCCTCGCCAGCCCCAGCGCCGGCGCCCAGCCCCTCGCCAGCCCCAGCGCCGGCGCCCAGCCCCTCGCCAGCCCCCGTGCCGGCGCCCAGCCCCTCGCCAGCCCCCGCGCCGGCGCCCAGCCCCTCGCCAGCCCCCGCGCCAGCGCCCAGCCCCTCGCCAGCCCCTGCGCCAGCGCCCAGCCCCTCGCCAGCCCCCGTGCCGGCGCCCAGCCCCTCGCCAGCCCCCGCGCCAGCCCCCGCACCGGCGCCCAGCCCCTCGCCAGCCCCTGCGCCAGCGCCCAGCCCCTCTCCCGCGCCAGGCCCCTCGCCCACTCCCTCACCCAAGCCCAGCCCCTCACCCAAGCCCAGCCCCTCGCCCAAGCCCAGCCCCTCGCCCAAGCCCAGCCCCTCGCCAAAGCCCAGCCCCTCGCCCAAGCCCAGCCCCTCGCCCAAGCCCAGCCCCTCGCCCAAGCCCAGCCCCCCACCCAAGCCCAGCCCCTCGCCCAAGCCCAGCCCCTCGCCCAAGCCCATCCCTTGCCACGGGTACAGCTGTGGCTCACCTCCCAAAGGCTGGTAGAAGGGTGCTGCCTTATGCACCTTGCAAGACCAGACCAGCAAGACCAGACCAGCCCCATCCCGGGCTGCAGCATCTGCATGTTGAGCCATTGCGTGTGCATGCCCCGGCAAGCCAGTATGCCAACACGTGCACACTTGTCACATGCCATCCACGTTTAGAGGGTATGACCACTTGTTGCCATGCCCAACACGTACATGCCTTGTGGTGAGGGACTGATGCCTTGTGTGGGTCGATTATGGTTGGTGCTTGTTGAGGTGCACCTTGATTATTGGAGCAGAGATGCTGCCAATGCATGTTGGTTGCTGGTGGTTGGTAGTTGACTTGTTGGTGAGTTGGCGGTGTGCCATTGTGTTGCACTCTGCTGTTGTTAGTCTGTTCTGTCGGTTGACGACATCGCCCAAGTAAGGTTGCTCAATGCTTCGCCCATCGTCGCCACGGGCAGTGTATAGCACGGTAGAAACCCAGTCTGCCTTGCAACTTTCAGCAAGTGGCTGCCTAGTAGCCCTTCAGATGGTTGTAGTGATCACAAGCTCCATCCCATCCATGCTCATCCAGCAAGGGCAGTAGTGGAGCTAGCTGCCTAAACTTTAACACCATGAGTATCACATCCAGTATACCTACATCACCTAGCACAGTGCAACACAATCGGTATCACAGTTAGGTGCAACGGTCTGGAAGAACCCTGCCGGTTAGCTGCAACTGTCTCATCAGCTCCTCACTCACGATAAATAAGGCCGACGCGAGGGCCTTTTTTGCATCGGATGGACATTCCGCTCCGATAGAACGATAGATCGTTGAGTTTAAGGGGGACCTCGCTCTTGAATGAAGTCCTAACTCGCAGCGGTTGCGGAGATACAACGATCCGCGCGCGAGGTACCCCCCCCTTTTTGGGAATCTGTGCAGATGTTGGTTTAATGAGCATGTCATCTGTGCAGCTGCATGTCGATGCCATTACGAAAAGCGACATCTGTGCAGATGCCGGTTATTAAATCTGTGCAGATGCTAATAAAGGCAACATCTGTGCAGATGCCGGTAATTAAATCTGTGCAGATGCATAAAAAAGCAACATCTGTGCAGATGTTGGTTATAATTGAAGGGCGACATCTGTGCAGATTCTATTAAGGGCGACATCTGTGCAGATGCCGGTTATTAAATCTGTGCAGATGCTAATAAAGGCAACATCTGTGCAGATGCCGGTAACACTCCTACAATTTAGTCCCTGCGTTTGTCCCTGCGTTCTACCGACCTTGTCCGATCGGGCTGAAAATTTGATAGATGGCAGTTTTCAGAAAATAAAACATATTTTTCAAAAAAAAAATTGGAAAAAGCTAAAAGCTGTTGCGCTGTGGCCCGCAACCTATCCCTGCACTTATCCCTGCACCTACGCCCCAGGGCCACAGCGCAGCCGCCTTTGATTTTTTCAAAATATTGTTTTGGAGAAATATGTTTTAATTTCTGCAAACTACCATCTATCAAAATTTCAGCCCGATCGGACAAGGTCGGTAGAACGCAGGGACAAACGCAGGGACTAAATTGTAGGAGTGAATAAAATCTGTGCAGATGCATAAAAAAGCAACATCTGTGCAGATGTTGGTTATATTTGAAGGGCGACATCTGTGCAGATACTATTAAGGGCGACATCTGTGCAGATGCCGGTAATTAAATCTGTGCAGATGCATAAAAGGGCGACATCTGTGCAGATGCCGGTATTTAAATCTGTGCAGATGCATAAAAGGGCGACATCTGTGCAGATGTCGGTAATAAAATCTGTGCAGATGCTAATAAGGGCGACATCTGCGCAGATGCCGGTTATAATTTAAGGACGACATCTGTGCAGATGCCGACAATGTCGACATCTGCACAGATGAATACCTCGACATCTGCACAGATGCCAAGTAGTGCAGCTGTGCACATGAAGATAAGGCTTGCATCAAGGTTACGCAAAGGCACCGCGAAGGAAGCAAAGTCACCGCGAAGGAATCAAGACTCTTCCATTATTCAACAATCTGTGTGATATCTGCATGAAGTTTTCGCAAAGGTGGCGCGAAGGAAGCCAAGGAACCGCGAAGGAGCCTAGATTGCCCCACATAGCAGCAATGAGCAGCCAGGAGCAGCCAACAAAAATCGTCGCCAAAAGGCTAGCTACGAGCCAGCCAGCCGCTTAGGCGACCAGATGCCATCAGGTTAAGCGATAGGATCAAGATATAGCGACAGAAAACGGAAGGAGGTGCAGCGATGCAGCGACAGAGCGATGCAAAGATGCGGCAAATGCATGAGGTGCAACTAGGACACGTAGCCCGAAGCCTGTGAGACGGAGCGGAAGAGGAGTGGAGGAGCCCGGAGGCGGTCAGGAGCCATGCATGAGACGAGGCTGGTGCACTTGAAACAAAGTTGGGTGCACCCACACAAACCCCACCCTAGCGAATGGTGAGTATTTTATCTTGCAGTCATGTGGCTCCAAGTACCTTGCCTGACTATTTGCCAACCACTGAATTGTTGCAGGTTCAATGGTCCCAACCTCCCCTTCCCTACACCCAGCCCAGCCCAGCCCAGCCCAGCCCAGCCCAGCCCAGCCCAGCCCAGCCCAGCCCAGCCCAGCCCAGCCCAGCCCAGCCCAGCCCAGCCCAGCCCAGCCCAGCCCAGCCCAGCCCAGCCCAGCCCAGCCCAGCCCAGCCCAGCCCAGCCCAGCCCAGCCCAGCCCAGCCCAGCCCAGCCCAGCCCAGCCCAGCCCAGCCCAGCCCAGCCCAGCCCAGCCCAGCCCAGCCCAGCCCAGCCCAGCCCAGCCCAGCCCAGCCCAGCCCAGCCCAGCCCAGCCCAGCCCAGCCCAGCCCAGCCCAGCCCAGCCCAGCCCAGCCCAGCCCAGCCCAGCCCAGCCCTCCCCTCCCTCCCCCACCACCACCTCCTTCATCACCCTACCACAAGAAGCAGGTGCATGGAGCGCAAGAGCAGCCAGGAGCTGCAGCCATGGAGGCGCTGCCAGGTAGGTATAGAAGTGGCGCTAGCAAAGAGTGAGTGGCCAGCCCTTGCACATGGGTGGTCCGATGCCCAGCCTAACCGCAAAGATGCCCATTGTTTACTGCAGGTCCCACGGTCAGCCCTTCCCTCTTCCCCCCTTCCTCCTTCCCCCTTCCCCCTCCCCTCCCCTGTCCCACCACCTCCAAGCCTGGCACCCCACCTACCTCCCGCCTTTCCCACCCCCCGCCCTACGACACACGTTGCAGCCCTCTCCCTACCCTACCCTTGGCGTAGCAGCCCTCTCCCTACCCTACCCTTGGCGTAGCAGCCCTCTCCCTACCCTACCCTTGGCGTAGCAGCCCTCTCCCTACCCTACCCTTGGCGTAGCAGCCCTCTCCCTACCCTACCCTTGGCGTAGCAGCCCTCTCCCTACCCTACCCTTGGCGTAGCAACCTGGAGCGGGCAACCTGGAGCGGGCAGCTTGGAGTAGCAGCCCACCCAGCCCACCCTGGCCATGCCATGCCCAAACACCACAATGACCCTACCCATCCCTCTCAAAAGGGATAGCTGAGCGCTTGGGTGGTTGTCAGCCTGTGCTTGTTGTCCTCGTCATCTTGCCGCCTTGCTGCGATGTTGTTGTGTTGTCACCTTGTTGGGTTGTGGTGTGGTGTGGTGTGGTGTGGTGTGGTGTGGTGTGGTGTGGTGTGGTGTGGTGTGGTGTGGTGTGGTGTGGTGTGGTGTGGTGTGGTGTGGTGTGGTGTGGTGTGGTGTGGTGTGGTGTGGTGTGGTGTGGTGTGGTGTGGGTGATGGTGATGGTGATGGTGATGGTGATGGTGATGGTGATGGTGATGGTGATGGTGATGGTGATGGTGATGGTGATGGTGATGGTGATGGTGATGGTGATGGTGATGGTGATGGTGATGGTGATGGTGATGGTGATGCATGTTTAACCTGAGCGTGGTGATGGTGATGGTGATGGTGATGGTGTGTGGTGTCACCTTGTCGTTGTGTTGTGTCGTTGCTACCTTGTCACATCGTAGGGGGGTGTTGCGGTCATTGGGTGCATCAATGCATGTGCTTAGCATTTCCATATTCAGGTGTTGTGAAGTGATGGTGCATCGAGACATGTGCTTGCAAGTCCCGTAGCGAGGTGTTGCGGGATGTTTGGGTGTCAATGCATGTGTTTTGCGGGGGTGTTGCGGGGTGTTTGGGTGTCAATGCATGTGTTTTGCGGGGGTGTAGCGAGGTGTTGCGGGGTGTTTGGGTGTCAATGCATGTGTTTTGCGGGGGTGTAGCGAGGTGTTGCGGGGTGTTTGGGTGTCAATGCATGTGTTTTGCGGGGGTGTAGCGAGGTGTTGCGGGGTGTTTGGTGGTCAATACATGTGTTTTGCGGGGATGTTGCGGGATGTTTGGGTGTCAATACATGTGTTTTGCGGATGTAAGAGTCGATGAAATAGTCGACATCTGTGCAGATGAAGCCACGACATCTGCACAGCCAAGCCGCGAATGTAAAAGTCGACATCTGTGCAGATGCTATAGACAACATCTGCACAGCCAAGGCTCGAATGTAATAGTCGACATCTGTGCAGATGTCGTTGTCAGCAGCTGCACAGATGTTGGTCACGACATCTGCACAGCCAAGCATTGAATGTAATAGTCAACATCTGTGCAGATGTCGTCGTCAGCATCTGCACAGATGTTGGTTGCGGTATACGACATCTGTGCAGATGTCGACTTCTCGCAGCTGCACAGATGTTGACATCGCTTGCATCTGTGCAGATGTCGACTATCAGCAGCTGTGCAGATTAAGGATAACCGACATCTGTGCAGATTAAAAAGTCAAAGAAATTCGCGGTCCAACTACGTCGCAACGGATGCACGGAGTTACATAAGACTTGTACCGTTCGAACGGCCTTCTACTCTAGTACTCTACTCTAATGAGCTATGGTCGGTCCAATCGCGACCGGTCCTTGTTTATCGTGAGTGCTTGGCCTGGTATGGTGGAAGGGCAGTGACAAGAACAGGAGCTCTAGCAGCAGTGGCAGGGGCGGCAGCAGCGCCAGTACTGTGGATGGTGTATGGCCAGGCACTCACGTAGCCACTGCTGCGGGCTTGGCCTGTAGCACAGTGGTGATGCAAGGTTGCGTGGCCTCGGCCACCAATCAGGTTGCAATGGGACCTACCCTGGCCTCTCCCTTGTGCTCAACACCACTGCCAGGACACTCTCCGTGCACTCCAGCTGAGCTCATCAGCTTCACCCAGTTAGGTGCAGTCCACAACACCTCATGCCAAGCAACCTCCTGTACTTTACACGTAGCCAAGATCCTTGGCAAGGCTTCCCGGGCATCGCTAGCTTCCGCCGTCACGCGCCTGCGGGCACTGCCCCAGCTGTCCACCATGAGCTGCCCAGAGCCATGCACTGCCTCACTGCTGACCCACCAGGAGTCATGTCAAGGAGGCTGACCAGGTGCCCACCCGGAGTCTGGGTGATGGTGGTAAAGGACTCAGCACACGACTCGTGCGCAGCTGGGCTATGACCACAAACAGCATAGCCCCCCACTTGGTGCGTAGCCTGCCGCCCAGCCGGACCCCAGCAACTGCCCTATCACTGTCAGCTGCTGCCTAGCTTTCCATCCTCATGATCAGGTCGTTGTGAGCTGTGTGTGTTCCCTAGCTTGCAGGCAGCCCTGAACCAGGGAGTAGGAGAGGCAGTTGCCCAAGCCCATGCACGACCAACAGGCCTGACAATCCTTCAGATGCTCGGCATGGTCACAGGCCTGGGGCATGGCCATGACGGTGCTTGCTGTTACGTGAGTGTCAGCAAAGGCAGGGTTTGCACGGAGGCAAGTGCGCGCCTGGCTACATGTAGTCCCTCACCGGGTGTCTGTGAAGCCCATCAACACACGTGGCTTCTAGGTTTGTGAGCAGTGGCTTACAAAGGCTGGACTCGGGGTGCTTGGCACCCAATATCCATTTTGCAAAGGAGGGGTGGGGCTAGCATGTAGGGTGTTGCAGGTTGTATGTAGGAGGAGGGAAGGAGGTGGCCCGTTGCTGGCTGCTTGCTAGTTGCTGAGCGTCCTGGACTTAGTGCGCAGTCTGGGCTGGGCGACAGACTTAGTGCGTAGCCGGCCGCCCAGCCGACCCCCGCAACTGCTGGCCAAGCGTGTAGCAGGTGCTGCTGGTCAAGGGTCTGTGCACCACGCAGGCGGCTGTCTCAAGCACTCCCCGCCCTGTCACATCAGCGCTGGGCCTGCCAGGTGCTGGGCCACTGTGAACAAGGGTGTCTACAGTTAGAATGCTTGCACCATGTGCGCTCCCTGCCCCATGCGGCCATGCCCCTTGTGCGCCTCATGCCACTGTGAGGTGACCCTGATGGCACGTGCCAGTGACTTCGTGCCCCACCTCTCCATAGCCCCCATACTCGCAATGCGCCATCCAGCTGCGCTGATGCTGACAAGCCCATCACACCCAGCACCGGCGGATGGATAAGTCGTACTCCGAGCATGAGCAGCTCTGCTGGGGTTAGGTACGGAGCATTGGCCTGATGCTGGCCTGATGCGCAATACCGCCGACCCTGAGCACGCGCAGCACCAGTTCGAATCAAACATTTCGAATCAAACTGGCAGCTCACATGACAGCAGTTACATCCGAGACAGTCCTGCCGTGCGCAGCCTATTAACATTGCCTAAGCTCAACTTCCCTAGAGGTGTCGATACGGCCCCCGTCGCGCTGTCTCACTCACTCTCACTCTCAATCCGGCTGCCGTTATAGGCCGAACCCAAGAGCCCAGTAGGCCACAGCTCGCAAAGTACGACGCCGAACACTAGTCGCCTGGCGCAAACATCCACGATGCGCACCGCAGCCCTCCTCACGGTGCTGGCTCTCGCAGCGCTGCTGGCCGCACCGTCACATGCTCTAAGTAAGTCTCAATGCCTCCTGCGCGCAAGCACCGCCAACCCCAACCGGCCAACCGTCGTTTGCACGTGCCCTCGCCCTGCACCTGCACCGCACCACACACTGCCTGGCTGCTCGCCATGCCATACTAATGTGGCGTGCTGGCGGGCGGGCACACCAACTGTCGCGGTCGTTTATTCCGCACTGCACGCGCCCCCAACGAGCGAGCAATGCGATGCGCTATGGCCCGCTCCACCCCGCGCCTGACTATGACACGCTTCAGGCACACCGAGCCGAAGTAACCGCCGCCTGGCCTGCACCCCCGGCACTGTCGGCTGCCCACCTTTCCCCACCGGCCCTGCCCCCCCACCCTCGTCCAGCACCTCGTCCAGCACCACCTCCGGCAGCAGCACCGGTGAGTGCCCAAGTGCAAACGCATAGGTGACTGTGTGGGTGTGCATGCAAGGCCACATGTGGTGCGCCAGCCCAGTACCCTGCCTGCCTGAGCTAAGGTGTCCACATGCTGTCCTGCAGCTGGCAGCACCCTGCTCGTGGTCTTCATGTACACCCCACATCGGCTGTGGCCTCTTGCCTGCAGGCAGCACCACTGTTGTCTCCAGCGGCGCAGCTATCAGCCAGGCTGCCCAGGCTTGTGCTTCTGAGTGCTCCGCAGCTGTCAGCACAGCCATCACCGCGGTGAGTGGCCATGCTTCACGTATGGAGCTGCCTGCCTCCCATGCCTGGAACTGTGCCCTAGAGGGTTCCTGACCACATGGCCGTGCTGGCTGCAGGTGTGTGAAGCCAATGCTGACGTCACCGCTGTTGCCAGCACTTGCTCCCAGGCCATTGCCACAGCTGTGGCAAAGGCCATCGTCAGAGTCAGTGTGACCGTGGTGGCTTCAGGTGAGATGCACAGCTGCTACCTACATGGAGCCTGAGAACGGCTGCAATGCTGCCTGGTCACCTTGCAGCCCTTGGCCTCACCTGCAGTTCCTGCTGCCCTTACCTCCACACCTCTCACCACCTGCCCTGCCCTGCTCACCCTTGGCTGCAGCGGGCGGCTCCGGCTGTGGCTCAGCAACTGGCTCTGCCACCGCCATCGCCTCCGCAGCTGCGCAAGCCATTGCCTCTGCCTTTGCCTTTGCTTCCAACGGTTGCCAAGCGGTAAGCAAGCCCTTCAGCCCTTCTGCCCCTGTGTAAGCTGCATGTCGCATGCCCCTCTAGCCCCTGCCAGCTGCCCCACCACTGCCCCACTATCCACCGCTGCCCCTCCACTGTCCAGCCTCCTGGCGCACTTGGACTTACAGCACGTGCTTAACAGTCCACAGCCCTCATCACGCCATAGTGGCCCGACTGCATGTAGACGAGGGACGAGCTCGCAAGCTGCTGACTTTCCGTGTGCCTGCAGGCCTTCAGCTACAGCCAGGCGTCCGCTTACCAGACAAACCTAGCCAATGCTGCCGCCTCTGCCGCGGTCAGCGCCTGTGCCTCCGGTGGTTCTGCCTCCGCCCAGACTACTGCGATCGGCACGGCAGTGGCCCGGGTAGGCAGAGCCAGGATAGGAGCCTCGGTCAGGTGCATATATGCCGTCATCAGCATCCCGACCGTACACCTGCTTGCTTGCTGTGAATGCAGTCCATAGCCACGGCCATTGCCAGTGCTGTGGCAGCAGTGAGGGGTCCGTGCAACTGCCCAACCAATCCGTCACCGTCGCCATCACCTGCCCCAGCCCCCTCTCCCTCTCCTGAGCCGGCCCCCAGCCCCTCGCCCGCGCCCGGCCCCTCTCCAGCCCCCTCACCCGCGCCAGGCCCCTCCCCAGCCCCCTCTCCAGCCCCCTCTCCCTCTCCTGAGCCGGCCCCCAGCCCCTCGCCCGCTCCAGGCCCCTCTCCAGCCCCCTCACCCGAGCCAGGCCCCTCCCCAGCCCCCTCTCCAGCCCCCTCACCCGCGCCAGGCCCCTCCCCAGCCCCCTCTCCAGCTCCCTCTCCCTCTCCTGAGCCGGCCCCCAGCCCCTCGCCCGCGCCCAGCCCCTCTCCAGCCCCCTCGCCCGCGCCCGGCCCCTCTCCAGCCCCCTCACCCGCGCCCAGCCCCTCTCCAGCCCCCTCACCCGCGCCAGGCCCCTCTCCAGCCCCCTCACCCGCGCCCAGCCCCTCGCCAGCCCCAGCGCCGGCGCCCAGCCCCTCGCCAGCCCCCGCGCCAGCGCCCAGCCCCTCGCCAGCCCCTGCGCCAGCGCCCAGCCCCTCGCCAGCCCCCGTGCCGGCGCCCAGCCCCTCGCCAGCCCCCGCGCCAGCCCCCGCACCGGCGCCCAGCCCCTCGCCAGCCCCTGCGCCAGCGCCCAGCCCCTCGCCAGCCCCCGCGCCAGCGCCCAGCCCCTCTCCCGCGCCAGGCCCCTCGCCCACTCCCTCACCCAAGCCCAGCCCCTCACCCAAGCCCAGCCCCTCGCCCAAGCCCAGCCCCTCGCCCAAGCCCAGCCCCTCGCCCAAGCCCAGCCCCTCGCCCAAGCCCAGCCCCTCGCCCAAGCCCAGCCCCTCGCCCAAGCCCAGCCCCCCACCCAAGCCCAGCCCCTCGCCCAAGCCCAGCCCCTCGCCCAAGCCCATCCCTTGCCACGGGTACAGCTGTGGCTCACCTCCCAAAGGCTGGTAGAAGGGTGCTGCCTTATGCACCTTGCAAGACCAGACCAGCAAGACCAGACCAGCCCCATCCCGGGCTGCAGCATCTGCATGTTGAGCCATTGCGTGTGCATGCCCCGGCAAGCCAGTATGCCAACACGTGCACACTTGTCACATGCCATCCACGTTTAGAGGGTATGACCACTTGTTGCCATGCCCAACACGTACATACCTTGTGGTGAGGGACTGATGCCTTGTGTGGGTCGATTATGGTTGGTGCTTGTTGAGGTGCACCTTGATTATTGGAGCAGAGATGCTGCCAATGCATGTTGGTTGCTGGTGGTTGGTAGTTGACTTGTTGGTGAGTTGGCGGTGTGCCACTGTGTTGCACTCTGCTGTTGTTAGTCTGTTCTGTCGGTTGACGACATCGCCCAAGTAAGGTTGCTCAATGCTTCGCCCATCGTCGCCACGGGCAGTGTATAGCACGGTAGAAACCCAGTCTGCCTTGCAACTTTCAGCAAGTGGCTGCCTAGTAGCCCTTCAGATGGTTGTAGTGATCACAAGCTCCATCCCATCCATGCTCATCCAGCAAGGGCAGTAGTGGAGCTAGCAGCCTAAACTTTAACACCATGAGTATCACATCCAGTATACCTACATCACCTAGCACAGTGCAACACAATCGGTATCACAGTTAGGTGCAACGGTCTGGAAGAACCCTGCCGGTTAGCTGCAACTGTCTCATCAGCTCCTTGGCCTGGTATGGTGGAAGGGCAGTGACAAGAACAGGAGCTCTAGCAGCAGTGGCAGGGGCGGCAGCAGCGCCAGTACTGTGGATGGTGTATGGCCAGGCACTCACGTAGCCACTGCTGCGGGCTTGGCCTGTAGCACAGTGGTGATGCAAGGTTGCGTGGCCTCGGCCACCAATCAGGTTGCAATGGGACCTACCCTGGCCTCTCCCTTGTGCTCAACACCACTGCCAGGACACTCTCCGTGCACTCCAGCTGAGCTCATCAGCTTCACCCAGTTAGGTGCAGTCCACAACACCTCATGCCAAGCAACCTCCTGTACTTTACACGTAGCCAAGATCCTTGGCAAGGCTTCCCGGGCATCGCTAGCTTCCGCCGTCACGCGCCTGCGGGCACTGCCCCAGCTGTCCACCATGAGCTGCCCAGAGCCATGCACTGCCTCACTGCTGACCCACCAGGAGTCATGTCAAGGAGGCTGACCAGGTGCCCACCCGGAGTCTGGGTGATGGTGGTAAAGGACTCAGCACACGACTCGTGCGCAGCTGGGCTATGACCACAAACAGCATAGCCCCCCACTTGGTGCGTAGCCTGCCGCCCAGCCGGACCCCAGCAACTGCCCTATCACTGTCAGCTGCTGCCTAGCTTTCCATCCTCATGATCAGGTCGTTGTGAGCTGTGTGTGTTCCCTAGCTTGCAGGCAGCCCTGAACCAGGGAGTAGGAGAGGCAGTTGCCCAAGCCCATGCACGACCAACAGGCCTGACAATCCTTCAGATGCTCGGCATGGTCACAGGCCTGGGGCATGGCCATGACGGTGCTTGCTGTTACGTGAGTGTCAGCAAAGGCAGGGTTTGCACGGAGGCAAGTGCGCGCCTGGCTACATGTAGTCCCTCACCGGGTGTCTGTGAAGCCCATCAACACACGTGGCTTCTAGGTTTGTGAGCAGTGGCTTATAAAGGCTGGACTCGGGGTGCTTGGCACCCAATATCCATTTTGCAAAGGAGGGGTGGGGCTAGCATGTAGGGTGTTGCAGGTTGTATGTAGGAGGAGGGAAGGAGGTGGCCCGTTGCTGGCTGCTTGCTAGTTGCTGAGCGTCCTGGACTTAGTGCGCAGTCTGGGCTGGGCGACAGACTTAGTGCGTAGCCGGCCGCCCAGCCGACCCCCGCAACTGCTGGCCAAGCGTGTAGCAGGTGCTGCTGGTCAAGGGTCTGTGCACCACGCAGGCGGCTGTCTCAAGCACTCCCCGCCCTGTCACATCAGCGCTGGGCCTGCCAGGTGCTGGGCCACTGTGAACAAGGGTGTCTACAGTTAGAATGCTTGCACCATGTGCGCTCCCTGCCCCATGCGGCCATGCCCCTTGTGCGCCTCATGCCACTGTGAGGTGACCCTGATGGCACGTGCCAGTGACTTCGTGCCCCACCTCTCCATAGCCCCCATACTCGCAATGCGCCATCCAGCTGCGCTGATGCTGACAAGCCCATCACACCCAGCACCGGCGGATGGATAAGTCGTACTCCGAGCATGAGCAGCTCTGCTGGGGTTAGGTACGGAGCATTGGCCTGATGCTGGCCTGATGCGCAATACCGCCAACCCTGAGCACGCGCAGCACCAGTTAAATTGAGCCAGCGGTAAAAAAGCCTGGCTGCGATCAACATCAGTGGCTGATGTGGCGGATCCCAACATTTCGAATCAAACTGGCAGCTCACATGACAGCAGTTACATCCGAGACAGTCCTGCCGTGCGCAGCCTATTAACATTGCCTAAGCTCAACTTCCCTAGAGGTGTCGATACGGCCCCCGTCGCGCTGTCTCACTCACTCTCACTCTCAATCCGGCTGCCGTTATAGGCCGAACCCAAGAGCCCAGTAGGCCACAGCTCGCAAAGTACGACGCCGAACACTAGTCGCCTGGCGCAAACATCCACGATGCGCACCGCAGCCCTCCTCACGGTGCTGGCTCTCGCAGCGCTGCTGGCCGCACCGTCACATGCTCTAAGTAAGTCTCAATGCCTCCTGCGCGCAAGCACCGCCAACCCCAACCGGCCAACCGTCGTTTGCACGTGCCCTCGCCCTGCACCTGCACCGCACCACACACTGCCTGGCTGCTCGCCATGCCATACTAATGTGGCGTGCTGGCGGGCGGGCACACCAACTGTCGCGGTCGTTTATTCCGCACTGCACGCGCCCCCAACGAGCGAGCAATGCGATGCGCTATGGCCCGCTCCACCCCGCGCCTGACCCTGACACGCTTCAGGCACACCGAGCCGAAGTAACCGCCGCCTGGCCTGCACCCCCGGCACTGTCGGCTGCCCACCTTTCCCCACCGGCCCTGCCCCCCCACCCTCGTCCAGCACCTCGTCCAGCACCACCTCCGGCAGCAGCACCGGTGAGTGCCCAAGTGCAAACGCATAGGTGACTGTGTGGGTGTGCATGCAAGGCCACATGTGGTGCGCCAGCCCAGTACCCTGCCTGCCTGAGCTAAGGTGTCCACATGCTGTCCTGCAGCTGGCAGCACCCTGCTCGGGGTCTTCATGTACACCCCACATCGGCTGTGGCCTCTTGCCTGCAGGCAGCACCACTGTTGTCTCCAGCGGCGCAGCTATCAGCCAGGCTGCCCAGGCTTGTGCTTCTGAGTGCTCCGCAGCTGTCAGCACAGCCATCACCGCGGTGAGTGGCCATGCTTCACGTATGGAGCTGCCTGCCTCCCATGCCTGGAACTGTGCCCTAGAGGGTTCCTGACCACATGGCCGTGCTGGCTGCAGGTGTGTGGAGCCAATGCTGACGTCACCGCTGTTGCCAGCACTTGCTCCCAGGCCATTGCCACAGCTGTGGCAAAGGCCATCGTCAGAGTCAGTGTGACCGTGGTGGCTTCAGGTGAGATGCACAGCTGCTACCTACATGGAGCCTGAGAACGGCTGCAATGCTGCCTGGTCACCTTGCAGCCCTTGGCCTCACCTGCAGTTCCTGCTGCCCTTACCTCCACACCTCTCACCACCTGCCCTGCCCTGCTCACCCTTGGCTGCAGCGGGCGGCTCCGGCTGTGGCTCAGCAACTGGCTCTGCCACCGCCATCGCCTCCGCAGCTGCGCAAGCCATTGCCTCTGCCTTTGCCTTTGCTTCCAACGGTTGCCAAGCGGTAAGCAAGCCCTTCAGCCCTTCTGCCCCTGTGTAAGCTGCATGTCGCATGCCCCTCTAGCCCCTGCCAGCTGCCCCACCACTGCCCCACTATCCACCGCTGCCCCTCCACTGTCCAGCCTCCTGGCGCACTTGGACTTACAGCACGTGCTTAACAGTCCACAGCCCTCATCACGCCATAGTGGCCCGACTGCATGTAGACGAGGGACGAGCTCGCAAGCTGCTGACTTTCCGTGTGCCTGCAGGCCTTCAGCTACAGCCAGGCGTCCGCTTACCAGACAAACCTAGCCAATGCTGCCGCCTCTGCCGCGGTCAGCGCCTGTGCCTCCGGTGGTTCTGCCTCCGCCCAGACTACTGCGATCGGCACGGCAGTGGCCCGGGTAGGCAGAGCCAGGATAGGAGCCTCGGTCAGGTGCATATATGCCGTCATCAGCATCCCGACCGTACACCTGCTTGCTTGCTGTGAATGCAGTCCATCGCCACGGCCATTGCCAGTGCTGTGGCAGCAGTGAGGGGTCCGTGCAACTGCCCAACCAATCCGTCACCGTCGCCATCACCTGCCCCAGCCCCCTCTCCCTCTCCTGAGCCGGCCCCCAGCCCCTCGCCCGCGCCCGGCCCCTCTCCAGCCCCCTCACCCGCGCCAGGCCCCTCTCCAGCCCCCTCACCCGCTCCAGGCCCCTCTCCAGCCCCCTCACCCGCGCCAGGCCCCTCCCCAGCCCCCTCTCCAGCCCCCTCTCCCTCTCCTGAGCCGGCCCCCAGCCCCTCGCCCGCTCCAGGCCCCTCTCCAGCCCCCTCACCCGAGCCAGGCCCCTCCCCAGCCCCCTCTCCAGCCCCCTCACCCGCGCCAGGCCCCTCCCCAGCCCCCTCTCCAGCTCCCTCTCCCTCTCCTGAGCCGGCCCCCAGCCCCTCGCCCGCGCCCGGCCCCTCTCCAGCCCCCTCGCCCGCGCCCGGCCCCTCTCCAGCCCCCTCACCCGCGCCCAGCCCCTCTCCAGCCCCCTCACCCGCGCCAGGCCCCTCTCCAGCCCCCTCACCCGCGCCCAGCCCCTCGCCAGCCCCAGCGCCGGCGCCCAGCCCCTCGCCAGCCCCAGCGCCGGCGCCCAGCCCCTCGCCAGCCCCCGTGCCGGCGCCCAGCCCCTCGCCAGCCCCCGCGCCGGCGCCCAGCCCCTCGCCAGCCCCCGCGCCAGCGCCCAGCCCCTCGCCAGCCCCTGCGCCAGCGCCCAGCCCCTCGCCAGCCCCCGTGCCGGCGCCCAGCCCCTCGCCAGCCCCCGCGCCAGCCCCCGCACCGGCGCCCAGCCCCTCGCCAGCCCCTGCGCCAGCGCCCAGCCCCTCGCCAGCCCCCGCGCCAGCGCCCAGCCCCTCTCCCGCGCCAGGCCCCTCGCCCACTCCCTCACCCAAGCCCAGCCCCTCACCCAAGCCCAGCCCCTCGCCCAAGCCCAGCCCCTCGCCCAAGCCCAGCCCCTCGCCCAAGCCCAGCCCCTCGCCCAAGCCCAGCCCCTCGCCCAAGCCCAGCCCCTCGCCCAAGCCCAGCCCCCCACCCAAGCCCAGCCCCTCGCCCAAGCCCAGCCCCTCGCCCAAGCCCATCCCTTGCCACGGGTACAGCTGTGGCTCACCTCCCAAAGGCTGGTAGAAGGGTGCTGCCTTATGCACCTTGCAAGACCAGACCAGCAAGACCAGACCAGCCCCATCCCGGGCTGCAGCATCTGCATGTTGAGCCATTGCGTGTGCATGCCCCGGCAAGCCAGTATGCCAACACGTGCACACTTGTCACATGCCATCCACGTTTAGAGGGTATGACCACTTGTTGCCATGCCCAACACGTACATACCTTGTGGTGAGGGACTGATGCCTTGTGTGGGTCGATTATGGTTGGTGCTTGTTGAGGTGCACCTTGATTATTGGAGCAGAGATGCTGCCAATGCATGTTGGTTGCTGGTGGTTGGTAGTTGACTTGTTGGTGAGTTGGCGGTGTGCCACTGTGTTGCACTCTGCTGTTGTTAGTCTGTTCTGTCGGTTGACGACATCGCCCAAGTAAGGTTGCTCAATGCTTCGCCCATCGTCGCCACGGGCAGTGTATAGCACGGTAGAAACCCAGTCTGCCTTGCAACTTTCAGCAAGTGGCTGCCTAGTAGCCCTTCAGATGGTTGTAGTGATCACAAGCTCCATCCCATCCATGCTCATCCAGCAAGGGCAGTAGTGGAGCTAGCAGCCTAAACTTTAACACCATGAGTATCACATCCAGTATACCTACATCACCTAGCACAGTGCAACACAATCGGTATCACAGTTAGGTGCAACGGTCTGGAAGAACCCTGCCGGTTAGCTGCAACTGTCTCATCAGCTCCTTGGCCTGGTATGGTGGAAGGGCAGTGACAAGAACAGGAGCTCTAGCAGCAGTGGCAGGGGCGGCAGCAGCGCCAGTACTGTGGATGGTGTATGGCCAGGCACTCACGTAGCCACTGCTGCGGGCTTGGCCTGTAGCACAGTGGTGATGCAAGGTTGCGTGGCCTCGGCCACCAATCAGGTTGCAATGGGACCTACCCTGGCCTCTCCCTTGTGCTCAACACCACTGCCAGGACACTCTCCGTGCACTCCAGCTGAGCTCATCAGCTTCACCCAGTTAGGTGCAGTCCACAACACCTCATGCCAAGCAACCTCCTGTACTTTACACGTAGCCAAGATCCTTGGCAAGGCTTCCCGGGCATCGCTAGCTTCCGCCGTCACGCGCCTGCGGGCACTGCCCCAGCTGTCCACCATGAGCTGCCCAGAGCCATGCACTGCCTCACTGCTGACCCACCAGGAGTCATGTCAAGGAGGCTGACCAGGTGCCCACCCGGAGTCTGGGTGATGGTGGTAAAGGACTCAGCACACGACTCGTGCGCAGCTGGGCTATGACCACAAACAGCATAGCCCCCCACTTGGTGCGTAGCCTGCCGCCCAGCCGGACCCCAGCAACTGCCCTATCACTGTCAGCTGCTGCCTAGCTTTCCATCCTCATGATCAGGTCGTTGTGAGCTGTGTGTGTTCCCTAGCTTGCAGGCAGCCCTGAACCAGGGAGTAGGAGAGGCAGTTGCCCAAGCCCATGCACGACCAACAGGCCTGACAATCCTTCAGATGCTCGGCATGGTCACAGGCCTGGGGCATGGCCATGACGGTGCTTGCTGTTACGTGAGTGTCAGCAAAGGCAGGGTTTGCACGGAGGCAAGTGCGCGCCTGGCTACATGTAGTCCCTCACCGGGTGTCTGTGAAGCCCATCAACACACGTGGCTTCTAGGTTTGTGAGCAGTGGCTTATAAAGGCTGGACTCGGGGTGCTTGGCACCCAATATCCATTTTGCAAAGGAGGGGTGGGGCTAGCATGTAGGGTGTTGCAGGTTGTATGTAGGAGGAGGGAAGGAGGTGGCCCGTTGCTGGCTGCTTGCTAGTTGCTGAGCGTCCTGGACTTAGTGCGCAGTCTAGGCTGGGCAACAGACTTATTGCGTAGCCAGCCGCCCAGCCGACCCCCGCAACTGCTGGCCAAGCGTGTAGCAGGTGCTGCTGGTCAAGGGTCTGTGCACCACGCAGGCGGCTGTCTCAAGCACTCCCCGCCCTGTCACATCAGCGCTGGGCCTGCCAGGTGCTGGGCCACTGTCAGCAAGGGTGTCTACAGTTAGAATGCTTGCACCATGTGCGCTCCCTGCCCCATGCGGCCATGCCCCTTGTGCGCCTCATGCCACTGTGAGGTGACCCTGATGGCAAGTGCCAGTGACTTCGTGCCCCACCTCTCCATAGCCCCCATACTCGCAATGCGCCATCCAGCTGCGCTGATGCTGACAAGCCCATCACACCCAGCACCGGCGGATGGATAAGCCATACTCTAAGCATTCATGAGCAGTGTACTCATGAGCAGATCTGCTGGGGTTAGGTACGGAGCATTGACTTGATGCTGGCTTGATGCGCAGTACCGCCAACCCTGAGCACGCGCAGCACCAGTTAAATTGAGCCAGCGGTAAAAAAGCCTGGCTGCGATCAACATCAGTGGCTGATGTGGCGGATCCCAACATTTCGAATCAAACTGGCAGCTCACATGACAGCAGTTACATCCGAGACAGTCCTGCCGTGCGCAGCCTATTAACATTGCCTAAGCTCAACTTCCCTAGAGGTGTCGATACGGCCCCCGTCGCGCTGTCTCACTCACTCTCACTCTCAATCCGGCTGCCGTTATAGGCCGAACCCAAGAGCCCAGTAGGCCACAGCTCGCAAAGTACGACGCCGAACACTAGTCGCCTGGCGCAAACATCCACGAAGCGCACCGCAGCCCTCCTCACGGTGCTGGCTCTCGCAGCGCTGCTGGTTGCACCGTCACATGCTCTAAGTAAGTCCCATTGCCTCCTGCGCGCAAGAACCGCCAACCCCAACCGGCCAACCGTCGTTTGCACGTGCCCTCGCCCTGCACCTGCACCGCACCACACACTGCCTGGCTGCTCGCCATGCCATACTAATGTGGCGTGCTGGCGGGCGGGCACACCAACTGTCGCGGTCGTTTATTCCGCACTGCACGCGCCCCCAACGAGCGAGCAATGCGATGCGCTATGGCCCGCTCCACCCCGCGCCTGACCCTGACACGCTTCAGGCACACCGAGCCGAAGTAACCGCCGCCTGGCCTGCACCCCCGGCACTGTCGGCTGCCCACCTTTCCCCACCGGCCCTGCCCCCCCACCCTCGTCCAGCACCTCGTCCAGCACCACCTCCGGCAGCAGCACCGGTGAGTGCCCAAGTGCAAAATCATGGGTGACTGTGTGGGTTCGCATGCAAGGCCACATGTGGTGCGCCAGCCCAGTACCCTGCCTGCCTGAGCTAAGGTGTCCACATGCTGTCCTGCCGCTGGCAGCACCCTGCTCGTGGTCTTCATGTACACCCCACATCGGCTGTGGCCTCTTGCCTGCAGGCAGCACCACTGTTGTCTCCAGCGGCGCAGCTATCAGCCAGGCTGCCCAGGCTTGTGCTTCTGAGTGCTCCGCAGCTGTCAGCACAGCCATCACCGCGGTGAGTGGCCATGCTTCACGTATGGAGCTGCCTGCCTCCCATGCCTGGAACTGTGCCCTAGAGGGTTCCTGACCACATGGCCGTGCTGGCTGCAGGTGTGTGGAGCCAATGCTGACGTCACCGCTGTTGCCAGCACTTGCTCCCAGGCCATTGCCACAGCTGTGGCAAGGGCCATCGTCAGAGTCAGTGTGACCGTGGTGGCTTCAGGTGAGATGCACAGCTGCTACCCACATGGAGCCTGAGAACGGCTGCAATGCTGCCTGGTCACCTTGCAGCCCTTGGCCTCACCTGCAGTTCCTGCTGCCCTTACCTCCACACCTCTCACCACCTGCCCTGCCCTGCTCACCCTTGGCTGCAGCGGGCGGCTCCGGCTGTGGCTCAGCAACTGGCTCTGCCACCGCCATCGCCTCCGCAGCTGCGCAAGCCATTGCCTCTGCCTTTGCCTTTGCTTCCAACGGTTGCCAAGCGGTAAGCAAGCCCTTCAGCCCTTCTGCCCCTGTGTAAGCTGCATGTCGCATGCCCCTCTAGCCCCTGCCAGCTGCCCCACCACTGCCCCACCTCTATCCACCGCTGCCCCTCCACTGTCCAGCCTCCTGGCGCACTTGGACTTACAGCACGTGCTTAACAGTCCACAGCCCTCATCACGCCATAGTGGCCCGACTGCATGTAGACGAGGGACGAGCTCGCAAGCTGCTGACTTTCCGTGTGCCTGCAGGCCTTCAGCTACAGCCAGGCGTCCGCTTACCAGACAAACCTAGCCAATGCTGCCGCCTCTGCCGCGGTCAGCGCCTGTGCCTCCGGTGGTTCTGCCTCCGCCCAGACTACTGCGATCGGCACGGCAGTGGCCCGGGTAGGCAGAGCCAGGATAGGAGCCTCGGTCAGGTGCATATATGCCGTCATCAGCATCCCGACCGTACACCTGCTTGCTTGCTGTGAATGCAGTCCATCGCCACGGCCATTGCCAGTGCTGTGGCAGCAGTGAGGGGTCCGTGCAACTGCCCAACCAATCCGTCACCGTCGCCATCACCTGCCCCAGCCCCCTCTCCCTCTCCTGAGCCGGCCCCCAGCCCCTCGCCCGCGCCCGGCCCCTCTCCAGCCCCCTCACCCGCTCCAGGCCCCTCTCCAGCCCCCTCACCCGCGCCAGGCCCCTCCCCAGCCCCCTCTCCAGCCCCCTCTCCCTCTCCTGAGCCGGCCCCCAGCCCCTCGCCCGCTCCAGGCCCCTCTCCAGCCCCCTCACCCGCGCCAGGCCCCTCCCCAGCCCCCTCTCCAGCCCCCTCACCCACGCCAGGCCCCTCCCCAGCCCCCTCTCCAGCTCCCTCTCCCTCTCCTGAGCCGGCCCCCAGCCCCTCGCCCGCGCCCGGCCCCTCTCCAGCCCCCTCACCCGCGCCAGGCCCCTCTCCAGCCCCCTCACCCGCTCCAGGCCCCTCTCCAGCCCCCTCACCCGCGCCCGGCCCCTCTCCAGCCCCCTCGCCCGCGCCCGGCCCCTCTCCAGCCCCCTCACCCGCGCCCAGCCCCTCGCCAGCCCCAGCGCCGGCGCCCAGCCCCTCGCCAGCCCCAGCGCCGGCGCCCAGCCCCTCGCCAGCCCCCGTGCCTGCGCCCAGCCCCTCGCCAGCCCCCGTGCCGGCGCCCAGCCCCTCGCCAGCCCCCGCGCCGGCGCCCAGCCCCTCGCCAGCCCCCGCGCCAGCGCCCAGCCCCTCTCCCGCGCCAGGCCCCTCGCCCACTCCCTCACCCAAGCCCAGCCCCTCGCCCAAGCCCAGCCCCTCGCCCAAGCCCAGCCCCTCGCCCAAGCCCAGCCCCTCGCCCAAGCCCAGCCCCTCGCCCAAGCCCAGCCCCCCACCCAAGCCCAGCCCCTCGCCCAAGCCCAGCCCCTCGCCCAAGCCCATCCCTTGCCACGGGTACAGCTGTGGCTCACCTCCCAAAGGCTGGTAGAAGGGTGCTGCCTTATGCACCTTGCAAGACCAGACCAGCAAGACCAGACCAGCCCCATCCCGGGCTGCAACATCTGCATGTTGAGCCATTGCGTGTGCATGCCCCGGCAAGCCAGTATGCCAACACGTGCACACTTGTCACATGCCATCCACGTTTAGAGGGTATGACCACTTGTTGCCATGCCCAACACGTACATACCTTGTGGTGAGGGACTGATGCCTTGTGTGGGTCGATTATGGTTGGTGCTTGTTGAGGTGCACCTTGGTTATTGGAGCAGAGATGCTGCCAATGCATGTTGGTTGCTGGTGGTTGGTAGTTGACTTGTTGGTGAGTTGGCGGTGTGCCACCGTGTTGCACTCTGCTGTTGTTAGTCTGTTCTGTCGGTTGACGACATCGCCCAAGTAAGGTTGCTCAATGCTTCGCCCATCGCCGCCACGGGCAGTGTATAGCACGGTAGAAACCCAGTTTGCCTTGCAACTTTCAGCAAGTGGCTGCCTAGTAGGCCTTCAGATGGTTGTAGTGATCACAAGCTCCATCCCATCCATGCTCATCCAGCAAGGGCAGTAGTGGAGCTAGCAGCCTAAACTTCAACACCATGAGTATCACATCCAGTATACCTACATCACCTAGCACAGTGCAACACAATCGGTATCACAGTTAGGTGCAACGGTCTGGAAGAACCCTGCCGGTTAGCTGCAACTGTCTCATCAGCTCCTTGGCCTGGTATGGTGGAAGGGCAGTGACAAGAACAGCAGCTCTAGCAGCAGTGGCAGGGGCGGCAGCAGCGCCAGTACTGTGGATGGTGTATGGCCAGGCACTCACGTAGCCACTGCTGCGGGCTTGGCCTGTAGCACAGTGGTAATGCAAGGTTGCGTGGCCTCGGCCACCAACCAGGTTGCAATGGGACCTACCCTGGCCTCTCCCTTGTGCTCAACACCACTGCCAGGACACTCTCCGTGCACTCCAGCTGAGCTCATCAGCTTCACCCAGTTAGGTGCAGTCACAACACCTCATGCCAAGCAACCTCCTGTACTTTACACGTAGCCAAGATCCTTGGCGAGGCTTCCCGGGCATCGCTAGCTTCCGCCGTCACGCGCCTGCGGGCACTGCCCCAGCTGTCCACCATGAGCTGCCCAGAGCCATGCACTGCCTCACTGCTGACCCACCAGGAGTCATGTCAAGGAGGCTGACCAGGTGCCCACCCGGAGTCTGGGTGATGGTGGTAAAGGACTCAGCACACGACTCGTGCGCAGCTGGGCTGTGACCACAAACAGCATAGCCCCCCACTTGGTGTGTAGCCTGCCGCCCAGCCGGACCCCAGCAACTGCCCTATCACTGTCAGCTGCTGCCTAGCTTTCCATCCTCATGATCAGGTCGTTGTGAGCTGTGTGTGTTCCCTAGCTTGCAGGCAGCCCTGAACCAGGGAGTAGGAGAGGCAGTTGCCCAAGCCCATGCACGACCAACAGGCCTAACAATCCTTCAGATGCTCGGCATGGTCACAGGCCTGGGGCATGGCCATGACGGTGCTTGCTGTTACGTGAGTGTCAGCAAAGGCAGGGTTTGCACGGAGGCAAGTGCGCGCCTGGCTACATGTAGTCCCTCACCGGGTGTCTGTGAAGCCCATCAACACACGTGGCTTCTAGGTTTGTGAGCAGTGGCTTATAAAGGCTGGACTCGGGGTGCTTGGCACCCAATATCCATTTTGCAAAGGAGGGGTGGGGCTAGCATGTAGGGTGTTGCAGGTTGTATGTAGGAGGAGGGAAGGAGGTGGCCCGTTGCTGGCTGCTTGCTAGTTGCTGAGCGTCCTGGACTTAGTGCGCAGTCTGGGCTGGGCGACAGACTTAGTGCGTAGCCGGCCGCCCAGCCGACCCCCGCAACTGCTGGCCACGCGTGTAGCAGGTGCTGCTGGTCAAGGGTCTGTGCACCACGCAGGCGGCTGTCTCAAGCACTCCCCGCCCTGTCACATCAGCGCTGGGCCTGCCAGGTGCTGGGCCACTGTGAACAAGGGTGTCTACAGTGAGAATGCTTGCACCATGTGCGCTCCCTGCCCCATGCGGCCATGCCCCTTGTGTGCCTCATGCCACTGTGAGGTGACCCTGATGGCACGTGCCAGTGACTTCGTGCCCCACCTCTCCATAGCCTCCATACTCGCAATGCGCCATCCAGCTGCGCTGGTGCTGACAAGCCCATCACACCCAGCACCGGCGGATGTATAAGTCGTACTCCAAGCATGAGCAGCTCTGCTGGGGCACCGATGCCCCCCTCTGGCAGAACCCTGCTCCAGCTGCTAGGTTGAATGACCCAGTGTGCAGGCCTGGCTAGCTGCGGGTAGGGTGGTGCTTGCTGGGCTGGTTGATGACCTGGGTGGCAGTGACCTCCTTCATAACCTCCTTCATCAGCCTAGCGGAGGCATATGCTACCACTAGGCTCCTGGCGCCACTTACGTGAACCTATTGCCTAGCATTCAGTACTGCCTCTCATGACGTAAGCTAATGTGTGAGGCACACATTCTTAGCAGCAGCAACAGCCAGCAGCAGCGCCCACCCCTGATGTGCCCTGCATTGGTGAGGGCCTGACAGAGAGGCAAGCATTCATGTTTCATCCAGTCACTTTTGTATGGGTGGGATTGACCCAGGCACTAACAGCTCATGTAATACTCAGTCGCACGAGTAGCCAGCCCCACCTTCAGCACCCGGCAGCATCTGGCACATCTGACGGCAGCTGTGGAGCTAGCAGCTAGGAAAGGGTGTGGCTGAGGTGTCCACTGGGGCCGCACTGGGGTGCGTTGAAGCAGCTGTTAAGTGTCTTTGCAGCAGCTGGCCGTGCCGTATGGGGTGGATCCGCCGCTATGGGCCTGCTGCAAGGTAGTGAGGAGGCCTAGGGGCACCAACCAGTGGCGTGACACCATGGTGCTGGCTAATGCCTCCGCTGTTATATTTACAGTATCGCGCGCAAGTCGACTGCTGGCCTTGTTGGCCAACATCCGCCATGTCATGACTACTTAAATGTTCCATCTCAGGACCCATTTCAGGATTACTTGTACCTAGGACAGGACCTAAGACTAGGCACAGCTGATAAGCTATCACAATTCCGAAATGGGCCGCGGTTACACACTTCGAAAGATTGCACATGTATAAATTTGACTGTCGGCAGGTAGTAAGTACCAGACGTTCCCTAATCACAACAGGGCCGCTTCCTATTCCTCCGTTTTCCCCGACTTCATCCTTTCGCCTTAAACCTTCGGACAATGAGGGAGATTGTGCACATCCAGGTGCGTGCGGCATAGCCTTGTTCACTTGGTCTACATAAAGAATTTGCACATGTCTCGTCTCTGAGGCCCTCGTCAAGGTACTGGCCTTCCTACCTTCGCAGGGCGGACAGTGCGGCAACCAGATTGGTGCCAAGTTCTGGGAGGTGAGAGCTGTCGCCACGCTGGTAGAAATAGCCTCGCAGCGGTAGCAGCACAAGTAACAGCGACCTCCTTAGTTTTCGAAGTCCATCATTTACCGAGGCAGCTGTCGGTGCGCCAAGACTGACCATATTGCAGTGTAGGCGCAGTGCTGACACGTAGCCTGCCCTCTCCTGGCTATACAGGTCGTGTCCGATGAGCACGGCGTCGACCCCACTGGCACCTACCATGGCGACTCCGACCTGCAGCTGGAGCGCATCAATGTCTACTTTAACGAGGCCACCGGCGGTGAGGCCCTTGACACGCTCGCCCTGTCACGCTCCCAGCAGTGTCGCCAGCGCAAAGAAGACGACATGTGTTCTGAAAGGTACATCCTCTGATCACTGTCTAATCTTACAGTGTGGGGCAGTGTTTTTTTTTTAACGCTATATATAGCGATCGCTATAAAAAGCGACATTTCAGAGGGCTCCGTGCGCTATGGATTGGACCCCTTGCGGACTGTGCTATAGCGCATCGCGTTATAAAAAGTGAACTTTGTACTGCAGCCGCAGCTCGGCTTAGAGCCGCAATTTGGATAAGCGCCGCAGTCCCGATGGCTGAGGGCCGTGCCCGCCGAGGGTATAGCGATGGTATTAACTTACAAGCCAGGGTTACTAGAGTTGTGGAAAACATCAACCAGCATTTCTGCAGCCCGCACCCAGAAGTTCAAGCAGCTTTGCCACAGCCTTGGGCTCAAGGGTCAGCTGATAGGGCGGGCCGCGCCAACCCGTTGGCTGAGCTTGCGGAAGCCAGCAGAGCGGCTGGTGCGTGACATCAGGTCCTTGGTGTCCTCCTCACAGACCTCCCTACTCTTTTGGCAGCCTGAGGGCTCTTGCTTATCCTCCGCTCACTCAACCGCCTCAACCTTGTGTGCCAAAGCCGTGCCATCTTTGTCGAGGACCTTATGCAGGAGGTGGCCCTGACGGCCAACAAGATCACTGCCATGTACTCAGGCCCCTTCCCCTTCTCTGCACTGGACTTTCCTGAGCTGACAGCCTTCACCAATGTGGCAGGACCTGGCAGCTGCCTGGTGTACAACGGCTCTGGCCATTTGGCATTGCAGCCGCATGGGAGTGGCAGTATGACAGTGCAATCAAATGAGGCTGACAGTGACAGTGACAGTGAGGAGGTAGGCAGCAGGCAGGCAGCAGCAGACATGGAGACAACGTTTGGTGAGAATGAGGAGGAGGAGGAAGGCAGTGAGCTAGGCAGTGAGCCGGTGCAGCTGTACGCCATCCCCCCAAAAGGGCGCCGGGCTGCTTTAGTGCCAGCCAGTGACTCCAGCAGCATGTCGACAGTGCCAAGCAGGAGCTGGCAGCAACAGCAGATGCTGTGGTACTTGACCTACACAGCCGCTTCCTCCCACCGGAGTATGCCAAAGGACTGGCTATTGTGTACGCCCACTACTGGGACAAGCAGCCCAGCGATGAAGACTTCCTTGAGCGCCTGGCCATTGTCAAGGCCCGGTACTGCATGGACACGACCCTGGCTAACGGCCAACTGGCGCCAGCCTTGTTGGAGCAGCAAAAGCTATCTGCTATCCCAACAATTTGTGGAAGTCATGCGCTGCCAAGCTGAACACCGTGTGGAGCAGCAGCCAACCCAGCAATGGACCACCAAGCTGTGCCGCTACTTGGCTGGCCAACCCATCACCAAGGCTGACATCTTGGAGTACATCAAGCTGGCCACCAGGCTTAGTGGAGGAGGAGCGCATGTTCTCAGCCATGGCTTACCTCAAAGATGACACCCGCAACAGGCTGCAAGAGTGCCACTTGAATGTCTTCAGCAACAATCAATTTGATTAGGACACATTCCCAGATGAGCGCGCCATTAGCAAGTGGCTGGATAACGCTGCTGTGCGTGGGCGCTACCGCCTTTGATTGGGCCTATTGCTTTATTTGACATTTTTGTTGTGCGCTATGGGGCCCAATAGGGCCGCGCTATGAACATGACAGTCCCAATCTGAGCCATGACACTTTGTGCTATGAAATTGGAAAGAGGCCAAATGAAAAAAAAAACACTGGTGTGGGGGCTGGCTGGTTGCTGCAGGGCGAGATGTGCCCCGTGCCATCCTCATGGACCTGGAGCCTGGCACCATGGACTCAGTGCGCTCTGGCCCCTTTGGCCAGGTGAGCTGCACATCCCACAACTGCAGCTGGCTGTTGAGCAATGGCAACTAGCCATGAGCTGCAGCAGCTTGACAGCAGTGCTTGCATAGCACAGTGGCTTGTCCTGGTGACCATTGTAATGCTGTCTTCTGCCTGCAGATCTTCCGCCCAGACAACTTTGTGTTTGGCCAGACTGGTGCTGGCAACAACTGGGCCAAGGGTCACTACACTGAGGGTGCTGAGCTGATTGACTCCGTGCTGGACGTTGTGCGCAAGGAGGCTGAGAGCTGTGACTGCCTGCAGGGTGAGTCAGTGTGTGCTATGGCAGAGCCTCTGTAGCCTACCTTGCCACGCATGCTTCCCCCTCTTGCATTGGGGTCATCGTCAATGCACCGCGTGATTAGCAATGCATAGCTGCCTGCTCCATGTGGCCAACACCAGTGTGCTCCTGGCTTCTCGCTGCAGGTTTCCAGGTCACCCACTCCCTGGGTGGTGGCACTGGCAGTGGCATGGGCACCCTGCTGATCTCCAAGATCCGTGAGGAGTATCCTGACCGCATGATGCTCACCTTCTCAGTGGTGCCCTCCCCCAAGGTGTCGGACACTGTTGTGGAGCCCTACAACGCCACCCTGTCCGTGCACCAGCTTGTGGAGAATGCTGACGAGTGCATGATCCTGGACAACGAGGCGCTGTATGACATCTGCTTCCGCACCCTGAAGCTGACAACCCCCACCTTTGGTGACCTGAACCACCTGATCTCAGCCGTGATGTCTGGCATCACCTGCTCCCTGCGCTTCCCTGGCCAGCTGAACGCTGACCTGCGCAAGCTGGCGGTGAACCTGATCCCCTTCCCCCGCCTGCACTTCTTCATGGTGGGCTTCACCCCGCTGACCTCACGCGGCTCACAGCAGTACCGCGCCCTGACGGTGCCAGAGCTGACGCAGCAGATGTGGGACGCCAAGAACATGATGTGCGCCGCTGACCCGCGCCATGGCCGCTACCTGACCGCTGCTGCCCAGTTCCGTGGCCGCATGTCCACCAAGGAGGTGGATGAGCAGATGCTGAACGTGCAGAATAAGAACTCGTCCTACTTTGTGGAGTGGATCCCCAACAACGTCAAGTCCTCTGTGTGTGACATCCCCCCCAAGGGCCTAAAGCTGTCCGCCACCTTCATTGGCAACAGCACCGCCATCCAGGAGATGTTCAAGCGCGTGAGCGAGCAGTTCACAGCCATGTTCCGGCGCAAGGCCTTCCTCCACTGGTACACAGGCGAGGGCATGGACGAGATGGAGTTCACTGAGGCAGAGTCCAACATGAACGACCTGGTCTCGGAGTACCAGCAGTACCAGGACGCCTCTGCAGAGGAGGAGGGGGAGTTTGAGGGAGAGGAGGAGGAGGCATAGGCAGCCGGGAAACCTTGTGACCACCGCATGTGCTCCTTGAGCAGCGTGCGTCATAACATCTCAACATGACTATTTATGCATGTGCATACTGCATGGCCCATAACATGGAAAACTAATAACATCATCATCATCAGAGTCCTGAGGTCACCTTAAGCGTGTCTGCATGGAATGCGGTGTGATGAAGGTCTGTAACCCGTGGTTCTATGATCCTATGATCTGCAGCTTGCTCAGAAGCGGTTGCAGCATTGCCTTCATTGACATCAAGGGAAGGAGGCCGCGATTGCCTGGTCCACCTGAACCACTTTCCGACCTGGTTGTTTTGGTCTAACTGACTAAGCTGCCAAGCATTAGCCAGTGACAGCTTTGTCAGCTCAGCTCAGCTCCCCTGGACCCCTTGGCTCATGGTTGCTTACATGCCCATGCCACCTGGCCAGCGCTGGCTGGAGCTGTAGGCGGCATGATCTTCATGATGCAAAGGATAGAACATGAGAGATGCCCTCGTTCTGATTACAGGCTTCAGTGGGAGCAGCCTGGCCGTGTGGCGCTGGTGTAGATGAAGGTCTGTCCCGGCCGGGTCAGCTGCACCCGCACCAATGTGGAGTAAAACCCATAGAGTAATTTAAATGAGAAGTTAGCTATAACTCATCCACTTTTGCATTGAGTCATATGATGATGTGGCTTACACCGCTTAAGCCGTCAGCCGTTAGGCTGCTAGGCCGCCCTGCCCCTCTAGGGGTTCGGGACTTTCTGTAACGCACTTCAAAGCAAGGTGCACAAACAAAGGTGCACATGGGCTCAACATGAAGTCATGCAAGTTCTCATTAATGTTCTGTAAAGTCATAGCAAACTCCGGCTGCTCCCTGATGGGACTCGTGGCAGTGCACTCAAAGATGAAATACATGGCGTCATCCACTACCCCCTCTGTGCATCTGGTGCATGTGCGATCAATGAAAGTGACCCCCTCAAACCGAGGCTTCTCCACCCCCAGACCGCTGTTGCCTAACCTGAACCTAGTCAAGCTCGTGCGAACTTCTGTAGAGAGCTGTCTGTTCAGCAGGTGTGGGTGCCATGTGATTGATGCCAATGCCGTCCCCATTCAGGAGTCCCCAATGGGACATGAACATGGGATTGGTAATCTTCATGCAAGTACTCGCTACAGAGTGCACCGATTTCGATAGCGTTTGTTGCATTGGCACCTGCGAATTACTCCGCATCTACTGGCAAGCGGCGCGTTAATCCTTGCATCAGAGTCCATGCCGGCGCAAGCGATCGCGGACACACCTCACCATCAGTTGTACTAGTGGTATGTAGCCGCATCAATAAGTGAACTGCGCCTGGCATCGAGCCAGTAGTACAATCACATTTCAGCCCGCCAGGCTCGCTCCGCGAACTTTTCATTGGTACAGGCGGCGTCGGAAGACCATCGTTGGGCGGCTTGACACTCGACATTGCTGCAAACGCGAAAAATGTGCGTCTCTCTCTGGCCAGTCACACAGAAATAGGGACCCACGCACAAATCGGCATGTTGTGAGCTGACCACTCTGACTTTGCAAAAGTTCGAGTGTCAACTCTGTTCATTACTCAACGAAGCATCTGCTGGAGAAGAAAGCACTGCATTTCATCGATCAGGCCGGTTGAGAATGACTTTGGCGTGACTCAAGTTTGCCTTGCAGTAGTGACTAGACCGCCCCGACCGCCCAGAACCTGCCCCCTCCCAGCCCCCTCCCAGCCCCAGCCCCGCCTTCCCCACCCCTCCCACCCCCAGCCCGCACTCCCACCCCCTCCCAGTTCCAGCCCCACCCTCCCAGCCCCGCCCTCCTACCCCCTTGCACTGCCTTTCCACCCCCCCCCACCCCTTCCCAGCCCCCTCCCAGCCCTCAGCAAAGGTCTCCGTCCTATCAAGCCTCACCCCCCCCTTTCCACCCGTTCCCAGCCCCTCCCACCCCCAGCCCCCCCCTCCCACCCCTCCCCAGCCCCAGCCCCGCACTCCCAGCCCCCCCCTCCCGCTGCCCCCCCTCCTGCTGCCCCCCCTCCTGCTGCCCCCCCTCCTGCTGCCCCCCCTGCCCCCTGCCCCCTGCCCCCCTGCCCCCTGCCCCCTGCCCCCTGCCCCCTGCCCCCTGCCCCCTGCCCCCTGCCCCCTGCCCCCTGCCCCCTGCCCCCTGCCCCCTCCTGCTGCCCCCCCTCCTGCTGCCCTCCCTTGGCAGCAGCTGGCAGCTGGTGCTGGCCCCGCCCCTGAGCTGCCCACCCTTCCAGCTGAGCAGCAAGGGGCCAGAGCGGAGCTGAACACGAGCTGGACACGCAAGCGGAGGGCAGGAGGGAGGGATCGGACCCAACATGTCGAGCAAGGTAACATAGCAATGGCCTACACACCTTGTAGGGCTTTGCAGATAGGCCAGGCCAACAGTACTGCTTACGAAGATGTCAAGCAATGCAGCTGCCTTGTATATTTCTGTGCGAGTGTAGAGTGGCGCGGTTACATCGGTTTGACGTGCCATGTGAATCGTTTTGACTGCGGTGACTGTCCCTGACTGTTTGCAGGGGATACTGAGCCACGTCGGTCGCGGCGGTCTCTCGCGACGAGGCCCGCATGAGAAAACAATGCATGAATTTGAAAATGAAGATTTGAGCCGCCATAGCACCCAGCACGCTGTGCAGTGTTTAATGATACATGTTGCACCGCATAGCTGACGGAGTCCTCTATCCATTGATGCGCGAAACATAAATAGAAACCACATGGCTGAGACGCGGCGTCGTTTTGATTACCAGGGGTCGGTTTCCTGTCATTTTCTGTTAGTTGGGGACACCTGAGTTGGAGAGCACACCGAGAAATACCCACACCTGTCTAGCTGTCTGTTAATTTGAGTCATAGGAATGGGAATACAGGAGTAGCATTACATAGGTGCAATAGGCCGTACCTACTTAGACTACGCATGCACCATATGACTTAGCATGACGTCACCTGACACTTGGTTTGTACATGAAACAATGCAGATGGGCTGCACCTGGTGCGCAGCATGGCGACGCGGTCACGGATCAGGAGGTTGATGTGCTTAACAAGCAAAGGCAGCAGCTTCCACGACCTGGACGTGTCAGCCGCGCTGAACATCCGCCATGGTGCAGCCGGGCCGGGCCCGCGCCCACGGGACCTGAGCAGCTGGCCAGACTGCCCTGGCAGACCAGGCCAAGAGTGAGTGCGCGTGCGCAACAAAGGCCTGCTACGGAGGTGGCATCGGCGGCATCGGCGGCATCGGCGGCAGCAATAGTAACATGTGTATCATCCCAGCTGCGCGTGACAAGCACTCCTGGGATAACACAGTACCACCAGTCACTACGTGTTGAGGGGAAGAATATGGGTAGGAAAGGGATAGGCATAGATGATATTACGTGACGTGCAGGAGCTATCACGACGCAGTTTCAAGCCAAGCCATACAACAGGCATTGATCCCCAAGGTCGGGGTAGGGTGGCCAGCCACGAATCCAAACCTGGCCAAACCAAGCCGAACTAGAGCTTTGCAAGGCGTAGTTACAACTCCCCGGTGCTAGCGGCGTCGATAGGGCGTTGACCAGCCCATAATCACGAGCGCGCTGCCGACATGAGTATCAACAAGAGTGACCAGGCCGTGACTCAAGCACGAAGCAGGCAAACGTAGATATCGCTCGACATTTCCAGCTCCCACCCGTAACACTAGCATCATCTGCAGTAGCGATCCGCACGCAGTCTCACGCCAACCAACTTGAAAGCTAATCTCGGTGGGTTGAACAGCGTTAGCTCAGCAATTCAGCCTAACACCCTCTCGTAGCGCAGCTCCCACGCTACGTCAGCGTCAGACCGTGCCGGGATCCTCCCGATCTTAACGCACGACTCAGGCAGCGAGCCAGCTCAGTGTGCTGCCCTGCACTACTCCGCAGGCGCAGTAATGGCATCTCTGGCAATGAACCCTAGTGCTCGACTTTTGCGCTCGCGCCCAGCCTGCTCCCGGCCCTGCGGTGCGTGTAGCGACCGCCTCGGCACACCCGCTACATCAAGGGCGCACCCCTAAGTCCAAAGGCTGCCGCGGCTCGCATAACTATCTGAGCACATTCCAGTCCGCCGCCCACCCCGCCACTGACCTTGGCAGGCAGCTGACAGGCATTTGCGACACAGCGCTGCACCCAGACTCAGCACGCGCTCCCTGCCGGCGATCTTCTCAAACACGGCTCCTGGTCTGCTACTGACCATAGCTATGACTCTGTCGCTCAGCAGCCGGTGCATTGCCCCATTCCGGCTGGTGCCTGTTTAATGTTGAAGTTTTGGCAGCTTGCAAAGCCTTTGTCTGGACCTGACTGAGAGGCAGAGTAGAGGCACCCAGCTTGTGCCTGCTCTCCCCAGCACGCCCCCTGCTTCTCCTGCCCCCTCCTCCCCGCTTGCAGGCCCTTCCCGCTGCCTGGTGCTGCCTGTTCGGGCCGCTGCCTCATCAGGCTCCGGCCTGACCCCCGTCCCCCCGGAGCCCCTCCCGCGTGGTCCCAGCAGCGCCCCCATCCCCACCCCCCCAGCCTACCTTAAGTCCAGCGCCCCTATCGGCTCTGGCTACTCCGCAGGAGGGGTGGGAGGCAGCGGAGGACCCACCAGCCCAGGTGTGCTGCTGCCCTGAGCACCGCTGTTCCCTGTCGCTGCTGCTGCTGCTACTGCTGCTGCTGGCTCTCCCCCTATGATGCTGCTGCTGTAGACCCTCCCTTCTACCTGTTGTTCCCGGTGTCGTGCTGCTGATGGCACCATCAGCAGCAGGACAGCTTGGCTGAGAACCAGGAGTTGGTCTGTGCTGAGTTGCCCTCCAGAAGAGTTATTGACATGCCCCTGCTCCAGCCCTGTCAGCCTGGCTCTCATATTGGCCCTGCGATGGTGATGTGCTCTAGCCTACCCTGCTTGACCTGGCACTCACTGCACCCAGCCCTGCCCTGCCCTGCCCTGCCCTGTTCTGCCATGCCATGCACCGCCGCTGCAGTGGTCGGCACTGGAGGGACGGGCGGCTCTGGCCCAGGGGGTGTGGACATGAACAAGATGCTGCTGGGGCTGCTGGCCCTGGCCTTCGCTGTGCCCCTGTACAATGTCATCACAAAGTCCTTCACCAAGGTGTGGACCAGCACCTGCCTGACTCCCTGACCTGCCTGGCTGCCAGCCTGCTTGGGTATCCCATCAGCAACCCTGGCTCTACAACAAGTGGCACGCTGATGGTTGTTTGAAGCCACCAGCTGCTGTCCTTGCCGCCCTTTACACTACAGGGCCATGCACTATGCAACACCTGGTCATGCCTGCTACTGTCACAGGGACAGCATCATAGAATATAATCATGGAATCATGTGAATCATGTATGAGTGACCAACTCGGCTGCTGGACCAGTCTGACTAGGCGTAGCTTGATCAGGCAGCAACCAGGCGCTCTGCCCAACCACCCTTACCCGGCCCCAGCACAAACAATCCTGGCACTGCTGCCAGCGCTCCAGCCGCTGCTATGCAACCCCCCAGCCCCTCCAGCCCCATAGCCTGGACCCTGATCTGGCCTGACCTCCTGCCCCTCTTCGTGCCTGGCGCTGCGCTGCCCTGGAGCGCAGACTGATGTCACAGCCACCAGCACCACCACCGGCACGGCTGGGACAACCACCACGGGCAGTGTGGGGGCGGTGGACCGCACAGTGGTGGTAGTGGAGGACCGAGTCAAGACCGGCACCACAGGTCAGGCTGTGGCTGCTGTGGTGGCCTTTCATGGCAGGAGGGTGTGGGCAGCAAGGGCAGTGGCATGAGAAGGCATTGATGGTGGTGGTGTGAGCTTGGCAGATATGATAGTTACCTTGCATTGGCTTTCTGCATTGTGAACGTGGTTTTCTGCATGGTGAGGAGGCAATGTGGTGCGAGTTTGGCATTGATTCATGCAGTTGTCACGCCATGGTTTCTGCATGGTGGAAGGTGGTGGGGTCATGGCCGCAGCACCACCCTGGCAGTAACACAATGGCCGTAACACTACCAGCTGTGCCCCTAGCACCACCCTGGGTGTGAGCTGTTCTGTCAGCAGGCGCCACAACGACTGGCAGCAGCGGGCACAGCTCCAGCCACTCCGCCAGCCACGCCAAGGCTGACCTGACAGCCAAGGGCAAGCACGCAGTGGACCATACCAAGACAGTGGCTGGAAATGCAGGTGAGGCTATAGCTGCTTGCTCACACACGTAGGGGAGTGAGGAGCTGGGCAGCGGCAGCTGGGTGTTGCCTGATCTGGCTATGGCTGGACTGTCATATTATACCCATATGCTGTTGCTCTGCCTACACCCTCCACCACTGTCACTGGATGTGCTCGATTCACATCAGCCATATTCTTGACTTGGTTGGCTGCCTGGCTGCCTGCAGGTCTGACTGCCCAGATGGAGCTGGGCAAGGCCGGCCGCACAGTAAGTCACCAGACTGTTGATCAGCTCACAGAGTGACCAGCCTGCTGCTGCCCCTCCCCCCTTGCCGAGCCCCCTGCTGCTGCTTCCCCCATGCCAGCCTGCCAGCGGGATGGGCAGCTGTGCATTTGTGCCCTGATTGTGTCGTGGGGATTGGGAGGTGTGTCGTGGGTGCCCTGTGTGTGTCATGGGTGTTGGGAGGGTCTTGCTGCTGCATGCAGTGGCTTGTTGTGTGTTATGGATACCAGGAGCGGATGTGAATAGAGCATGAGAGGATGCTGAGGGTTGTCAGTGAGCGGCTGAGGGAGGTCTGCAGCCTGATGCTGGTGGCGGTGGTGGTGTGTGTGTGGTCAGGTGCAGCACAAAGTTGAGGATGTGAAGGACACTGTCGACATCAACACCCACAACCTGGGCAACAAGGCGGAGCGAGGGTTTGCCAATGCAAAGAAGGAGGTAGGTGGGGCGGGGCAGGGCTGAGGGACAGGCCCAGCATCCTCCTGAGTTATTCTAGCACGAGGGTGGTCCTGCTCTGGCACTGGTTACCAGTACTGGTCACTCAAGGGGCCTGGTGTTGCTGCGGGTGTGACGTGCAGATTAAGCACGTGGCTGAGGACACCAAGCATGCGCTGGCTGACACTGTGGTGGATGCGGAGAACAAGGCCCATGAGGTCAAGGTCAAGGGAGGCCGGGCAGTGCAGCGTGCAGCTGAGAAGGTGAGAGTTGAGTGAGAAGTGTGACAGATGAAAATAACGGTGTAAGGATGGTAGAAGGCAAGCTGGTGCTTAGCAGTGGTGCAGTCTCACCTTTGTTGGTGTGACATAAGCTGATGATTTGGGTATGGCTAGTGTGACATGGGTGACGTAACCAAGGTGTGATGTGTGCCCCACAGATTGGTGACACGCTCCATGACACCGAGGTGGTGGCTGTGAAGGCCAGCCGCAATGTGCTTGACAACATCAAGGGCGCTGCCACCAGCGTGGGCCGCAAGATGCACCTAGTGGCTGACTCCACTGAAAGTGAGGGCAGGGGCAGGGGCAGGGGCAGGGGCAGCCTGAGGCTCCAGGCTGCTATGCTGAGCAGTTGCAAAGGGCAGGAATGTTTGTAAGGGTCAGTGTGAGGGTGGGGCAGTGATCAAAGCCGGCTCAGGGTGCCTGTGTAGGCCTGAGCCAGAACAGGGTCCCAATGTGGTATGCATCACGCAGAGCTGTCTGCCCTGGTGGTGTGTCCTGTGTAGAGGGTGCCCGCAAGGCCCTGGACAAGTCTGGGCGGCCAGTTGACCATGCAAGTGTGACCAAGACCACCGTGGTGACCACCACCACCGTGGACACAGACCGCAGGTGAGGCAGTGGGTGGTGAGCATGTGGGTGGGTGGGTGGGTGGGTGGTGGATAGGCAGGCGGGTGACTCGTTGGGTGGTAGGCGGGCAGACCAGGAGGCCCACAGCCCTAGAGAGCCTTGGCTGTGGTGAGGTGAGGTGAGGTGGCTGACTGCCCTGGCTGTGGTGATCGGGTGCAGGGCGGCCTACTACACTGCTGGCGGCCTGGCCGTGAGTGCTGGAGTGCTGGCAGCGCTGTACTACTGGGATCGCAAGGGTGGTGACCTGAAGGGCAAGGTGAGGGCTGCTGCCAATCGCACCTGCCGCGCTGTCACTGGCCTACCTTGAGACAAGGGGAGAGGTGGCAAGCTAGCAGCAGGCCAGGCAGGCAATTGCACACAGTGATCCTCCCCTGCCACCGCCTCAATTGCTGCCTGTGGCACGCCCTGTCTCGTGCCCTCTCGTGCACCACTGGTCTGGTCTTGGCCTATGCCTATCTTGTGTGCAACACTGGCCTATGCCTGGTCTTGGTGTTGGTGGTGGCCACTGCTGGTCCTTCATGGTACTGGGTGTAACAGTTGGGCATGAGAACGTGTAAGGAGCATGGGCATGAGCACAGCATGGGCAGGTTTAAATAAGTACATGTAGGTTCTAGTGTTCACTTGTGACTGGTTGACAATTGGTGCAACTACGATGGTGGGTTCCAAGTGGTTTGTGTGCCCGCCACCCGGCTACCTCTCTGACCTGCCTGTGTGTCCCGCCACAGATGAAGAAGCTGCAGGACAGGACAGTGGAGGCCGTGGATCATGCAGCGGTGAAGGCCAAGGGCGCCTTGGCCCGCACCACTGCCCAGGAGCCCTCAGGACCTCAGGCAGTGAAGACTAGCACAACCACCACCACCATCCCCACCGGCATTGCAGCCCGTTGAACCCCGGCTGCAGCACAGTTTCAGGCAGACAGCAGCGCGGGGCTGCAACGCAGCTCCAGTGGGCGGCTGACTATGTGCAATCCAGCTTGCCAGGCAGAGGGGAGGTGGGAGGGTTCATGTGGGGTCAGGGGGTGGGCAGGTGGGGAGGAAGGGGAGGGGAAGGGGTGGCAAGCATCTGTGGAGAGTGTGCATACAGCAGCAGATGTTTGTGGAAGTGAGGCTGTTTCTACCCAGCAGGTGTATGCAGATGGGGCCAAAGCGCTTTGCCGCAGGAGGTGCATTGCAGAGTGTGTGAGTGATGGTCGCTCGCCATTCTTATCATTGGGCGGAGCTGGTTTGATGTTCCCACGCTATCCTCCTGTGCGTATGATAGCCAGTTGGCCAGTGAAGCATTCCGCAGCGTCGCGCGTCAGCAGGGGCAGGCGGAGTGTAGTGGCGAAGAGTGGCGAAAATGCTTCGCAGTACGAGGCGTGCTGGGAGCAACGTATGGGGATTGTGGTCCTCAAGTCGGTGCGCAAGTTGTGCAGGCCGGCAATGCGGCTCACAACTTGGGCAGTCGAGCGAAGGTGGCGAAATAGAGTGTAGACTTCGAAATGTAAGGAGGTGATGTTGTTGATGTTGTTATGACGGGCAATATGTCAGCAAGCCTGCCTGCCATGTGACCCTGCTGCGGCCTGCCAACGTGTGGCGGAGGGAGCATGTAGTCTGGGCAGAGTGAATTGTAACTTGTACCAGCAGGCACCTGGATCCTTTTCCCAACCCACTCGATTTGCTTAGCCTCAACCACGCCTAGCGCAAGCAACCCAGCAAAACCACCGACTTCCTCCGTCGTGAGCCTGCCGAGTGCCTGCCCAACTGGTCATCCCCGCCATTGGCGGTACCCCTTTTTGTTTTTTTTTTATTATTATTATTAGAGAGAGATTACAGAAGAAGAGAGACTAAGAGAGAGACTAAGAGAGAGAGAGAGAACATCTTCCCCTGATAACATCTTACCGGTCTTTGAGAATTTCACAGCGACTCTTGCGCAGGGCGGTGCAGCTTATCAACGCGAAGGTGGTGGACTGCTCAAGCTGATGTACACCCCCGCCGGGGCGGCCGGGGGTGTCGACAGTTCGGATCGCGTTGTGTCGGGAATAGCCTGCTTGGTGGGGCTGTGATCAGCGCAGTTCTATTATTGGTGTCCCTACTCACCATTAGAACAATCGACAGTGAGCAGCTGAGGTGTGTCCGTGATCGCTTGCGCCGGCATGGCCTCAAACACTTAAACTAACGCGCCGCATGCCAGTAGACGCGCACAAATTCGCAGCTGCCAGTGTGATAAACGCTACCGAAAACGGTGCAGTGTTGAAAGAGTATTTGCATGAAGATTACCAACCCCATGTTGGGGACACCTGAGTGTGTGTTTGAGTGTGCCAAAGCACACCTCATCATGCATCAGACCTCATCCGTGCAGAAATGAGTTAGATGTTATCTCTTGAGCCATGAGGGTGCCGGCAATGGCGGGGGTGACCTATTGGCCTATAGTCAGGGCCTCCCAACTCTGATGTTTTGGCATGTAAGACCGTCACATGCGACCGATTGCTCCGGGAGCATGCCGATGGCTTTAGCCCCGCGCGGCATGGCATAAACGCGGACTCTAGTTGCGGCAGCAACCAGCAGCTGCTTCGATAGTGGTGGGCAGGGTGGTTGGGATCCGCCGGCCACCCTCAAGACATCGCGCTGTGCAGGCGTGCTCTTGGTGCTCTACGCATAGGCGCTGCTGCCAGCCCGCGAGGTGAGGTGCACGCAGCAGTTGCCACCATTCTCGCGCCAGCACATGTTACCCGACGAACATGTGATGATGCAGGAGTGTCCGAGTACACCACAGTACACCTACCGGGGTCTTCTTAGCTTCAGCTGCGGCTCAGCTGAGCAGGTATAAATTCAGCCAAAACAGCAAATCCAGCCAAAACTCAGAGAGGTTTCCTTATTTTGTGCTGGAACCCGCATCAAAGCCTAATGTACTCATATGCACAGCTGTGACAGAAGAAATGATATTCCTCTCAAAGCTCAGTGAGCCATGGATTGTCAATTGCAGGAGCCCAAGCACCACTGACCCTTCCTGCCCACAGTACCTGCCAGCAGCCCACCCTAGCAGGCCCAGCTGCCTACCACCACCTTTGAGCTTGCACGGCATGTGGAGCAGCTGTTGGACAACCTTTTGGACGCCTCAACGCAGGACGCGGAGGAGCGCTTCCCATACATCTTCAAGCATGCTCAGGGGCTCTTTGTGGCCACAGCCCCTTCCAGCCATACAGCCGCTGGTTCCCTCCCCACAGCTGCTGCCTCTGCCCCCAACCCCTTGGCCTTGGAAGGCCCCCAACAATGGGCGGCTGCCAAGCCAAAGCTCGTTGTGCTCATCAACAAGCACATCCAGGCACTGTACGAGTACTTGTACGAACACAGCCAGCTATTCTTCCAGCTCCCTCACCTGCTGGCAGCCATGGGCTCTTCAAGCGCTTTGTACGCACAGAAGGCAGCTGAGCAGGTGCTGAAACAGCGGGACACGAGGCTGCAAGAGTGGGACGTGCACCAGCGGCAGAAGCAGCAGCAACAGCAGGGGGGGCGGCGGCAGGCACCAAGCGGGCAGCAGTTTCTGCCATTCGACCCAGCCGTCTTTGACCCGTATGCCACGCTGGAGGATTTCCTTGACGACATCCGGGAGCTGGCAGCTGGCCAGCCGTGCAGTCTAGGCCTACGCACACACCTAGTGGAGTTCTTTGGGGCAGCACCCAGCTCAAACCACGCAGTGGAGTCCAGCCTGCAACACACAAAGCACGGCAACAGTGCCAAGCAGGGGCTGGATGCCATGATCGGCAGCATCAACAATAAGCTCGACCCTGGTGCACTCGCCAACATCGACTTGGCAGACTTTGAGGCTCGGCTCCTCACGCTCCGCAAGCAGAAGCGTGACAAGGAGACAACCTCAGCAGACGACAACCGGGAGGCCAAGGCAGCACGCAAGACGGAGGAGTCTGCGTGCATGGTAGACGGGAACGCCGAGATGGTGTTGAATGTGCCCACCCAGGTCCCCCTGCAGCAGCTGCAGCAGGCATTCCAGCAACACGCACGGGGTGCAGACTACAGCAATACCTCAGCCAAGGAGGCAACCCGGTTCACACGCGAGCAGCTCAGGGCCTACCTCCTTTACCACAAGGTGCCGCCCAGGGATCAGCCAGTCGGCAGCACCTTGGTGGCAGGCTGGCAGAAGGCCGTGCAGAAGCACATTGCTGAGCGTGGCAGCCCCACCGGGCATGGGGTGTTGCCATAGGGCTCTGCTTTGTTGCCATGGGCGTGTAGCTAATGGACAAGAGACCAGGCCTAGCTATGGAGTGTACAGATCTTGCCCTGCCATGGGGTGCTAGTATGGGGCTTTGTTGTGGACATGAGGCAAGAGTTGCAGTTGCTCGGGAAGGGTGTTCTGCTACCACATCTGCAATGGGTGCTTGCAGTCCTACTAGATGTTTGCCTTTAGATACTTGTTGCTCATATACTGTACCCAACCAGGGGGTATGCACGTTGTGGCATGCACCTGCGGCATGGATGGATGCTGAAGCAAAAACTGCTGTTCGTTAACAAACTCTAGTGCCAGGGGCCTTTGCTATGGAGTGAAGAGGCCTAGGGAGTGTAGAGGCCTAGGGAGTGTAGAGGCCTAGGGAGTGTAGAGGCCTAGGGAGTGCAGCAAGTCATGGCACCGTGGACCGAAGCACATGTCTCGGTGGTGATGTCCCAAAATGATGTAGCGACACAACGAAGGCTTCGCACCTACGCATATGCTCTAGCTACAACGAACAAAGCACATAACCAGGGGAACAAGCAGAAAAGGCTCAAGTATGAAGAGTCCCGCGGTCAGTTTGACTATCAGGCCACATAGTCTACTATAACAAGAAGTGAAGGGTGCACATAGTGTCTAGATGAACCGCTAGAGCATACAACCACTCCGTCTCTCGCTTGACAGCGCGAGCGACACAAATAACGAGTGAAAGCTAATAGATGTTAAGAAATATGTGGCTGTTCTGGACGCAGCATCAGCAGTGGTGTGGGTGCGTTAAAGAAGCATTTCAGCTTCTTTGGTTTCAAACTCGCGATACCGGCCATCGCAACGCAAAGCGCGACTGCACACATACTTGCGGTTGCTTCATCACGGCGTCATTAAGAAGGTCGAGGGTGGAGGAGGCGTGCATGGTGATATCTGCCCACAAAATATAGGCCGGGTTCACGCCTAAGCAGTGCATCATATACATAGTCATGGACGCTCAGGACAGCCGTAGCGTGTAGCCAAGCGAGCCCTCTACATACTGATGTGATTCGTTGATCAATTTGCAAACTGTACGAAAAATAAACCGCGTGAAACGGACACACCCCCTTTTCAAGGGGATGGGAGGCCCTGACCTATAGCCCTATAGCCCTCATGCTACACCAAAATAAGCTACGAAAACATGATATTCATGATGCGATTGGTCCAACCGTCGTAGCTCTAAGGTTGTCAGGCTGTCTCATGTAAACATGCCATGTCAGGCTCTCTCAGGTGAACATGCCTGTGCTTGCATATAGGGCGTGCCGGGTATTAATACCTGCCCTCTGTTTTGGGTACTACGGGTATTAATACCGGTACTAGAGGTATTCCAGCCCCAGCCCCAGCCCCAGCCCCAGCCCCAGCCCCAGCCCCAGCCCCAGCCCCAGCCCCAGCCCCAGCCCCAGCCCCAGCCCCAGCCCCAGCCCCAGCCCCAGCCCCCACCCCCAGCACCCACCCCCACCGCCCACCACCAGGACCCCACCCCTGCGGCAGCCCACCCACCCCCTCATCCCCCCTTGGTCGCCGTGGTGGAGGCAGCTTCCTGCGGTGCAGCTGGAGCAGACGCCGCGGCCCTCCCCACCGACAACCCACTGAGCAGTGCGGCCAATTGGGGGGCACAGCTGGTTACCGACACCACTGCCGCCGTCACCTCCGCCGCCGCTAGCCCCACCCTGACCCCTGCGCCCTTTGGCAGCCCAGTCTCCCAGCAGCATAACGGGCTGGCAGCTGGGGAGGCACAACCCGCAACCTACATGCCCTCCAACTCCTACGCCTTTGTGGGGCAAGACTGTGACCGCTGTGGCCACCCGGAAAGCGAGCACTCGCCTCCCCTTGGCCTGTGCCCCGTCCCGGCCCGCACCTCCGGGAGCAGCTCCTATGGGGGCAGCTGTGAGGGCAGCGACAGCGATGAGGGCATGGGAGTGGGAGAGCGCACCAAGCGAGAGCGTGAGATTGCGGGTTCCCCCCTCAGTAGCGATGCGGAAGGGGCCACCACCGCAGCGACCACAGCTGCAGAAGGGAAGGGGAAGAAGCAAGGGAACCGGGGGGGCAAGGGCAAGGGCAAGCGCCGCACTCCCGCCTGGCCAAAGCTACCCCCCGCCGCGCGGGCAGCGCACGACCTAGACCCCAACCAGGTGCTGAAAGCTGACCGGGACCCCAACAGCCACATGTTCTATGTGCCAGACAGCCAAGTGCGTGAGCCTCGCCACATGGCCCTGGATGGGGTCCATGGCCCTCGCCGGGGCGTGCAGCCCACCCCCCCACCCACATCAGCAGCAGCAGCCACAGCTCACCAACAGCAACGCCAGCCAGCCGCCCAGCCGCCCTCCCCCCCCTCTCTTGCTCCCCCTACCACCCTCACAAACAGCGGCCTCACGGCTACTGCCACTGGGGAGATAGAGGGAGCGCCTCAACCCCGCCTCAGCCACCCGCTGGTTGGGATGGGCACGGAGGCGGAGGTCATGGTGGTGTGTGACTCAGCAGGTGGGCTTGAGGAGGTAGACCCCCCCCCATCTACCACATGTCACAACCTCGAGTAGCCAGCTTTGCCCCTGGTAGCCACGCCCCCGGCCTGCGCCTGGCCACCCATAACATTCAGGGCTTTGCCAACCGTGCTTCCAATGCCCAGGGTGTGTGGTCTCAGGGGTGCACCATCACCCACCGCACCAAAGTGCATGACCTAGTGTACCTGTGGGGGAAGGTCTTGAGGCTGCACGTGGTGTGCGTCCAAGAGACTAAGCTTAGCGGGGCTAGTAGGGCAGACAGCCACACCAGCCCAGCAGGAGTGGAGGCTAGGATCCAGGCTGCGGCTTCTGACCTAGGCATCCCGGGGTACACGTGCTTTTGGGCCAACAACCCTACAGGGGCTAGCAAGGGTGTAGGAGTCCTAGTGCGCTCTGACCTCCTGCGTGCCGGCCACATCACCATGCACCCTAACAATGTCCACCCTGAGTGTGATGGTCGTAGGATTGCTGTTCGCTTGACCTGCTTTGGCCATGCTCTCACGCTCTTGTGCCTGTATATGCCTTGTGAGGGTGCTGGCCAGGTTAGGTACCTTCAAGAGGTTGTCTGCCCCTGGGTTCAGCATCACTCCCGGCCCAATAGCCACATAGTGTTGTTGGGGGATATGAACATGGTCTTTCACGGTGCTAGAGACTGCCTTCCTGGGTGGAATAGGAGCTCCCGTGAGCATCACAACCCGGGAGGTGAAGGCACTACTGCCCACCGCCAGTCCACCATTGCTGACTTCACCGCATCAGTGCCACAAGCCATGAACACCATGCTCACCACTCACAGCCTGATAGATTGCTACCGTCATAAGCACCCTACATCCCACACCTTTTCTTGCTTCCACCATGCACGTTGCCGGTTGCTTGATAGGATCTTCGCCCCTACTGCCCTGCTACAATTTGTAGAGCAATGCCATGTGGACTGTCGCACCGTGTCAGATCACAGACCAGTAGTGATGCACATTAGGCCGGGAGCAGCCCAGACCCACAAGGGCAACCCCTTCCCTCGCCACCGCATCCACTTTGACAAGCATGACGTGCTCCTTCAACAGTTTCAAGGGTGGGCAGCCTCTCAACTTGCTCTGGCCCCTAGGGGTAATGACATCATTGAGTGGTGGCCTAGCTTCAAGGTCGCCCTTGGCGGTATGATCAGGGTGTTGAACACCAAGGCTAGGACTCTGCGGGAGGCTCCAGGGACTCATGAGGTTCAAGAAGCTGATAGAGAGTTGGTTGATGCCATCCAGGCCTTAGAGCTCACAGCAGGTAGCACGGCGCACAGTTTGCAGCGGGTGGTGGAAGCTAAAGCCAAGTATGTGAAGGCCCTTGCAGCCCACTCCACGCCTGCTGACTTGAGAGCTAGGTGGCAGTGGTTGCATGAGGGGGAGCGGGCAGCTGCCCATTTCAAGGGCGTGCTTGCTCATGCTAACTCTTCCTTGACCGCTGTCCGCACACCTGGGGGGGGGTTAGCCACCACCCCCTCCTCCATTGCCTCAGTCCTGGTAGCCCACTATGCACGCATCTCTGCTGACCCAGTGTGTGACAGTGAGGCTGTGCAACACGTGTTGACTGCTGTTAGGACGCATGCCAACCGAGTAGACCACGATTTGGCCAGTCAGGCTGGTGCACCACAAGTGTCATGTGAGGAGGTTAGGATGGCTTGCAAGCACATGGCACCAGGTTCTGCCCCAGGACCTGATGGCCTGCCAGTCAATGTGTGGCGGGTAGGGAGGGGTTGCTTGCAGCCCTTGCTTGCCCTTCTTTTCACAGCCATAGGCAACACGCACACCATGCCGCACATGTTCACGTGGGGGGCGGTGTGTCCCATCAGCAAATCAGGGGACGCCACCTCACCAGCCAACTACCGGCCCATCACCTTGTTGAACACTGACTATCGTGTCCTGGCACGGGTGTTGAATGCCCGTTTGGTGGGTGTGCTTGGTGACAGCATAGGCCCAGAACAGTCAGCTTTCCTGCCTAATAGGCTTATAGGAGACAACATCCATTTCCTGCAGTTGCTCCCGGCGGCCTTGCGTGCGCAGCAGGGCATGCCAGGGTTGCCTCATGCAGCAGCAGTGGCCTTCATTGACTTTGCCAAAGCGTATGACACCATCAGTCGCCCCTTCTTGTATGCGGTGATTGAGGCGGTAGGGGCAGGTGCCTTTCTGCCGTGGGTGAAGGTTTTGCTGTCAGACTGCCGCGCCTGCGTGGTTGTCAATGGGTGCAAGTCCCCGTGGGCCCAATGGGAGGCTGGAGTGCGTCAGGGCTGCCCTCTGTCCCCTTCCCTCTACCTCTTTGTGGCTTGGGCCTTGTCGTGTTGGCTGCATGCGCAACCTAGCCTGGGTGTTGTAGTGGCTGGCCAGCGCCATGTGTGCATGCAGTTTGCTGATGACACAGAAGTTTTCATACGCTCCGTGGCTGAGGATGATGTGCAGCCCTTGTGCTTGTGCATGGCAGTTTTCAAGCAGGCCTCAGGTCAAGACATGAACACTGACAAGAGCACCCTTTTACACGTAGGCACCCCCACCACGCATCCGGCACCTAGTGTTGTATGCGGTATGCCTGTGGTCACTATGCACAAGGCCCTAGGGGTGCACATCCACAATGACACTGATGATGTACCACACACCACTTCCATTTGGACAAGGCTGATTGATGGGGTAGAGCACTCCTTCACTAAGCTGGCCCGCTTGCACATGTCAGCCATGGGAAGGGGCCTAGCGGCCTCCACGTTTGCCGTTAGTCGCTTCCTGTTTCACGGGGAGTTTATGGGCCTCCCCCCCCCTCCCCTCCTGCAGCGCATCACCTCAGCCTCCCAGAAGCTGGTAGATAGGGGGGTCCCACCAGACAGCAGCACCCGCAGCCCCATGCCCGGGGTCCCAGGCCTGCTCCTGTCCGGGGCGCCCAGCCAGGGGGGGTTTGGCCTCCTGCCATGGAAGCAACACATGCTGGCCCGCCATGCGGTGTGGGCGTGCAAGCTGCTGGGGTTCCTGGCCTGTGATGGCCTCCCCCTGCAGCCCATGCAGGTCCGCCGGCGCCGGGAGTTGCAAGCAGCCATGCAAGCAGCCACTCCCGGCAGGCAACGCCACCTACGCAACCAGCTGCAGCGCTTGCAGCGCCCGCCTCATCGGGCGGCGTGGATGTCCCTCACTCCCCTCATCCTCCTCACCGCCAGCCCCCACCTCCACCCTGCCTTCCACCTCCTAGCCCTAGCCCGGGCCAAGCCAGGCGTGAGCGGCAACCTCCCAGAAGCTGGCCTGCCTGGCCTCCTACGGCGCATTGTGGCAGCCCTCCGCGGGTTGGGATGCCCAGCAGACCTCACGCCGGAGCTGCCGCTGCCAGTTGGGCCAGCATGCAGCCATATCCCAGTGTGGGGCAACCCGTTGCTGGCCATGGAGGACGCCCAGCAGCCCCATGCCCCCTTCCCACAGCAGGCGGGGGCTCAAGCTTTGCAGTGGGTGGCAGAGTGGGCTACCACAGGCTTTCAAGAGCTGGCAGCCATCCCCTCCCTCACCAACCTCAGCAGCCTCCTCCACCTCTGCCGGGTCACTCAGCCAGCGGGCCGGGGGGGCAGGGTGGGGTCCAGGGAGTGGCAGCGGGCGGTGTGGGGGGAGGAACAGGTTGCTAGGAGCATAGCTGTGGCCGTTCGAGCCAATCCAGCCCGCTGCGCTACAGGCCTCTTCGCCATGTGGGCCCGCCTGCCCACCGGTTGGCAGCAAGAGGTGGCACGGCAAGCTCCCTTGCCAGCCCCAACGGACCCCCAAGCCCTGCAAAGGGTGGCAGTAGCCATGGTGATGGACCGGCTAGGTTGGTTGCCTAAGGCCCCCCCCACGGGCAGGGCCCCAGCCCCCTCCCCTATCCCCATCCTTGAGGGTGCTACGGTCAAGTGCTTCACCCGGGTGCTCATGGAGCCGGTCACCATGCTGCGGGCGGAAGCCAACGCTCGGTTTGTCAAGGACGCTCTGGCCGGGATGTGGTCCCCTCCCCCTACACCTACCTCCGCCCCCCATCTACCACTCCCCTCCTCACCCCCCGCCACTCAAGCTCAAGGGGAGGCCTGGCTTGCCTCACGCGTCCCCACCCTATGGAAGCTACCCTGGCTGAACTCTTCAAAGGAGGTCATGTGGCGGCTAGCAGTCAACGGGGTCCCTTGTGCGGGGGGTCTCAACATCGGCATGGCTTGCCCATGCGGCTGGGAGCCTACGCGAGATCCCTCTCTCCAAGGGCAGGCCAGGGCTGATGCTCAAGGCAGTGCCATGAGGCGCCACACTTTTTGGGACTGCCCCCTAGCCTGTGCCGTAGTGCGCGAACTGCGCCGAGCCTTGCCCCCTGCTGTTCACCTCCACACTGCGCATGTCTGGCTGGCCATGTCACCTTGCACCACCCATGTCCACCAGGGGGTGTGGGATGTGGTCTGCTTGGCTGCATTGGGAGCCATGTGGCGCGGTCGGCGGGTATGGTGGGCACGGCTACTAGCTGCTAGGGACCATGCTGAAGCCCATGCCTTAAGACAAACCTCCTTGGATGAGCTTTGGCATTTGGCTGACGCCCTACCTGATGCCACCCCTGCCTTGTCCCTCCGTGACAGAGTGTGCCGCTATGTTGTAGGCGACTTCTGGTCTCAAGTGCAGGACTTTGTTGCATTACACACCATCCCCCACAACTGGCCTGCTGGGAACTCCATTCCTCACAATCACCCTTTCATTTGCACCCATGGTGACGGCCAAGCCAGGCAGCTACGCACCCACCTGCCTGACATTCCAGCCATAGAGGACATGCTACCTGTTGATTTGGACTGAGTTTGATCTAGCCTAGCCTGGCCGTTGGGGGTAGTTGCCTTGTCTTGCCTCCCTTGTCTAGCTGGGCCTCCTAGTAGGCAGGTGGTGGGGACGCTAAGGACGCCTTTTGAGCTTTGTGCCTTGTCCTTGCTGTTTGTCGCCTAGTGCAGTCCGGGTAGAGTGTGGCAGACCAGACAAGCGCTAGACCTCCCCTTGTACCCCCTTTGTGCCCATGAGGGCTGTTTGCTCTGTGTGAGCGTGTGTTGCCCCAGACAGTGTGACGGTGGCCCTGCCACTGGTGCTGTAATGCCCCTCTCTCTCATTAGAACTGGGAAGTCAATCTGGTCTGGGCTTCATCAGTACTGGGTTGAGTGATCACCTGGGAACCCGGAGTGTCGTAGGGTTTTGCCCGCCGAGGAGGCGCACGGCCCCCCCCCCCCCGCCCACCCCCTCGCCCAACGCCAGCGCGGAGCGGGGGTCGGCCCCGCCGGGTGGAGGGCGTCACCACACGCGCACCACGTGCCCGACACAACGCTCACGCCGCGTGTTTGCCCAAGGTTGGGTGGTGCCCCACACAAAAAGGGTGGGAAAGTGACCCAAACGTGTGATTCAGGGCCTGGGAAACGGCCAGAAAGGGCACAAGTCGGTGACTTGTATGGTGGTGGCCACGGCTGCCAGCGTCCCGGCGCCACCAAGCTCATGCCCACCCGCCCACGGGTGGCTCTGTTGCAGCTCACCAAAGTGTCGGGTACCCCCCCCACACACATTACCACCCATCTCACCATGCACTCCATGCCCCGTGGTGCCCCCGGTTGCGTTGGAAAGCTGCTTGCCGGCTCTGCAACATTGCGCTCGGGCACGGTGGGCTAGATGCTGCCCGGCGGGGAGTTGGGAGCGTGTGAAGCCATGTGCACTGACAAGGGGGGGGTCCACAGATTGCCAAGGCTTGCCATGACGTGCCCCTTACCCCGTGCGGCCCAAGGGTTGCCAACAGAGTTGGTGCCACTGCCGGCAGAGGGTGGTGTGGTGGTGGAGCCAGCCAACGGCCGGGCACTGTAGGGACGTGCATGGGGTCATGTCATGCCACACCCCCCCTCTCATCATCCTACGATCATACCGACCAGAATGGACCCCCTCTCATTAGAACTGGGAAGTCAATCTGGTCTGGGCTTCATCAGTACTGGGTTGAGTGATCACCTGGGAACCCGGAGTGTCGTAGGGTTTTGCCCGCCGAGGAGGCGCACGGCCCCCCCCCCCCCGCCCACCCCCTCGCCCAACGCCAGCGCGGAGCGGGGGTCGGCCCCGCCGGGTGGAGGGCGTCACCACACGCGCACCACGTGCCCGACACAACGCTCACGCCGCGTGTTTGCCCAAGGTTGGGTGGTGCCCCACACAAAAAGGGTGGGAAAGTGACCCAAACGTGTGATTCAGGGCCTGGGAAACGGCCAGAAAGGGCACAAGTCGGTGACTTGTATGGTGGTGGCCACGGCTGCCAGCGTCCCGGCGCCACCAAGCTCATGCCCACCCGCCCACGGGTGGCTCTGTTGCAGCTCACCAAAGTGTCGGGTACCCCCCCCACACACATTACCACCCATCTCACCATGCACTCCATGCCCCGTGGTGCCCCCGGTTGCGTTGGAAAGCTGCTTGCCGGCTCTGCAACATTGCGCTCGGGCACGGTGGGCTAGATGCTGCCCGGCGGGGAGTTGGGAGCGTGTGAAGCCATGTGCACTGACAAGGGGGGGGTCCACAGATTGCCAAGGCTTGCCATGACGTGCCCCTTACCCCGTGCGGCCCAAGGGTTGCCAACAGAGTTGGTGCCACTGCCGGCAGAGGGTGGTGTGGTGGTGGAGCCAGCCAACGGCCGGGCACTGTAGGGACGTGCATGGGGTCATGTCATGCCACACCCCCCCTCTCATCATCCTACGATCATACCGACCAGAATGGACCCCCTCTCATTAGAACTGGGAAGTCAATCTGGTCTGGGCTTCATCAGTACTGGGTTGAGTGATCACCTGGGAACCCGGAGTGTCGTAGGGTTTTGCCCGCCGAGGAGGCGCACGGCCCCCCCCCCCCGCCCACCCCCTCGCCCAACGCCAGCGCGGAGCGGGGGTCGGCCCCGCCGGGTGGAGGGCGTCACCACACGCGCACCACGTGCCCGACACAACGCTCACGCCGCGTGTTTGCCCAAGGTTGGGTGGTGCCCCACACAAAAAGGGTGGGAAAGTGACCCAAACGTGTGATTCAGGGCCTGGGAAACGGCCAGAAAGGGCACAAGTCGGTGACTTGTATGGTGGTGGCCACGGCTGCCAGCGTCCCGGCGCCACCAAGCTCATGCCCACCCGCCCACGGGTGGCTCTGTTGCAGCTCACCAAAGTGTCGGGTACCCCCCCCACACACATTACCACCCATCTCACCATGCACTCCATGCCCCGTGGTGCCCCCGGTTGCGTTGGAAAGCTGCTTGCCGGCTCTGCAACATTGCGCTCGGGCACGGTGGGCTAGATGCTGCCCGGCGGGGAGTTGGGAGCGTGTGAAGCCATGTGCACTGACAAGGGGGGGGTCCACAGATTGCCAAGGCTTGCCATGACGTGCCCCTTACCCCGTGCGGCCCAAGGGTTGCCAACAGAGTTGGTGCCACTGCCGGCAGAGGGTGGTGTGGTGGTGGAGCCAGCCAACGGCCGGGCACTGTAGGGACGTGCATGGGGTCATGTCATGCCACACCCCCCCTCTCATCATCCTACGATCATACCGACCAGAATGGACCCCCTCTCATTAGAACTGGGAAGTCAATCTGGTCTGGGCTTCATCAGTACTGGGTTGAGTGATCACCTGGGAACCCGGAGTGTCGTAGGGTTTTGCCCGCCGAGGAGGCGCACGGCCCCCCCCCCCCGCCCACCCCCTCGCCCAACGCCAGCGCGGAGCGGGGGTCGGCCCCGCCGGGTGGAGGGCGTCACCACACGCGCACCACGTGCCCGACACAACGCTCACGCCGCGTGTTTGCCCAAGGTTGGGTGGTGCCCCACACAAAAAGGGTGGGAAAGTGACCCAAACGTGTGATTCAGGGCCTGGGAAACGGCCAGAAAGGGCACAAGTCGGTGACTTGTATGGTGGTGGCCACGGCTGCCAGCGTCCCGGCGCCACCAAGCTCATGCCCACCCGCCCACGGGTGGCTCTGTTGCAGCTCACCAAAGTGTCGGGTACCCCCCCCACACACATTACCACCCATCTCACCATGCACTCCATGCCCCGTGGTGCCCCCGGTTGCGTTGGAAAGCTGCTTGCCGGCTCTGCAACATTGCGCTCGGGCACGGTGGGCTAGATGCTGCCCGGCGGGGAGTTGGGAGCGTGTGAAGCCATGTGCACTGACAAGGGGGGGGTCCACAGATTGCCAAGGCTTGCCATGACGTGCCCCTTACCCCGTGCGGCCCAAGGGTTGCCAACAGAGTTGGTGCCACTGCCGGCAGAGGGTGGTGTGGTGGTGGAGCCAGCCAACGGCCGGGCACTGTAGGGACGTGCATGGGGTCATGTCATGCCACACCCCCCCTCTCATCATCCTACGATCATACCGACCAGAATGGACCCCCTCTCATTAGAACTGGGAAGTCAATCTGGTCTGGGCTTCATCAGTACTGGGTTGAGTGATCACCTGGGAACCCGGAGTGTCGTAGGGTTTTGCCCGCCGAGGAGGCGCACGGCCCCCCCCCCCCGCCCACCCCCTCGCCCAACGCCAGCGCGGAGCGGGGGTCGGCCCCGCCGGGTGGAGGGCGTCACCACACGCGCACCACGTGCCCGACACAACGCTCACGCCGCGTGTTTGCCCAAGGTTGGGTGGTGCCCCACACAAAAAGGGTGGGAAAGTGACCCAAACGTGTGATTCAGGGCCTGGGAAACGGCCAGAAAGGGCACAAGTCGGTGACTTGTATGGTGGTGGCCACGGCTGCCAGCGTCCCGGCGCCACCAAGCTCATGCCCACCCGCCCACGGGTGGCTCTGTTGCAGCTCACCAAAGTGTCGGGTACCCCCCCCACACACATTACCACCCATCTCACCATGCACTCCATGCCCCGTGGTGCCCCCGGTTGCGTTGGAAAGCTGCTTGCCGGCTCTGCAACATTGCGCTCGGGCACGGTGGGCTAGATGCTGCCCGGCGGGGAGTTGGGAGCGTGTGAAGCCATGTGCACTGACAAGGGGGGGGTCCACAGATTGCCAAGGCTTGCCATGACGTGCCCCTTACCCCGTGCGGCCCAAGGGTTGCCAACAGAGTTGGTGCCACTGCCGGCAGAGGGTGGTGTGGTGGTGGAGCCAGCCAACGGCCGGGCACTGTAGGGACGTGCATGGGGTCATGTCATGCCACACCCCCCCTCTCATCATCCTACGATCATACCGACCAGAATGGACCCCCTCTCATTAGAACTGGGAAGTCAATCTGGTCTGGGCTTCATCAGTACTGGGTTGAGTGATCACCTGGGAACCCGGAGTGTCGTAGGGTTTTGCCCGCCGAGGAGGCGCACGGCCCCCCCCCCCCGCCCACCCCCTCGCCCAACGCCAGCGCGGAGCGGGGGTCGGCCCCGCCGGGTGGAGGGCGTCACCACACGCGCACCACGTGCCCGACACAACGCTCACGCCGCGTGTTTGCCCAAGGTTGGGTGGTGCCCCACACAAAAAGGGTGGGAAAGTGACCCAAACGTGTGATTCAGGGCCTGGGAAACGGCCAGAAAGGGCACAAGTCGGTGACTTGTATGGTGGTGGCCACGGCTGCCAGCGTCCCGGCGCCACCAAGCTCATGCCCACCCGCCCACGGGTGGCTCTGTTGCAGCTCACCAAAGTGTCGGGTACCCCCCCCACACACATTACCACCCATCTCACCATGCACTCCATGCCCCGTGGTGCCCCCGGTTGCGTTGGAAAGCTGCTTGCCGGCTCTGCAACATTGCGCTCGGGCACGGTGGGCTAGATGCTGCCCGGCGGGGAGTTGGGAGCGTGTGAAGCCATGTGCACTGACAAGGGGGGGGTCCACAGATTGCCAAGGCTTGCCATGACGTGCCCCTTACCCCGTGCGGCCCAAGGGTTGCCAACAGAGTTGGTGCCACTGCCGGCAGAGGGTGGTGTGGTGGTGGAGCCAGCCAACGGCCGGGCACTGTAGGGACGTGCATGGGGTCATGTCATGCCACACCCCCCCTCTCATCATCCTACGATCATACCGACCAGAATGGACCCCCTCTCATTAGAACTGGGAAGTCAATCTGGTCTGGGCTTCATCAGTACTGGGTTGAGTGATCACCTGGGAACCCGGAGTGTCGTAGGGTTTTGCCCGCCGAGGAGGCGCACGGCCCCCCCCCCCCGCCCACCCCCTCGCCCAACGCCAGCGCGGAGCGGGGGTCGGCCCCGCCGGGTGGAGGGCGTCACCACACGCGCACCACGTGCCCGACACAACGCTCACGCCGCGTGTTTGCCCAAGGTTGGGTGGTGCCCCACACAAAAAGGGTGGGAAAGTGACCCAAACGTGTGATTCAGGGCCTGGGAAACGGCCAGAAAGGGCACAAGTCGGTGACTTGTATGGTGGTGGCCACGGCTGCCAGCGTCCCGGCGCCACCAAGCTCATGCCCACCCGCCCACGGGTGGCTCTGTTGCAGCTCACCAAAGTGTCGGGTACCCCCCCCACACACATTACCACCCATCTCACCATGCACTCCATGCCCCGTGGTGCCCCCGGTTGCGTTGGAAAGCTGCTTGCCGGCTCTGCAACATTGCGCTCGGGCACGGTGGGCTAGATGCTGCCCGGCGGGGAGTTGGGAGCGTGTGAAGCCATGTGCACTGACAAGGGGGGGGTCCACAGATTGCCAAGGCTTGCCATGACGTGCCCCTTACCCCGTGCGGCCCAAGGGTTGCCAACAGAGTTGGTGCCACTGCCGGCAGAGGGTGGTGTGGTGGTGGAGCCAGCCAACGGCCGGGCACTGTAGGGACGTGCATGGGGTCATGTCATGCCACACCCCCCCTCTCATCATCCTACGATCATACCGACCAGAATGGACCCCCTCTCATTAGAACTGGGAAGTCAATCTGGTCTGGGCTTCATCAGTACTGGGTTGAGTGATCACCTGGGAACCCGGAGTGTCGTAGGGTTTTGCCCGCCGAGGAGGCGCACGGCCCCCCCCCCCCGCCCACCCCCTCGCCCAACGCCAGCGCGGAGCGGGGGTCGGCCCCGCCGGGTGGAGGGCGTCACCACACGCGCACCACGTGCCCGACACAACGCTCACGCCGCGTGTTTGCCCAAGGTTGGGTGGTGCCCCACACAAAAAGGGTGGGAAAGTGACCCAAACGTGTGATTCAGGGCCTGGGAAACGGCCAGAAAGGGCACAAGTCGGTGACTTGTATGGTGGTGGCCACGGCTGCCAGCGTCCCGGCGCCACCAAGCTCATGCCCACCCGCCCACGGGTGGCTCTGTTGCAGCTCACCAAAGTGTCGGGTACCCCCCCCACACACATTACCACCCATCTCACCATGCACTCCATGCCCCGTGGTGCCCCCGGTTGCGTTGGAAAGCTGCTTGCCGGCTCTGCAACATTGCGCTCGGGCACGGTGGGCTAGATGCTGCCCGGCGGGGAGTTGGGAGCGTGTGAAGCCATGTGCACTGACAAGGGGGGGGTCCACAGATTGCCAAGGCTTGCCATGACGTGCCCCTTACCCCGTGCGGCCCAAGGGTTGCCAACAGAGTTGGTGCCACTGCCGGCAGAGGGTGGTGTGGTGGTGGAGCCAGCCAACGGCCGGGCACTGTAGGGACGTGCATGGGGTCATGTCATGCCACACCCCCCCTCTCATCATCCTACGATCATACCGACCAGAATGGACCCCCTCTCATTAGAACTGGGAAGTCAATCTGGTCTGGGCTTCATCAGTACTGGGTTGAGTGATCACCTGGGAACCCGGAGTGTCGTAGGGTTTTGCCCGCCGAGGAGGCGCACGGCCCCCCCCCCCCGCCCACCCCCTCGCCCAACGCCAGCGCGGAGCGGGGGTCGGCCCCGCCGGGTGGAGGGCGTCACCACACGCGCACCACGTGCCCGACACAACGCTCACGCCGCGTGTTTGCCCAAGGTTGGGTGGTGCCCCACACAAAAAGGGTGGGAAAGTGACCCAAACGTGTGATTCAGGGCCTGGGAAACGGCCAGAAAGGGCACAAGTCGGTGACTTGTATGGTGGTGGCCACGGCTGCCAGCGTCCCGGCGCCACCAAGCTCATGCCCACCCGCCCACGGGTGGCTCTGTTGCAGCTCACCAAAGTGTCGGGTACCCCCCCCACACACATTACCACCCATCTCACCATGCACTCCATGCCCCGTGGTGCCCCCGGTTGCGTTGGAAAGCTGCTTGCCGGCTCTGCAACATTGCGCTCGGGCACGGTGGGCTAGATGCTGCCCGGCGGGGAGTTGGGAGCGTGTGAAGCCATGTGCACTGACAAGGGGGGGGTCCACAGATTGCCAAGGCTTGCCATGACGTGCCCCTTACCCCGTGCGGCCCAAGGGTTGCCAACAGAGTTGGTGCCACTGCCGGCAGAGGGTGGTGTGGTGGTGGAGCCAGCCAACGGCCGGGCACTGTAGGGACGTGCATGGGGTCATGTCATGCCACACCCCCCCTCTCATCATCCTACGATCATACCGACCAGAATGGACCCCCTCTCATTAGAACTGGGAAGTCAATCTGGTCTGGGCTTCATCAGTACTGGGTTGAGTGATCACCTGGGAACCCGGAGTGTCGTAGGGTTTTGCCCGCCGAGGAGGCGCACGGCCCCCCCCCCCCGCCCACCCCCTCGCCCAACGCCAGCGCGGAGCGGGGGTCGGCCCCGCCGGGTGGAGGGCGTCACCACACGCGCACCACGTGCCCGACACAACGCTCACGCCGCGTGTTTGCCCAAGGTTGGGTGGTGCCCCACACAAAAAGGGTGGGAAAGTGACCCAAACGTGTGATTCAGGGCCTGGGAAACGGCCAGAAAGGGCACAAGTCGGTGACTTGTATGGTGGTGGCCACGGCTGCCAGCGTCCCGGCGCCACCAAGCTCATGCCCACCCGCCCACGGGTGGCTCTGTTGCAGCTCACCAAAGTGTCGGGTACCCCCCCCACACACATTACCACCCATCTCACCATGCACTCCATGCCCCGTGGTGCCCCCGGTTGCGTTGGAAAGCTGCTTGCCGGCTCTGCAACATTGCGCTCGGGCACGGTGGGCTAGATGCTGCCCGGCGGGGAGTTGGGAGCGTGTGAAGCCATGTGCACTGACAAGGGGGGGGTCCACAGATTGCCAAGGCTTGCCATGACGTGCCCCTTACCCCGTGCGGCCCAAGGGTTGCCAACAGAGTTGGTGCCACTGCCGGCAGAGGGTGGTGTGGTGGTGGAGCCAGCCAACGGCCGGGCACTGTAGGGACGTGCATGGGGTCATGTCATGCCACACCCCCCCTCTCATCATCCTACGATCATACCGACCAGAATGGACCCCCTCTCATTAGAACTGGGAAGTCAATCTGGTCTGGGCTTCATCAGTACTGGGTTGAGTGATCACCTGGGAACCCGGAGTGTCGTAGGGTTTTGCCCGCCGAGGAGGCGCACGGCCCCCCCCCCCCGCCCACCCCCTCGCCCAACGCCAGCGCGGAGCGGGGGTCGGCCCCGCCGGGTGGAGGGCGTCACCACACGCGCACCACGTGCCCGACACAACGCTCACGCCGCGTGTTTGCCCAAGGTTGGGTGGTGCCCCACACAAAAAGGGTGGGAAAGTGACCCAAACGTGTGATTCAGGGCCTGGGAAACGGCCAGAAAGGGCACAAGTCGGTGACTTGTATGGTGGTGGCCACGGCTGCCAGCGTCCCGGCGCCACCAAGCTCATGCCCACCCGCCCACGGGTGGCTCTGTTGCAGCTCACCAAAGTGTCGGGTACCCCCCCCACACACATTACCACCCATCTCACCATGCACTCCATGCCCCGTGGTGCCCCCGGTTGCGTTGGAAAGCTGCTTGCCGGCTCTGCAACATTGCGCTCGGGCACGGTGGGCTAGATGCTGCCCGGCGGGGAGTTGGGAGCGTGTGAAGCCATGTGCACTGACAAGGGGGGGGTCCACAGATTGCCAAGGCTTGCCATGACGTGCCCCTTACCCCGTGCGGCCCAAGGGTTGCCAACAGAGTTGGTGCCACTGCCGGCAGAGGGTGGTGTGGTGGTGGAGCCAGCCAACGGCCGGGCACTGTAGGGACGTGCATGGGGTCATGTCATGCCACACCCCCCCTCTCATCATCCTACGATCATACCGACCAGAATGGACCCCCTCTCATTAGAACTGGGAAGTCAATCTGGTCTGGGCTTCATCAGTACTGGGTTGAGTGATCACCTGGGAACCCGGAGTGTCGTAGGGTTTTGCCCGCCGAGGAGGCGCACGGCCCCCCCCCCCCGCCCACCCCCTCGCCCAACGCCAGCGCGGAGCGGGGGTCGGCCCCGCCGGGTGGAGGGCGTCACCACACGCGCACCACGTGCCCGACACAACGCTCACGCCGCGTGTTTGCCCAAGGTTGGGTGGTGCCCCACACAAAAAGGGTGGGAAAGTGACCCAAACGTGTGATTCAGGGCCTGGGAAACGGCCAGAAAGGGCACAAGTCGGTGACTTGTATGGTGGTGGCCACGGCTGCCAGCGTCCCGGCGCCACCAAGCTCATGCCCACCCGCCCACGGGTGGCTCTGTTGCAGCTCACCAAAGTGTCGGGTACCCCCCCCACACACATTACCACCCATCTCACCATGCACTCCATGCCCCGTGGTGCCCCCGGTTGCGTTGGAAAGCTGCTTGCCGGCTCTGCAACATTGCGCTCGGGCACGGTGGGCTAGATGCTGCCCGGCGGGGAGTTGGGAGCGTGTGAAGCCATGTGCACTGACAAGGGGGGGGTCCACAGATTGCCAAGGCTTGCCATGACGTGCCCCTTACCCCGTGCGGCCCAAGGGTTGCCAACAGAGTTGGTGCCACTGCCGGCAGAGGGTGGTGTGGTGGTGGAGCCAGCCAACGGCCGGGCACTGTAGGGACGTGCATGGGGTCATGTCATGCCACACCCCCCCTCTCATCATCCTACGATCATACCGACCAGAATGGACCCCCTCTCATTAGAACTGGGAAGTCAATCTGGTCTGGGCTTCATCAGTACTGGGTTGAGTGATCACCTGGGAACCCGGAGTGTCGTAGGGTTTTGCCCGCCGAGGAGGCGCACGGCCCCCCCCCCCCCGCCCACCCCCTCGCCCAACGCCAGCGCGGAGCGGGGGTCGGCCCCGCCGGGTGGAGGGCGTCACCACACGCGCACCACGTGCCCGACACAACGCTCACGCCGCGTGTTTGCCCAAGGTTGGGTGGTGCCCCACACAAAAAGGGTGGGAAAGTGACCCAAACGTGTGATTCAGGGCCTGGGAAACGGCCAGAAAGGGCACAAGTCGGTGACTTGTATGGTGGTGGCCACGGCTGCCAGCGTCCCGGCGCCACCAAGCTCATGCCCACCCGCCCACGGGTGGCTCTGTTGCAGCTCACCAAAGTGTCGGGTACCCCCCCCACACACATTACCACCCATCTCACCATGCACTCCATGCCCCGTGGTGCCCCCGGTTGCGTTGGAAAGCTGCTTGCCGGCTCTGCAACATTGCGCTCGGGCACGGTGGGCTAGATGCTGCCCGGCGGGGAGTTGGGAGCGTGTGAAGCCATGTGCACTGACAAGGGGGGGGTCCACAGATTGCCAAGGCTTGCCATGACGTGCCCCTTACCCCGTGCGGCCCAAGGGTTGCCAACAGAGTTGGTGCCACTGCCGGCAGAGGGTGGTGTGGTGGTGGAGCCAGCCAACGGCCGGGCACTGTAGGGACGTGCATGGGGTCATGTCATGCCACACCCCCCCTCTCATCATCCTACGATCATACCGACCAGAATGGACCCCCTCTCATTAGAACTGGGAAGTCAATCTGGTCTGGGCTTCATCAGTACTGGGTTGAGTGATCACCTGGGAACCCGGAGTGTCGTAGGGTTTTGCCCGCCGAGGAGGCGCACGGCCCCCCCCCCCCGCCCACCCCCTCGCCCAACGCCAGCGCGGAGCGGGGGTCGGCCCCGCCGGGTGGAGGGCGTCACCACACGCGCACCACGTGCCCGACACAACGCTCACGCCGCGTGTTTGCCCAAGGTTGGGTGGTGCCCCACACAAAAAGGGTGGGAAAGTGACCCAAACGTGTGATTCAGGGCCTGGGAAACGGCCAGAAAGGGCACAAGTCGGTGACTTGTATGGTGGTGGCCACGGCTGCCAGCGTCCCGGCGCCACCAAGCTCATGCCCACCCGCCCACGGGTGGCTCTGTTGCAGCTCACCAAAGTGTCGGGTACCCCCCCCACACACATTACCACCCATCTCACCATGCACTCCATGCCCCGTGGTGCCCCCGGTTGCGTTGGAAAGCTGCTTGCCGGCTCTGCAACATTGCGCTCGGGCACGGTGGGCTAGATGCTGCCCGGCGGGGAGTTGGGAGCGTGTGAAGCCATGTGCACTGACAAGGGGGGGGTCCACAGATTGCCAAGGCTTGCCATGACGTGCCCCTTACCCCGTGCGGCCCAAGGGTTGCCAACAGAGTTGGTGCCACTGCCGGCAGAGGGTGGTGTGGTGGTGGAGCCAGCCAACGGCCGGGCACTGTAGGGACGTGCATGGGGTCATGTCATGCCACACCCCCCCTCTCATCATCCTACGATCATACCGACCAGAATGGACCCCCTCTCATTAGAACTGGGAAGTCAATCTGGTCTGGGCTTCATCAGTACTGGGTTGAGTGATCACCTGGGAACCCGGAGTGTCGTAGGGTTTTGCCCGCCGAGGAGGCGCACGGCCCCCCCCCCCCGCCCACCCCCTCGCCCAACGCCAGCGCGGAGCGGGGGTCGGCCCCGCCGGGTGGAGGGCGTCACCACACGCGCACCACGTGCCCGACACAACGCTCACGCCGCGTGTTTGCCCAAGGTTGGGTGGTGCCCCACACAAAAAGGGTGGGAAAGTGACCCAAACGTGTGATTCAGGGCCTGGGAAACGGCCAGAAAGGGCACAAGTCGGTGACTTGTATGGTGGTGGCCACGGCTGCCAGCGTCCCGGCGCCACCAAGCTCATGCCCACCCGCCCACGGGTGGCTCTGTTGCAGCTCACCAAAGTGTCGGGTACCCCCCCCACACACATTACCACCCATCTCACCATGCACTCCATGCCCCGTGGTGCCCCCGGTTGCGTTGGAAAGCTGCTTGCCGGCTCTGCAACATTGCGCTCGGGCACGGTGGGCTAGATGCTGCCCGGCGGGGAGTTGGGAGCGTGTGAAGCCATGTGCACTGACAAGGGGGGGGTCCACAGATTGCCAAGGCTTGCCATGACGTGCCCCTTACCCCGTGCGGCCCAAGGGTTGCCAACAGAGTTGGTGCCACTGCCGGCAGAGGGTGGTGTGGTGGTGGAGCCAGCCAACGGCCGGGCACTGTAGGGACGTGCATGGGGTCATGTCATGCCACACCCCCCCTCTCATCATCCTACGATCATACCGACCAGAATGGACCCCCTCTCATTAGAACTGGGAAGTCAATCTGGTCTGGGCTTCATCAGTACTGGGTTGAGTGATCACCTGGGAACCCGGAGTGTCGTAGGGTTTTGCCCGCCGAGGAGGCGCACGGCCCCCCCCCCCCGCCCACCCCCTCGCCCAACGCCAGCGCGGAGCGGGGGTCGGCCCCGCCGGGTGGAGGGCGTCACCACACGCGCACCACGTGCCCGACACAACGCTCACGCCGCGTGTTTGCCCAAGGTTGGGTGGTGCCCCACACAAAAAGGGTGGGAAAGTGACCCAAACGTGTGATTCAGGGCCTGGGAAACGGCCAGAAAGGGCACAAGTCGGTGACTTGTATGGTGGTGGCCACGGCTGCCAGCGTCCCGGCGCCACCAAGCTCATGCCCACCCGCCCACGGGTGGCTCTGTTGCAGCTCACCAAAGTGTCGGGTACCCCCCCCACACACATTACCACCCATCTCACCATGCACTCCATGCCCCGTGGTGCCCCCGGTTGCGTTGGAAAGCTGCTTGCCGGCTCTGCAACATTGCGCTCGGGCACGGTGGGCTAGATGCTGCCCGGCGGGGAGTTGGGAGCGTGTGAAGCCATGTGCACTGACAAGGGGGGGGTCCACAGATTGCCAAGGCTTGCCATGACGTGCCCCTTACCCCGTGCGGCCCAAGGGTTGCCAACAGAGTTGGTGCCACTGCCGGCAGAGGGTGGTGTGGTGGTGGAGCCAGCCAACGGCCGGGCACTGTAGGGACGTGCATGGGGTCATGTCATGCCACACCCCCCCTCTCATCATCCTACGATCATACCGACCAGAATGGACCCCCTCTCATTAGAACTGGGAAGTCAATCTGGTCTGGGCTTCATCAGTACTGGGTTGAGTGATCACCTGGGAACCCGGAGTGTCGTAGGGTTTTGCCCGCCGAGGAGGCGCACGGCCCCCCCCCCCCGCCCACCCCCTCGCCCAACGCCAGCGCGGAGCGGGGGTCGGCCCCGCCGGGTGGAGGGCGTCACCACACGCGCACCACGTGCCCGACACAACGCTCACGCCGCGTGTTTGCCCAAGGTTGGGTGGTGCCCCACACAAAAAGGGTGGGAAAGTGACCCAAACGTGTGATTCAGGGCCTGGGAAACGGCCAGAAAGGGCACAAGTCGGTGACTTGTATGGTGGTGGCCACGGCTGCCAGCGTCCCGGCGCCACCAAGCTCATGCCCACCCGCCCACGGGTGGCTCTGTTGCAGCTCACCAAAGTGTCGGGTACCCCCCCCACACACATTACCACCCATCTCACCATGCACTCCATGCCCCGTGGTGCCCCCGGTTGCGTTGGAAAGCTGCTTGCCGGCTCTGCAACATTGCGCTCGGGCACGGTGGGCTAGATGCTGCCCGGCGGGGAGTTGGGAGCGTGTGAAGCCATGTGCACTGACAAGGGGGGGGTCCACAGATTGCCAAGGCTTGCCATGACGTGCCCCTTACCCCGTGCGGCCCAAGGGTTGCCAACAGAGTTGGTGCCACTGCCGGCAGAGGGTGGTGTGGTGGTGGAGCCAGCCAACGGCCGGGCACTGTAGGGACGTGCATGGGGTCATGTCATGCCACACCCCCCCTCTCATCATCCTACGATCATACCGACCAGAATGGACCCCCTCTCATTAGAACTGGGAAGTCAATCTGGTCTGGGCTTCATCAGTACTGGGTTGAGTGATCACCTGGGAACCCGGAGTGTCGTAGGGTTTTGCCCGCCGAGGAGGCGCACGGCCCCCCCCCCCCGCCCACCCCCTCGCCCAACGCCAGCGCGGAGCGGGGGTCGGCCCCGCCGGGTGGAGGGCGTCACCACACGCGCACCACGTGCCCGACACAACGCTCACGCCGCGTGTTTGCCCAAGGTTGGGTGGTGCCCCACACAAAAAGGGTGGGAAAGTGACCCAAACGTGTGATTCAGGGCCTGGGAAACGGCCAGAAAGGGCACAAGTCGGTGACTTGTATGGTGGTGGCCACGGCTGCCAGCGTCCCGGCGCCACCAAGCTCATGCCCACCCGCCCACGGGTGGCTCTGTTGCAGCTCACCAAAGTGTCGGGTACCCCCCCCACACACATTACCACCCATCTCACCATGCACTCCATGCCCCGTGGTGCCCCCGGTTGCGTTGGAAAGCTGCTTGCCGGCTCTGCAACATTGCGCTCGGGCACGGTGGGCTAGATGCTGCCCGGCGGGGAGTTGGGAGCGTGTGAAGCCATGTGCACTGACAAGGGGGGGGTCCACAGATTGCCAAGGCTTGCCATGACGTGCCCCTTACCCCGTGCGGCCCAAGGGTTGCCAACAGAGTTGGTGCCACTGCCGGCAGAGGGTGGTGTGGTGGTGGAGCCAGCCAACGGCCGGGCACTGTAGGGACGTGCATGGGGTCATGTCATGCCACACCCCCCCTCTCATCATCCTACGATCATACCGACCAGAATGGACCCCCTCTCATTAGAACTGGGAAGTCAATCTGGTCTGGGCTTCATCAGTACTGGGTTGAGTGATCACCTGGGAACCCGGAGTGTCGTAGGGTTTTGCCCGCCGAGGAGGCGCACGGCCCCCCCCCCCCGCCCACCCCCTCGCCCAACGCCAGCGCGGAGCGGGGGTCGGCCCCGCCGGGTGGAGGGCGTCACCACACGCGCACCACGTGCCCGACACAACGCTCACGCCGCGTGTTTGCCCAAGGTTGGGTGGTGCCCCACACAAAAAGGGTGGGAAAGTGACCCAAACGTGTGATTCAGGGCCTGGGAAACGGCCAGAAAGGGCACAAGTCGGTGACTTGTATGGTGGTGGCCACGGCTGCCAGCGTCCCGGCGCCACCAAGCTCATGCCC
>JASKMD010000010.1:6904086-6923915 GCA_030144725.1 Haematococcus lacustris
ACACACACACACACACACACACACACACACACACACACACACACACACACACACACACACACACACACACACACACACACACACACACACACACACACACACACACACACACACACACACACACACACACACACACACACACACACACACACACACACACACACACACACACACACACACACACACACACACACACACACACACACACACACACACACACACACACACACACACACACACACACACACACACACACACACACACACACACACACACACACACACACACACACACACACACACACACACACACACACACACACACACACACACACACACACACACACACACACACACACACACACACACACACACACACACACACACACACACACACACACACACACACACACACACACACACACACACACACACACACACACACACACACACACACACACACACACACACACACACACACACACACACACACACACACACACACACACACACACACACACACACACACACACACACACACACACACACACACACACACACACACACACACACACACACACACACACACACACACACACACACACACACACACACACACACACACACACACACACACACACACACACACACACACACACACACACACACACACACACACACACACACACACACACACACACACACACACACACACACACACACACACACACACACACACACACACACACACACACACACACACACACACACACACACACACACACACACACACACACACACACACACACACACACACACACACACACACACACACACACACACACACACACACACACACACACACACACACACACACACACACACACACACACACACACACACACACACACACACACACACACACACACACACACACACACACACACACACACACACACACACACACACACACACACACACACACACACACACACACACACACACACACACACACACACACACACACACACACACACACACACACACACACACACACACACACACACACACACACACACACACACACACACACACACACACACACACACACACACACACACACACACACACACACACACACACACACACACACACACACACACACACACACACACACACACACACACACACACACACACACACACACACACACACACACACACACACACACACACACACACACACACACACACACACACACACACACACACACACACACACACACACACACACACACACACACACACACACACACACACACACACACACACACACACACACACACACACACACACACACACACACACACACACACACACACACACACACACACACACACACACACACACACACACACACACACACACACACACACACACACACACACACACACACACACACACACACACACACACACACACACACACACACACACACACACACACACACACACACACACACACACACACACACACACACACACACACACACACACACACACACACACACACACACACACACACACACACACACACACACACACACACACACACACACACACACACACACACACACACACACACACACACACACACACACACACACACACACACACACACACACACACACACACACACACACACACACACACACACACACACACACACACACACACACACACACACACACACACACACACACACACACACACACACACACACACACACACACACACACACACACACACACACACACACACACACACACACACACACACACACACACACACACACACACACACACACACACACACACACACACACACACACACACACACACACACACACACACACACACACACACACACACACACACACACACACACACACACACACACACACACACACACACACACACACACACACACACACACACACACACACACACACACACACACACACACACACACACACACACACACACACACACACACACACACACACACACACACACACACACACACACACACACACACACACACACACACACACACACACACACACACACACACACACACACACACACACACACACACACACACACACACACACACACACACACACACACACACACACACACACACACACACACACACACACACACACACACACACACACACACACACACACACACACACACACACACACACACACACACACACACACACACACACACACACACACACACACACACACACACACACACACACACACACACACACACACACACACACACACACACACACACACACACACACACACACACACACACACACACACACACACACACACACACACACACACACACACACACACACACACACACACACACACACACACACACACACACACACACACACACACACACACACACACACACACACACACACACACACACACACACACACACACACACACACACACACACACACACACACACACACACACACACACACACACACACACACACACACACACACACACACACACACACACACACACACACACACACACACACACACACACACACACACACACACACACACACACACACACACACACACACACACACACACACACACACACACACACACACACACACACACACACACACACACACACACACACACACACACACACACACACACACACACACACACACACACACACACACACACACACACACACACACACACACACACACACACACACACACACACACACACACACACACACACACACACACACACACACACACACACACACACACACACACACACACACACACACACACACACACACACACACACACACACACACACACACACACACACACACACACACACACACACACACACACACACACACACACACACACACACACACACACACACACACACACACACACACACACACACACACACACACACACACACACACACACACACACACACACACACACACACACACACACACACACACACACACACACACACACACACACACACACACACACACACACACACACACACACACACACACACACACACACACACACACACACACACACACACACACACACACACACACACACACACACACACACACACACACACACACACACACACACACACACACACACACACACACACACACACACACACACACACACACACACACACACACACACACACACACACACACACACACACACACACACACACACACACACACACACACACACACACACACACACACACACACACACACACACACACACACACACACACATGTGATTAGCAATTGCCACGCAAGGCTATCACACGATTGAGAGGTGGTGGTGCAAGTTTAGTATGCATTTAGTATGCATACCTCAAACAAGGATGACAAGTCAGCCTCCACGGTGCGGCGTGTCTCCAGATAGACATCTTCAATGATAGTCTTGACACGCTTTGGGCTGGGGCAGGTGGCACCAAGGGCACGAAAGGCCTTCTTTAGGAACTTGTTTTTGAGGGCGGCATGTGGTGTCCCCGTGGTGGCCACGAACAACGCCACATACTTGTCAGAGAGTTGTTGGTCATCTGGATGTACCTGCTTGCCTATGAGGAAGGCAAGACAACCATGTCTTACAACCATGAGTGTCAGATAGAGCAGATACAAAGAGCAGCTTGTAAGGCTGATTGATACACATAGGAGAGATAATGACCTGTTGGATTGGGAAGTGGTGGTGGTTGCTCGGCGGCTGGGCGCTGCTTGCAATGCTTGTCGTGCTGAGACTGCGCGTGGCTCAGGTTGCAGCACGCCAAGTTCGCGCCGCACAGGAGGCATACGAGCAGGACGACCTTTCTTGTTACATCAAGCTTTAGCCGGTAAGTGTCGCGCAAGGCATTGCTCTGCTTGAGCTGGTTGTAGAGGTCAAGCACGGAGACCGTGTTATTCTTGTACTTTTGTGCCCAGCCTTCGGCTTCGGCTGGAGGATGTGGGTCTTGGGTGTCGGGTGTAGGAATAACAGGGTTAGCCATAGCGCTGATGGGTGCCGCCGGTGGGCCGGTGAGGTATTAATACCTCGTTCAAATTCCTCAGGGTATTAATACCTGGGTATTATTAATACCTGGCCGGGAACGCCCTACTTGCATACATCACCCAACTCGCATGACACACCCAGTCCACTCATGCATGCGATTGGTCCAACCGTCGTTTCTCTACGTTTCTGGACTACGCAGTGCCATCACTGCATAGGAAGCTGTGTTCGTTGGAAGGACGCGCCACTGATTCAAACACTTTGCCTAGCGACGTCGCTTCATGGAAACTGCTGCACCCACTTGCGAATCACGGTGGTTAAGGCCTGCGTGAGCTAAAGACGAGAACGCGCGAAGCGTGTCAAACCTGGGTGCAGAAAACCCAGGCTCTACTGGGCATATCCTAGCTCTCGTCATTCTGCAAGCTAGTGCAACGATACATCCCAGGTCGACGCTCCATCTTCCCAGTAAAAGGTGAAAGTCTCCCATGACGCCCAAGGAACCGATCCGCCAAACGCCACTTCTCCGCAAGTGCTCGCACGCTGCGCATTTTGCGCCCAAGCCTGTTGTAACCTGGCTCAAACATGCATGACACGCAGGACCGAAACGCAGACCCGCGGCCGACGGACGAACACATGGTGTAATCGCTGACTTGCAGGCTCTACGCGGCAATGGCGCAGTGAAGCGCTTGAGTGAGGGCGAGAGATGGAGCAGCGAACGGCAAACATTAAGTCAGCAAACAGCACAGCTCAGGCCCAGCTTCGCCTTCCACCTGCCTACAGCTTGCCAGGCTTGCAGCCAGGCAGCCAGCGCCCAGCATCCAGCTTTGAGCGCCAGCACAAGCGCCAGCGCACAGCCCTTGAATTCCAAACTGGCGCTATTGCAGTAGCATGCGTTGTGGGTATTGCCAGTGAGGACGAGGGCGAGGTTAGGGTCTTGGGGCCGCCCCTAGAAGAGACCCTGGGGTACCCCTCCCCCTGGCCCCCACCCCCCCTGGCGGCCTGCCTTCGCCCTTCAGCCCTCCCAGCTGTCCACCCGCCCTCCCCAAGCCAACCTCCTCCTCTGTGTGACCCCTCACCCAACCTCACACCCGAGGACTGTGATGATGGGGGAGTGAGTTTGTGTGACCCAGTGTCGTCTGCTTATGTGTATCAGCAAGTGCATGACATGGTGTGTCAAATGCAGCGCATGACATCACAAATGGCCATGCTGCTAGAGCGCCTGGGGCCTCTGCACACCTCCTTGGCAGCTGGCCCCGCGGCTCCTTCACACCTTCACACCAAACGCAACGCCGCAGCCCGATGCCGCAGCCCCCCTCCAGCTCCTCATCAGCACCAGCCTGACCCCCATGCACCCACATCCATGCAGGGGACAGCTCAGGCGTGTACCCACCCCTATCCCTGGGCTTCCAGCGGCCTCCCCCTCCCACAGCCGCAGCCTCCACGGCTTCCACAGCAGCAGCAGCGGCACCACCACCACCACCACCACCACCCCCAGCAGCAATTGCAGCGCTGCCAGCAGCAGCAGCAGCAGCAGCAGGACAGCAGAGCGTTTCCGCCACAGCAGCAGCAGCAGCAGCAAGACAAGCTAGACCAGGTCATGCAGGCATTGCCGCCACAGCAGCAGCGCACAGCTCGGCATAGAGCACAGCGCAGCCCTCCTCCCACCACCCACCCCTCCCCCACCCCTCCCCCCATGCCCCACCAGGAACCTATGCAAGGGACAGGGCCACAGTCCCTCACACCCCCTCACACCACCGCCACCACCGCCGCCACCACCACTGCCGCCACCACCTCCGCCACCACCACTGCTGCTGCTGCTGCTGCTGCTGCTGCTGCGACCCCGAAAGCAGCAGCTGCCGGGTGTGCTGGCGCTCCACCCTCCAGGTCAACAGCTGGTGCAGGCAGGCAGGTGCAGGAAGCTGAGGCGGCGGCGGTAGAGGCCCTACTCCTGCAAGCCGCTGCCTGCTGCCCCCCTCAACCGAACGGCTCAGGACGCCGCACCAGCGGCCTGGACCAGCTGGCCATGGCAGCCACCGCAGCCCCCATCACCTCCCCTTGGTCTCCACCCACCCCACAGCCCCTGCCTCAGCCACAGCCCCCCCAGCCCCTCCCTGCGACCCAGCCTCTGGCCCTGGATGCAGCCCAGCTGTCAAAGCAGCAGAGGGGGGCCCCCCTTCTGGAGGGTCATAAGAGAGGGGGCCCAGGCACTCAGCCTCAGAGCCCCTGCCTGCTGCTGCCGTCTGACCCCCCCTGCAACCCACCCACCCCCCACCATGCGCCCCGCAGCCCAGGGCCGCAGACCCACCCCCCCAGCCCCCACCCACCTGACATCTCCCACAGCCCTGCGCCCAGGGCCAGCTGCCCCAGCCCTGCGCCCCTGACCAGCACATCACGCTCTGCTGTCCAGGCCAGCCAGCTCACCCAGGCCTCCAGGGACGACCCTGGCCAGGTGCTGCTGCCTGCCCCCCTGCTGCCGCCCCCTGCTGCTGCCAGCAGCTCTGCTGCCCAGTCCCTCACCAGGGCCAGCACCCCATCAACCCAGACACGCGGTGCAGCCAGGTGCCAGCCAGGTGTAGCAGCTGACGCTGGGGCGGTGGCAGCAGTGGCGGCTGCAGCGGGGCCCACAGCAGCAGCAGGAGTAGCGGCTGAGACAGGTACACAGGCGCGTCAGCAGCAGGGGGGGGCCGCAGCACCCAAGCCAGCGCCAAACCAAGCTGACACAGCAGCAGGCAAGAGCTGGCCAGCAGGGTCACCTGGGTCAGGGGTGCTGGGAGCCCCCCTTGAAGGCAGTGAGGTGCAGGGCGCCCGCCCCCCGTGCCCAGTGAAGGTAGAGCCTGAGCCATGCCTGGGAGCTGAGCCCCCAGGCCCCCTGGCCGCATGCCCTCACCCTCCCAAGGGGCCCTGGGCTCCTCCCCTGATACCTCAGGCCCTGGGCCAGGAGGGGGCTCAACTCAGGCAGGGGCCACGAGGGGGGCCAGGCGCCAGGGGGGGTTGCCAGCCAGCTGACAGCGGCGAGGTGTGTGATGTCCCTCTTGGTGCCATGCAAGGCGAGGGTCAGCTGGGAGGGAGGCGCAGCCCAGGGGGGGAGCAGCTGGACCTGGAGGAGGGGGAGGGGCAGGGGGAGGGGCAGGGGGAGGGGGAGCGGCAGGGGGAGGGGCAGGGGGAGGGGCAGGAGGAGGGACTGGAGGAGGGGGAGGGGCAGGGCCAGCAGCAGGTGCATGCCTTGACCTCGGCTCCAGTCGACACTGAGCCCACTGGGCCCTGGCAGCTGTGTGACAGCATGGCCTTCTTCAAGCAGCTCATGGAGAGCCAGCCACAGCCGCAGCTGCAGCTGCAAACCCAGCCACAGCAACAACAACAGCTGCAGCTGCAGCCACAGCAACAACTTATGGCTCAGGTCCCCGATGAGCTGCGCTGTGACGCAAGCGCTGCAGCCAACATGTCCATGGACGTGGCTCCTGGTAGCAGGCCTGCACCTGGCAGCTGGCCGGGCAGCTTGACAAGTCCGCCAGCTCAACACCAGCCTTCCCAGCTACAGCCGTTCCACCTTCAGCAGCAACCAGTTCTGCAGCTAAGCGGGGCTAGCAATGCAGGCACACAGCAGCAGCTACACTCCCTGCTCCAGCACTTGCGGCGCAGTAAGCAAGTGAAGCCGGCGCGTAATGACCGTAACCCCCCGAAGCCGGGTACGGTAGCCGCGCTGCTCGGCCGCGCCCCGTCGTTGCGTGACAGCGTTGCTTCGCAAGCTCAGTTTGGGCCGGGTGGTCGCAGCGGCTTCACACCGCCTGATAGCGCATGCCGGACGACGGTTGACAACGGAGCTCGAGTGTTCCAAACCAACGGCATCACACCCGCGCACCTGGAACCATGCGCCGACGACGGATTGGAAGCCGGGGGGCGCGCCGGGGACGATTCCGGCGCTGGCGAGGAGGGCTCTGCAACCGGCATTTACAAGCAGCGACGCCGGGGCAATGCCGGGCGGGACGAGCAAGAAACCAACGGCGAAGGGGACATGTTGTCATCGGATCGCCATCAGCGGGATCGCCATCAGCGGGGGGGCTTTCAGCGCAGGATCAACAAGAGCATGCTGCAAGAGGTGTGTTGCAAAAACTGGGCGCTGAGCTTATGATTGACAGTGTGACAGGGATGATTGTTGAGTGTGGCCTTGGGCTATAGCTGATCCCTGTCTTGGCATGGACATCCCTGTATGGGCATTCCATGGTGACGTGTATGCCATGTTGTCGGGCATGCCATGCACATGCCTGCAGGTTTATCATTTGCCAATCCAAGAGGCTGCACAGCACCTTCGCATGGGGGTGACAGTGCTCAAGAAATACTGCCGTAGCTTCAAGGTCAGCGTCCTCACTCATGCTCACGCCCAGCCATGCAAGCATGCCCATGTCCCAATGAACTGGCAATGCCTGTTGCTTCACACCCTCGCGTTGGCAGGCAACTCTGTTCTGTCGTGAACCATGCCGTAGAGCGCCCATGCATGCTGCCCTCCCATCGTATCCATGTGCTTGCATGGGGTGGTGCATGTGCATGCGCATATGCATGCACTTACAGGTCGAGCGCTGGCCCTTCCGTAAGCTTCAGTCCCTGGACAAGTTGATCCAGAGCGTGCAGGAGCAGCAAGCCATGGAGCCGTCCATTGACCTGACCTTCACGCTGTCAGAGCTGCAGAGGTTCAAGGCAGAGGTGTACGACACCCCAGAGGTCAGCCTGGCTGCTGGGCTGCTGCTGGGCTGCTGCTGGGTGTTGACTGCTGCAGGGGCAGTGGCTTGGCAGGGGCAGTTGTGTCAGCGGGGCATGTGAATAGGGGCAGGCAGGTGGAGGGGCTGTGTGGGGGCCCATCTGCGTTCAGGCCTGGGCACGCTAGAGTGAGAGGTGTGATGAGATGTGTGGCCAGAGGTGTGACCAGGGTGTGACCGGAAGTGGTAGACAGGCCGGGTGCTGAGCAGCTGGGGGGGTTGGAAGGTGGTCTGAGGTGAAGGGTGTAGCTGGGCAGCGGGGTGCTGCTTGTGTATCTGCTGCTGCCGCTGCTGTTCCTGATGCTCCTGCCCTGAGCTGGTGCTGCTGCTGCTGCTGGTTCTGCCCCCTGCGCCCAGGTAGCCCTAGATGAGCGCATCAAGCGCCTTCGCCAGGCCAACTTCAAGCAGGTGGGCCGGCAGGTAGGGCAGGTAGGGAGCCACATGCCACAGTGTGCAGGGAAGAAGCTGGGCTGGCAGGCTGGCAAGTGAGGCAGCTAGGTCTGCATTGGCTGCTATGGCAGCATGCTGCACCTACTCCCCACCACACACACATACGGCCTGGTTGGCACCATGCACCTGCTTTGTCCCCTTCGCCTTCACTAGGACTACAAGCAGCGCCAAGTATTGCCCTCTCCCGACACCCTTCCCAGCCCCCCCCTAGGGCCGCCCGGCAGGGCCCACAATCCGACAGTCAACTCCAGCCCTTCCCCCTCCCTGACCCTCTCCCCCCGCTCCCCCCTGCCCTCTGCCCCCTCCCCCTCTCCCCCGCTCACCGCCCTACACCAACCTCGCGCCGCTGGCCAGCCTGCCCGGCCCACCCGGCCTACCCTCCCCCCCAGCCCTGACGCCTGGCCGGCACCAAGCCTCGCAGCGAGCCGGCCCGGGCCCTCCACCCACCCCCTGGTGCCTCACAGCCCTCCCCTCTACACCTCTCGCCTGCCTGCCCCCGCGCCCTCCACTGCGGTGCCTACCCCCCTGCCTCATGGCTGGGTCGGTGGCGCTAGGGGTCACTATGCAGGCAGGGGCCAGGCAGGGGGGCCACCCGCACCCCCACCTTCCTGGCCGCTGCCTGGCCTGCCAGGACAAAGCGGAGCGGGTGGCCCACCTCCCCCTCAGGCCCCCCCAGGCAGCAGCAGGGTGGCGGGGAGCTGGGCAAGCCTGGTTGATCAGGGGCTAAGACCAGGCTGGGGGCCCAAGCCGGGTCATGGGGGGCGCATCACCCCTTGGAGTAATGCTGCTGCTGCGGAGACGGGGTTGTAGGACTGCCAGCAGGCGCCCAAGGGAGGATGTTGAGAGCACCTAGAAACTCCTGAGGCTAGGTCAGGCCAGGTGGGGGTTGTACCACAAGCAGGGGCGCATAAGCTTAGGGTCGGATGGGAGTGATGGTGGGGGGGGTTTGTTGAGAAGGTGGGCTGTGAGAAGGTGGTGAGGGGGGCAGGCTGACGCCATGTTCACTCTGCATCTTCTTGGGTTGGGGTATCAGCGGGTGAGGAGCGTGATTAGGGGACTGCATGGTGATGTAGGTGAGGGTTAGAGTGGGATATGGGTAAGCATGGGGTATGCTGATGTGGGCAAGAGTTTAGGTTGGATGGTGTAAAGTGTGAGGGGCAGGGTGTAAGGTATGGGTGAGGGGTGGTGAGGCATGAGGGAGAGGCTATGTTTACACTTGTCCACGACACTGAAAGGAGTTAAGGCAGTAGCAGGGTTTGATGACAAGCTCCCTTGGCGTGGCAGCTGATGTCGTCTGGCTGCATGTTCAGTAAATGCCAGCCCAGCCCCTACATCACCTGCCCAAGATGTCCAGGAGGAGCATCATGGCCAAGAAGGGCCAGCATCAGTGCCAGCTCCAGGGTCAGCATGAGTGGGTGGGCAGAAGCAGCAAATGTGTGCTGCACTACTTGCAATTCTGCCAGGGGCCAGCAGGGGTAGGTTCACAATGTTGACGATGGTGATGGATGTTGACATCAGTCTGGTCGTTCGGTTGCAGGTGTGATACCCTCGGGATGTTTGCTAGCGGGGCGCCCGATATCACACAGCAGTACAAGTGAAGCCATATTCTGCCATACGCTAACTAAACTTGCGCCCTTGTAGCAGGTGCATGCTTGTGCCACGACATTTGAAGTGATTAAGGATAGAGAAGCAGAGCAAGTCCTGATGCATGATGTTAAGATAGGTGGCTTATACAGATGTGAAACAGTCTGGACTGAATGATTACTAGTAGAACAGGCCTGCATTTAGTATTACTGTCTTTACACCATTGCAACGTGTTGTTCCCCGACTTCTGCTAATGATGTGTCTGCGAACACGGCAATCCGTACATGACACGCTCTAGCCACCCGACGCCGTCGCAAACCTGGGTCTCACTCAGGCGACCCCAACTAGCAAAAAATGACAGGAAATGATTGGAAACCGACCCCTGGTAATCAAAACGACGCCGCGTCTCAGCCACATGGTCTCTATTTATGTTACGCACATCCCTGGGTAGAGTACTCTGTCAGCTATGCGGTGCAGCTTGTAACATCAAATATTGTGCAGTAAGCTGAGTGCTATGGCGGCTCAAATCTTGACATTTAAATTCATGCCAGTTTTGCTCATGCGGGCCTCGCCGCGACCGACCGCCGCGACCGACGTGGCCCAGTAGCCTCTGCAAGCAGTCAGGGACAGTCGCCGCAGTCAAAACAATGCACATGGCACGCCAAACCGATGTAACGCCGCCCCTCCACCCATGCTCGGAAGTATACAACGCTGCTGCATTGCTTGACCGCTTCATGAGTAGTACCTACTACCTGGCCACTCGGGAAGGCCACTCAAGGTGTGTAGGCCATTGCTACGTTACCTTGCTCGATATGTTGGGTCCGATCCCTCCCGCCCGCCCTCCGCTTGCGTGTCGAGCTTGTGTCCAGCTCCGCCCTGACCCCCTGCTGCTCAGCTGGAGGGGTGGGCAGCCCAGGGGAAGCACCAGCACCAGCTGCCTGCTGCTGCCAGGGGGGTGCAGCTGGAGGGGTGGGCAGGTCAGGTGCGGCACCAGCACCAGCTGCCTGCTGCTGCCAGGGGGGTGCAGCAGGAGGGGGGGGCAGGTCAGGTGCGGCACCAGCACCAGCTGCCTGCTGCTGCCCAGGGGGTGCAGCAGGAGTGGGGGGCAGGTCAGGTGCGGCACCAGCATCAGGCTGGGAGGAGGTGGGAGGGGGTGGGTGGGGGGTGGGAGGGGCTGGGAAGGGGTGGGAGGGGGTGGCGGGGCAGTGAGGGGGCTGGGAGGGGGTGGGAGGGGCTGGCAGGCTTCTGCGGGGGCTGGGAGGTGGTGGGGCTGCAAGGGGGTGCGAGGGGGCAGGGTCCAGGCGGTCGGAGTAGGCTAGTCAACTCTGCAAGGCAGAGTCGGGTCACGCCAAAGTCAATTACGGCGGGCCTGATTGATGGATTGCCGTGCTTTCTTTTCCAGCAGCTGTGTCGTTGAGTAATGAACAAAGTAATAACGAGACATTCTAATAACTCAGAGTGGTCAGCTCACAACATGCCGATTTGTTCAAGGGGGTCCCTTTTTCTGTGTAGTTGGCTAGAGAGACCTCTATCCAATCGCACCTCGTTGCAATGTCGCGTTATCTCTTGCCCAACGACGGTCTTCCGACGCCGCCTGCACCAATGAAAGGCTCGTGGAGCAAGCCTGGCGGGCTGAATTTAGATTGTACTTCTGGCTCGATAGCAGGCGCAGCTCCATCACTGATGCCGCTACATATCACTCTTTCAATCGATGGTGAGCAGCTGAGGTGTATCCGCGCTCGCTTGCGCCGGCATGGCCTCTGATGCAAGGATTAACGCGCCGCTTGCCAGTAGATGCGGAGTAATTCGCAGGTGCCAATGCAACGAACGCTATCGCAATCGGTGCACTTTGTAGCGAGTACTTGCATGAAGACTACTAACCCCATGTTGGGGACTCCTGAGTCTCACCCGTAATAAGCAGGGCATGCCAGACCCTGGCTGCCAACCCCTGACACCGGGTTATGTCTTAATTTGACCAAGCGAGCCAGATCCAGCACAACAGCCTATGTCTCCGCCACCGTCGCGGGGCTCGCGCTGCTGGCTCCAGGTCCGGCGGGAACGCCCATTCCGTTCAGCAACGCCTCGACATCCTGCTGGCGGTGGAGCCAGTACATGGTCCGTACGGGGTCGGCAACGAGTAGATGGTTGCACAACACGATGACCGCCCGTCCGGCAGCCTTAAGCCGGTCACGCGTGACCTTCACACTTTCTGATCCCACGGCCGACTGCGAGCCAGCGTTCACATCGTCCCGACTGCTTGAAGCCGCCGGACAACTAGCGACGCTGCGGTTGGAAGTGCCTGCCGCAGACCCGGCGGCGGGGTCCGACACCACGCCGTTCGCAGCGGCTTCCTGCAGGAGGACTGCGAGTCGCTGCGCAGCCAAGGAGGCGCAATGCTGGTAGTATTGGCACAGAACGTCCATGGCGGGAGGGCAGGAGGGCACGTCCAGCAAGGCTTCCGTGCACAAGGTATGGACCTGCAGGCAAGCATCACCCCGGCAAGTTGCCTGATTTGGCTGCTGCCGGTTGCCTAACTTGGCTTGGGTCTGGAGCTGTGGAGTAGAGGCACACTCGCACACACCAGCTTCACGCAACTGCCGGAGTGGCGCACAAGGGTTGTAACACACCCCATCAGACTTGGCCGCTTGGCTGCCCTCCCCGCTGCAACAGCGATGATGAGACAGCCAACTTACAAACACCATGACAGTCCTGGCCATCCAACCCTGTCACCTGCTCCATTACTTCTCCACCTGCAAGCATGCCTGCCACCCCATTCCTCCCTGCCCACCTGCCTGGGCTACAAACTGTACCACCTCGGCTGTGTCCCCATACCTCCGGCCACCATGCCATAGCCTGAGCAGGCATCCCAGGTTGCCTAAACAGGCCCCCCAGGTAATTCCAGGCACTGTCGTTGCGGGGAGCCTTGGCCACCAGGCGAGCCACATAGGTGAGCTCACGCTGCACTAACTCCTCAACCGGCTGCGGCCAAGCACCACACTGCCTCCTCGCCGCCTGCGCCGCTGACCCTGCCCCATCTGCCGCCCCTGCCCCTGTACCCAGGGTGGCTGAGGGGCCCCAGGCAAGGCCCTGCAGGCCAGCCATAACTCCAGGTAGGCCACCAGGGGCACCCTCCCCCCCAGCTGCTCTTCCAGCAGCAAGGTCTGCATCAGACCCTGCCCCACCCCTCCCCCTGCCCCTGCTGCTGCTGCTGCCTCCCCCTGCACCCCCAGATGTGGCCCCTGCCCCACCTGTCCCCCTTGCCCCTCTAAACACGCATTCCCCAGCTTCCTCATCCGCACTTCCCTCTGCACCCAAGCTGCCACCCCTGCCTTCCGCCCAAGTGGACAGGCTGCCGCCATGCTGCTGCCCGCATGGACTGATTGACATGGGGGTAGGGCGGGAGGCAGAGCTTGGGGGAGGCGAGGTAGCCACTCTAACCCCTTTGGTAGAGCTTGCATGGCTGGAGCTACCACCTCCATGCCCTGCCTGCAACATGGCCTGCAGCTGGTGGCGCAACACGAAGGCGCGCTGGTTCCATGCAGAGTTGTTGCGCACGTCATCCTCCAGGCAGTGCTCGCTGTAGGCCAGCTCAGCAGACCACAGCTCGCCACCCCAAGCCTGCAGTTTAGTGTGACGACCAGTGTGAGGGCCGGTGTGAGGGTGTGATGTCACTGCAGGGGTGTCACAGCAGGGAGGGGGGACCACATGCCGCGATGTTTGGGGTAATGGGTGAGGTGGGGGGGTTGCTTAGATGGCCATAGATTGTAAGTGTGGGCAGACCCAGTGCCTGTGTACTAGTCTGAAGTTGCAGCGGTGGCAGTGGCAGTGGCAGTGGCAGTGGCAGTGGCAGTGGCAGTGGCAGTGGCAGTGGCAGTGGCAGTGGCAGTGGCAGTGGCATTGGCATTGGCATTGGCATTGGCATTGGCATTGGCATTGGCATTGGCATTGGCATTGGCATTGGCATTGGCATTGGCGGTGGCAGTGGCAGTGGCAGTGGCAGTGGCAGTGGCAGTTTAGTCACTGTAGTTGTCTTGCACTGCTGAGGGTTTTGATCACTGCCGATACGAGGCCAGTGTGGTTGTCAAGGCCATAGCCAGGGCCAGGCAGGGATAGGCAGCCCACTCCAGCAGCAGCAGAGCAGCATGCAGGGCAGTGGGGGCGGGTGTACCTGCCACAGCATTAAGGGATGCCAGAGGCCCCTTCTGGCAGGTTGGTGCATTGCGGCAGTGTGATTATTATAAAGGTTACACAATCGTGCATGTGATGCAGGTGATGGAGCATATCCACACCCATTACAAGGCCAACAGGCCACTAACCTGGCCTTGTCTTTGACCCAAGCCATGCCCTTTGTTGGGTGAGCAAAGGCAAGCAGGCAAGCACCCAACTTGCAACATGCTTTGCTGCCAGAGCTGCAACTCATACAGCTGTGACATGAGCTGTGATAGGTCCTTCATTTGGTCTGCACTCATGGATGAGTGCAAGTCTTAGTGACTGTGTGGGTATGGTATGGTCAGCCTGTCCAAAGTGGAGGTGCCAGGCTGTAAGGCGCCAGGCGGCCCGTGCCTGCCACACCTTGACCAGCGCCTGGCGGTGCGCCCAGGCGTGGTAGTTCTTTGCGTCAGCAGCCAGGGCAGTGGTGGTGACCTGCAGCTCCCGGGCCAGGGCACCTTGGCCCAGCACCAGGCAGCACTTGCGCCGGTGATTCCACAGCTGGTAGTTCTTGGCGTTGTCCTGCAGGGCAGGACCAGGCAGCCTAGCGCTGACCAGGGCGGCCACTCACCTCATGGGCGTGGGGGCAAAGGGGGCCTGGGCAGACGGTCAGAGGGTGAGAGGGCACCAGAGGGGGTGAGGCAGTGAGGCCGCGCATGGAGGGCTGGTGAGTGGGCTGGATCACATCAAGGTCTGGGAGCACTGCGTTTGTTAGGCACCGTAAAGCTGCCGGCCTGGTACAGCAGTGATCCTATTTTTGCGTAATACGTAACGATCGGAACCAAAAGCTTGTTTTCCAGGCCTGACTTTCGTTACATAACTGACCCTTGCATCGATTGGCATCGGCTGCTTCGTAACCGAAAATAGTGTTTTAATGAATATTATTTATTCAAATTGTTTATTGGTATAAGAAAATGCTGTGATATCTACTTTTCGTAACAGATCGTGACCAGCTGCGTAACCAGCCATGTGATGGTCCTGGACCCTTCGTAACCAGCATCAGCTTGGCTATTTTGAAAAAAGAATCACTGTGGTACAGCTGCTGAGCATTGCCCCTACCCTGCCCTGCTGCCCCGACCCTGCAGCCCCTACCCTGCTGCCCCTACCCCTGGGCCCCCTGCTGCTCCTCCTCCATAACCTCGCCACTCTTCCATCACACTGCTTCAGTGCGCCTACTCCAGCCCTACACCGAGGTGGTCAGGGGGTGGTGAGGGGCACACCCGGCACCGGGTGGGAGACAGAGGCGATGCCCCCTGCTGCCCCTATGTCCCACACCAGCTCACGGTGTCAGCCCTGCTGCCTCTCCCTCCTTTCTTCAACAGTCAGGCCCGCCGCACCTCCCTCTATTATTACATTCAGGCCCGCTGCAACCCCTCCTCCACTCTCCTCTCAGCACCCACCTCCATGATGGCATCCGTAAAGGTGTACTCCTCCAGCAGGTCACTGCCCAGGGCGAGTAGGCACTCCCACCGCAGCTGCCAGGCAGAGTAGTCAGCTTGGTTGTGGCGGATAATGTCGGCCGTCAGCTCCAACACGCGCTGGCTGCGCTCCCCCTACACCACCACCACCACCACGACCACCCCTCTCACTGCCATCAGCACCGCCTCCGCCAACAACAGCAAGGGCAGCCAATACAACCCTGACTGCCCTGCCTGCTCTCCCTGGACCTATAAGACCCCATCTCACCCAGAGTCACTGCAACCGCCACCACCCTACCCGCCTCCCAGCCGCGCCCACAGCAGTGTCACGCAACGAACAACACGCACATGCAGCAACAGCAGCGGCAGCGGCAGTGGCAGCAGCAGTGGCAGCAGCAGCAGCAACAGCAGCAGCAGCAGCAGTGGCGGCGGCGGCATGTCCCGTCTTCCCCTGCCCACCCCCCGCCCCTGCACCTTGGCCCTGACCGCCCGAAAGTAGGCCAGCGCCTCCCTGAACTCAGGGGTGTACTGCACGGCAACCACCCGCCCCGCTTCAGCCGCCTCCAGGGGCTGCACATCGGCCCACTGAGGGGAGCGGGAGTAGCTGGGGCCGCCCTCCTCCTCACTTGAGCTGGACATCTAGCCCTGCTGCAAAGGGGTGGGCGGGTGGTCAGGGTAACGAGGGTTGGTGGGGAGGGTGGGTGAGGGTGACAGGGTCAGGGTGCACTTCAGCAGAAGGGCTAGGAGGGCCGACAGTTCATAGTTCAGAGCTCATAGGTCAGGGTAACGAGGGTTGGTGGGGAGGGGGAGGGGTGGCATGGGACTATGTTCAGAGCTTCTGAGGAGGTCTGGGATCAGGACGAAGGCAAAGCTTGTAGTGAAAGGTGGGCTGACCAGATTAAGCTCTCTTCCCTCTCAGCTGGATGCAGCGGTTCCTGTGCCCAGCCTCCTTCTACTCCTGCTCCTTACCCTGTTCCTGTCACTATTTAGCTGATATAGCCATGTTGTGTTGTCATGTCAACAGTAGACAAAACACAGTCAACAGGGACTGGCTGATGTTGTCATGTCACCGCTACAGAGCACATGCGGGGCTGCTGTTAAACAACATAGCTCCCTGTACCAACCGTTGCAGGGATGCGGTACCAACCGTTGCAGGGATGAGGCACCAACCGTTGCAGGGATGCGACAGGCGTCTGCTCACTGTTGAGTGTGCCGCGGCGCCTCAAACTTCCACCTACAAGGCAGCAGGGCGAGAGACAGCACACCTGGAACTGACACAGCTTGGGGTGCTGGGTAACCATGACCGATCACCATGTCAGCCACCGTGTGTTCCTTGTGTGCATGGCTGCAGTTAGAGAAGGAGATGGCGGAGTTGTCCACAAAACGCCATTGACATGCCAAGCAGCTGGTGGTGTTCTTTGGCGCAGCTGGCATTGGCGCTGGGGGAGGTTGGGGTCCTGACGCGGTGCTGCGGGCCTGCTGCAAGGTGGTGTGCTGGCCCAGGGGCAAGGACCAGCGGCGGGGCAGGGTGGTGCTTTTGGATGAGCACCGCACCAGCCGAGTCAGCTCAGCAGTGAATGGCCAGCAGCCCTGTGAGGATCAGCTGGACCATCAGCAGCCCACAAGGCCTGTAGACTGGAAGCCCCCAGAAGGGCAGGTGGACCTCCGCATGCTGCGTTCAGCCTGGAGCCAGCAGTGTGACCAGCCAGTGTGGGGCACGATGTGGTGCCCGGTAGTGGCACCACACAAGCCCCCACAGGCCCCACGCAGCAGCCAGGCAGCCACACAGCCAGAAGCCAAGGAGCCTGGGCCCAGCACTCCCGCCAGCCAAGCGCAGCAAGCGCACCGAAGCTGAGCAGGCAGCTGAGCCCACCCAGCCCATCAAAGGCAAAGGCAAGGCCAAGGGCAAGGCTACCAAAGCCACAGCCAGTGAGGTGGCTGGACAGGGACTGCAATGCAGCGCTGAACATGCAGCGCATTGGGGATAGCAAGTGGCGCCCGCTGGAGCTGTGCTGGTGGCCAGAGCAGGCAGCTCTACCAGCAAAGGGCAAGGAGTACTCTGAGCTGGGCTACAAGCAGGTGCGAAACCGCCCTCCCAAGGCTCAGCAGCAGCAGCAGCAGCAGCAGCAGCAGCAGTTGCTGGGGCACAGTAGTGTGTGTCCCCCATTGAGCTGTCATCAGCTCACTATTAGTGCATGCAGGTCATGCCAACTTTAGATCACAGCTCTCAGAGGTCAGGCAATGGTGTAGGTGGTAGGCACTCATGCGCCATGTGCCATGTGCATGGGTATACTCCACACAGCCCCATAACCAAAGTTTCAGTGGGCCCTAGTGGTACCTATAATGGTCCCTAGTGATCCGGCCTGAATGGAGGCCCTAGAGTGGGAAGAAGGGGCTGGGTAAGCTCAACTGGTCTTTGTGCTCACCGGTCCTTGTTCAAATCATTCACCACTTCTTTAACTTGCTTGGCAATCGCTGCCACTTGCTCTGCAGTGCAGTAAAAGGTGCGTTCTTGTTCAGGCATGTATGCAGGACATGGCCTGATCCGTGGCTTGCTACTCACCTTTCTCACGGGCTTTAGTTGTTGCTGTACCGCTTGTTCCTACGTAACGGGCTTTCTGAACTAACTCAACAACATCGAGGAGCTGATACGAGAACGGCTCATCACCCACCAAACGCCGAAGCCGTGAACACGGAGGTGTCAGTAAAGAGTTGCTTGGCTGCTCCTTGCGTGTTATCCACCATTCGCGGGGCTAAAATGAGCGGAACATCGCTGTCACAAAAAAGCAATAACCGTTTGGATGAACTGGGATTGAAGTGCAAATGCACACATCAGCCGTTGCCTAAGCAGGTTTCGTAGGCCGAAGTTACCTCACAGAAATGTGGACAAGCCCAATCTGATGCCATCACTGATGGTCTTCAATGGCAACGCACAGAGTAGACCCAAGCACTGGGTACATTCATGGTATTCTTGTTGTGCACCAGTGATTTTTTTTCCGTAACGATCGGAACCAAAAGCTTGTTTTTTAGGTCTGGATTTCGTTACCAAACAGACCCTTGCGGCGGCTGGCCTCAGCTGCTTCGTAACCGAAAAATGTCTTTTTGTGTATTTTATTTCAATAAAACCAATTTTTGGCTTAAGAAAATGCTGCGTTACTTGCTTTTCGTTACCAGTCGGGACCAACTGCGTAACCAGCCATGTGATGGTCCCGGACCCTTCGTGACCAGCATCAGCTTGGCTGTTTTGAAAAAAAAAACACTGTTGTGCACCGCTATTG
>JASKMD010000010.1:6924415-6950028 GCA_030144725.1 Haematococcus lacustris
GTTGCTTCTAGCCACTTGGGTGGGCTCTACATGCAAGGCTGCAGATTCTGCACGGCTCACCGGCTCTACAGCGTGCAGGCGCCCAGCTGCATTCAGCAGCTGTTGAGCTGAGCTTGTGAAGGCATTTATTGCCGCTGTTTTGGCCTCTCCTGGCCCGGCCGCTGCGACCACTGTCGCTGCAGCGGCGACCTCTTGGGCCAACTGCTGTACAGGCTGAGGTTGAGGTTGGGCATGTGGTTGGGGCTGGGGTGCACTGGGCACCGCGGTCGGCACTGCGGTCGACAAGTGAAAGGTGTTATCAACTGCGGGTGCTGCTTCGCATTGCACACCCATTCGCGAAATTGGCATACCTGCAATGGGCGTGAAGCTAAACAGCGGAACGCTGCTGGCAGCATTTTGCTGTCCCGCGCCTATGGCCGCGTTACTGGGTTGTTGGGCTGCTACATTCTGCTGCCCCGCGCCTAAGGCCGCGAAATTCTGCTGCTCAGCTGCTTGCGCGCCATGGGCAGCAACATTTTGCTGTGGTACAGTGCTCAGGTTTGCTAACCTCTGTTGCACCTGTTGTACCTGCTGCTGGTTTGCGGCCGAATGAACAAGCTGATTCCGGGCCTCTGTATCGATTTCTGGAAGCAAAGCATCACCATACAAGAAGCACAACATGTCACGGAATTCCCTCTTTGTGCGACAAGTCAACAACTGTTGGTGTTGTGCACGCGACAAGCAACTCAGTGCACCGCTCATTGAACGCACCTCAGCGGCTGTAAATAGCAAGTTGGACATGTCGACTAGCAAAGGGCTGACGAACGGCTGTGAACGGCAGCTGAACGGTTCTGCCGACGCTCACTTACCCATTTGATGCTTACGTCTCCACCAATCCCACAGTTGGTCGCGATATTGCTGGAGAATTAGCTCTTGACGCGGCTCCCACGGAAAGCTGAGTTTACCGCGGCAATTTGCGAGCCAATTATGCTGCTCCACACGGCTGAAATACCCGGGGTATTCCGAGCAAGCGGTTTCTACGACGAACGCCTCGAAATCGATTTTTGTGACCCGGAGGCGTCAGCCTCGGTCGGAAACCATTGTTACGTGTCAAACCAGCGAATAATAGGACGTGTGGCTCAAGACCTCAGGGCGTAGTCAATGGAGAGATCTCCGGGAGTCGAACCCGGCTTTTGACACCGGTCACCACACTTCCTACTACCACACTGGTTATTAGAGGGTATACGAACGGCGGCCTTATTGGCATAATAGCCTGGCGCATTCCCACGTTACAGCTATGCCACCAACCTTGCATGATTGCTGGGCATTGAGGGAAGCATGCTGCCTGTGGTGACTCACCACTGGTGAGGGACTTCATGTAGCCAGGCGCGCAATTCAACCACAGAGGCGCGCAACTCAGGCCTGCATTCGCTGACACTCGCATGAAAGCAAGCACGGTCCTATCCATGCACCAGGCCTGTGACCATGCCGGGGAATTGATGGATTTGCGGGTCCGTATGCCGCAACAGTACAGAAACGCTAGACTTGTCCCATCTTCCCAGTCATATAGGAGTGTTGTGGCCACGAGCAGACAGCTCTCTACAGAAGTTCGCACGAGCTTGACTAGGTTCAGGTTAGGCAACAGCGGTCTGGGGGTGGAGAAGGCTCGGTTTGAGGGGGTAACTTTCATTGATCGCACATGCACCAGATGCACAGAGGGGGTAGTGGATGACGCCATGCATTTCATCTTTGAGTGCACTGCCACGAGTTCCATCAGGGAGCAGCCGGAGTTTGCCATGACTTTACAGAACAATAATGAGAACTTGCATGACTTCATGTTGAGCCCATGTGCACCTTTGTTTGTGCACCTTGCTATGAAGTGCGTTACAGAAAGTCCTGAACCCCTTGAGGGGGAGGGCGGCCTAGCAGCCTAACGGCTGACGGCTTAAGCGGTGTAAGCCACATCATCATTACGGCCACGAGCACGGGCAAGTAAAAGACATCCTGACGGCTACATGGATGGTATGCCTGGCAGTAGCTAGACAGGTGTGGGTATTTCTCAGTGTGCTGCCCAAGCAATTATTTAACCAGTATGGGCTTGCGTATACGGCCCTTACGTTACGTAGGATTTGTCTTAATGGGCACGGACGACCCATTAATGTTAATGCTGCATGTCTTGGTGCTACCTCTCAAACTGTCCTGAGCACGCCGTTACAAAAACACAAATCCAGTGACAGGTCAGTGGCCTAGCCACAACTAAGGTCCCTAAACCAAATGAAATGTTCCTAAAGACTGAGTAGACAGACACACCCCACAACCTGACATTCACCATTCCATGTGGCGCGATGGCCTCAGGACTCTGGTGAAAACTGATCATGAGAGCATGCAATGATTGAAACGTCGTGTATATCATGTAATGCATGAGGTCATGACAATGCTTAGTCCAATCTTAACACTTCTTTGACGGCAGCAGAGCAGCATCTGCAGCTTCACCAAGGGCCACAACCTGAGGCTTCACCAGCTGCTTATGCATCCTCCTCCTCTCCCTCAAACTCCCCCTCCTCCTCTGCAGAGGCGTCCTGGTACTGCTGGTACTCCGAGACCAGGTCGTTCATGTTGGACTCTGCCTCAGTGAACTCCATCTCGTCCATGCCCTCGCCTGTGTACCAGTGGAGGAAGGCCTTGCGCCGGAACATGGCTGTGAACTGCTCGCTCACGCGCTTGAACATCTCCTGGATGGCGGTGCTGTTGCCAATGAAGGTGGCGGACAGCTTGAGGCCCTTGGGGGGGATGTCACACACAGAGGACTTGACGTTGTTGGGGATCCACTCCACAAAGTAGGACGAGTTCTTGTTTTGCACGTTCAGCATCTGCTCATCCACCTCCTTGGTGGACATGCGGCCACGGAACTGGGCGGCAGCGGTCAGGTAGCGGCCATGGCGCGGGTCAGCGGCGCACATCATGTTCTTGGCGTCCCACATCTGCTGCGTCAGCTCTGGCACCGTCAGGGCGCGGTACTGCTGCGAGCCGCGTGAGGTCAGCGGGGTGAAGCCCACCATGAAGAAGTGCAGGCGGGGGAAGGGGATCAGGTTCACCGCCAGCTTGCGCAGGTCAGCGTTCAGCTGGCCAGGGAAGCGCAGGGAGCAGGTGATGCCGGACATCACGGCTGAGATCAGGTGGTTCAAGTCACCAAAGGTGGGGGTTGTCAGCTTCAGGGTGCGGAAGCAGATGTCGTACAGCGCCTCATTGTCCAGGATCATGCACTCGTCAGCGTTCTCCACAAGCTGGTGCACGGACAGGGTGGCGTTGTAGGGCTCCACCACAGTGTCCGACACCTTGGGGGAGGGCACCACTGAGAAGGTGAGCATCATGCGGTCAGGGTACTCCTCACGGATCTTGGAGATCAGCAGGGTGCCCATGCCACTGCCAGTGCCACCACCCAGGGAGTGGGTGACCTGGAAGCCTGCAGCGACAAGCCAGGAGCACACAGGTGTTTGCCACATGGAGCAGGCAGCTATGCATTGCTGATTACGCGGTGCAGTGCCGATGAGTGACTCCAATGCTAGGGGGGGGAGCATGAGTGGCAAGGTAGGCTACAGAGGCTCTGCCATAGCACACACTGACTCACCCTGCAGGCAGTCACAGCTCTCAGCCTCCTTGCGCACAACATCCAGCAAGGAGTCAATCAGCTCAGCACCCTCAGTGTAGTGACCCTTGGCCCAGTTGTTGCCAGCACCGGTCTGGCCAAACACAAAGTTGTCTGGGCGGAAGATCTGCAGGCAGAAGACAGCGTTACAATAGTCAGCAGGACAAGCCACTGCGCTACACAAGCACTGCTGTCAAGCTGCTGCAGCTCATGGCTAGTTGCCATTGCTCAACAGCCAGCTGCAGATGGGGGGTGTGCAGCTCACCTGGCCAAAGGGGCCAGAGCGCACTGAGTCCATGGTGCCAGGCTCCAGGTCCATGAGGATGGCACGGGGCACATATCGCCCTGCAGCAACCAGCCAGCCCCCACACTGTAAGATTAGACAGTGATCAGAGGATGTACCTTTCAGAACACATGTCGTCTTCTTGGCGCTGGCGACAATGCTGGGAGCGTGACAGGGCGAGCCCTCACCGCCGGTGGCCTCGTTAAAGTAGACATTGATGCGCTCCAGCTGCAGGTCGGAGTCGCCGTGGTAGGTGCCAGTGGGGTCGACGCCGTGCTCATCGGACACGACCTGTATAGCCAGGAGAGGGCAGGCTACATGTCAGCACTGCGCCTACACTGCACTATGGTCAGTCTTGGCGCACCGACAGCTGCCTCGGTAATTGATGAACTTCGAAACTTCGCTGCTACTTGTGCTGCCACTGCTGCGAGGCTACTTCTACCAGCGTGGCGACAGCTCTCACCTCCCAGAACTTGGCACCAATCTGGTTGCCGCACTGTCCGCCCTGCGTAGGTAGGAAGGCCAGTACCTTGACGAGGGCCTCAGAGACAAGACATGTGCATATTATTTATGTAGACCTAGTGAATAAGGCTATGCCGCACGCACCTGGATGTGCACAATCTCCCTCATTGTCCGACGATTTGAGGTGAAAGGATGAAGTCGGGAGAAACGGAGGCTTTGGGAGGCCCGGTTGTGCAACTCGGGGAAAGTCTGGAACTTAAATTGTCCCGACAATCAAAATTTGTACATGTGCAATAGCTCACAATGTGTCACTGCTTGTGTGCCTTGGCTGCAGACTTACCAGGGTGCCAAGGTGCACTGCAACTCAGCCCTCACAGGTCGCCCCCTGTAACGGGCCTATGGGGCAGCAGGCTTCAGCGGCAATGGCAGCATTGGCAGCAGGGGTGTACCTGTCCAGCAAATGCTACGGGAGGCATGCAAGCAGCTGCCCGGGCGTATGGTGCTGGTGCATGAGTTCCGGACCAGCCGGGTCAGCTCTGCCCACGAAGACGTGGTGGCAGGCCAGGCAGAGTCCTACAGGTGAGAGACCTCACGTGCACTTGCATTGTAGGAACCTCACACACCAGCCCTGCACCGTTCAGACTAGACATGGCTTGACTTGCTTGGTTTGGCAAGGAAGAATCTTACAAATGAGCATTGACCTATGTGGCGTGACGCCCCCGGTCAGATCGCAGATCGGGTGTTGGCTGTGATTGGCTGGCTGGCGCCAGCGCGCTACAGCCACAGCGGAAGAAGCGCAAGCCAGAAAACGCCACAGATGGCGGATCCACGGACGGCATGGACGGCTTGCATCTTTTAAATGCTTGCATGTCTGACCTTTGGCAAACTAAGTATTTCTGCATTTCAAACAGTGCAGGCCTACAAAGAAGCCGCGTTTAGAAGGATAGGCTAAGAACCAGCGGCTTCTGCTCAGTTTCACTGACGATGAAACTCTTTCACATTTTCACATGAAACACTTTCATTTTCATTGAAAATTGAAAATCTGAAAATCTGAAGATTCACAAGCCTGGTCAGTCAGGCGCTCCCAACTGTTTAAAAATGACAGGAAACCGACCCCTGGTAGTAGGACGGCTGTAACTCTGCACTCACTGCGCCAAATATTATGCTAGATGATTCACAATGTAGCCAACCCAGCCAGCTACCTTTCAACCATCCAGAATAAATATACACTGAGTAGGCCGTGCACAACAAAGCGTCAAAGTTAGTGATTCAAATTTGAGACGTAGCGGAGCATGCAGCCATCGCTGCGACCGCCCGCGTCGCTTAGGCTGCTCAACATGAGCGTGCGCGTCGGCGGCAGCAGTCGGATCGGAAAGCGGTTGCGGGAATGTGGCACTGAGCCCACCTCTTCCCCATACCTGGAGGGCAATGCCACAGCTCGACCATTTTGACTTACAACATGCTACTTACTAGGTTGAGCTCATCTACGACAGTGCTACAAACGCTCATACTCAGATAAGGCAAAAGCTCACTTTGGTCTGTGACCCCCAACTCGGGCGCCCCCAACATGGGTCATGCAAGTACTCTCTCACTACTTCATCGTTTTCGATAGCGTTTGTCACGCTTGTGGCTGCTAATCAATGCGCGTCATCTGACCATCAGCGCAAGCCATTGGAGATTTTGCTCGCGTACTGCCACATGTGCCCGCGAACAAATCACAGCGGCGAGACGGGTCTCTCTTAGACGGTGAGCCGCATCCCTGTGACCCCATCTACCTAGCGTAGTGAGCTGGTTGTGCACAAATGGAATGTCCGGCCGACACCCAACGCGATGCCTGCCGGGCGTGCAGGGCGCCTAGACGGGGCAACTAAAACATCTGGTTGTATTCGCTTCCGCCGAATACATCATTTCGGTCGGCGCACACTAAGGTATCACCGGCTTACACCCCCCCCTCCTCAACTGTGTCCTCCACTGTGTTGCACCCGCTGCACCTAAAGGGAAATCGATACAAAGACCTTGTTCTTAACCCATTGGCCCATCTATTGAAACAAATTGCACATTTAACAGCCCAGGCCTCAATCAGTTTAACACTTTCAAAGTTACATCATGTTCTCCAAGCAGAATTAGGGCCACGGGGCTGTGGGGTGGCAGTTGAGCTATGAAACTTTGCACGCAGGTGGATGGCATGTAGGGGAGTGTAACTCTTTGAGGAGCCAAGGCCAAATTCGGCCATGTTGTGGAGTTGTATGACTGCCTGCATGGCCCTGGCCCTGAGATCGGCTAAGGGAGTTGGGGTCAAATACCAAAGTGAGCTTATGGCTTATCTGAGTATGAGCGTTTGTTACAATGTCCTAGATGAGCTTAGCCTAGTAAGTAGCATGTTGTATGTCCCAATGGTCGAGCTGTGGCATTGCCCTCTAGGTATGGGGGGGACGTGGGCTTATTGCCACATCGCCGCAATCGCTTTCCGATCCGACTGCTGCTGCCGACGCGCGTGCTCGTGTAGAGCAGCCTGAGCGACGCGGGCGGTCGCAGCGATGACTGCATGCTCCGCAACGGCTCAAATTTGAATTTCTAACTTTGATGCTTTGCTGTGCACGGCGTCCTGACTGGATAACTATTCCGGATGAGTGAAAGGTAGCTGGCTGGGTTTGCTACATTCTGAGACAGCTAGCATAAATTTTGGCGCAGCGAGTGCAGAGTTACAGCCGTCCTACTACCAGGGGTCGGTTTACTGCCATTTTTTGAATGTTGGGAGCGCCTGACCCCAACTCCCTTAGCCGATCTCAGGACCGGGGCCATGCAGTCAGACACACAACTCCACACCTTGACCGAATCAGGACTCGGCTCCTCTGAGAGTTACATTCCCCTACATGCCATCCACCTGCGTGCAAAGTTTCGTAGCTCAACTGCCACCCCACAGCCCCGTAGCCCTGATTCTGCTTGGAGAACATGATGTAGCTTCAAAGCTGTCAAACTGATAGAGGCCTGGGCTGTTTAACGTGCGGTTTGTTCTAATAAATGCGCCAATGGGTCAAGAACAAATAAAATGTAGCCATTTTCTTGTTGGTGCAGCGGGTGTAACACAGTGGAGGACACAGTGAAGGAGGGGGGGTGTAACCCGGTGATACCTTTGTGTGCGCCGACCCAAATGGTGTATTCGGCGGAAGCGAGTACATTTATATGTTCCAAACACCCCGTCTAGGTGCCCTGCACGCCCGGCAGGCATCGCGATGGGTGTTTGCCGGACATTCCATGTGTGCACAACCCGCTCACTGCGCTAGGTAGATGGGGTCACAGCGATGTGGCTCACCGTGCCAAGGAGACTCGTCTCGCCGCTGTGATTTGTTTCCGGGCACATGTGGCAGTACGCGAGCAAAGACTCCAATGGCTTGCGCTGATGGTCAGATGACGCGCATTGCTTTGCAGCTACCAATGTGACAAACGCTATCGAAAAAGATGCAGTATTGAGAGAGTACTTGCATGCATATTACCAACCCCATGTTGGGAGCGCCTCCACTGTGTCCTCCACTGTGTTGCACCCGGTGCACCTAGAGGAAAAGCGACATAAAAATGTTTGTTCTTGACCCATTGGCGCATTTATTAGAACAAACCGCACGTTAAACAGCCCAGGCCTCTATCAGTTTGACATCTTCAAAGTGACATCATGTTCTCCAAGCAGAATTATGGCCACGAGGCTGTGGGGTGGCTGTTGAGCAATGAAACTTTGCACGCAGGTGGATGGCATGTAGTGGAGTGTAACTCTTAGAGGAGCCGAGGCAAAATTCGGTCATGGTGTGGAGTTGTGCGACTGACTGCATGGCCCTGGCCCTGAGATCGGCTAAGGGAGCAGGGGTCAAAGACCAAAGTGAGCTTATGGCTTATCTGAGTATGAGCGTTTGTTACAATGTCCTAGATGAGCTTAGCCTAGTAAGTAGCATGCTGTATGTCCCAATGGTCGAGCTGTGGCATTGCCCTCTAGGTATGGGGGGGACGTGGGCTTATTGCCACATCGCCGCAATCGCTTTCCGATCCGACTGCTGCTGCCGACGCGCGTGCTCGTGTAGAGCAGCCTGAGCGACGCGGGCGGTCGCAGCGATGACTGCATGCCCCGAACCGGCTCAAATTAGAATCACTAACTTTGATGCTTTGCTGTGCACGCAGGGCTGTGGGATACGGGCTTACGGAATACGGATCCGCTTACGTGCTTACCGTAATACGTGGTCACACGCGTAAGGTTCCGCCTAACCAATCCGTAAGGTTCCGCCGTAAGGGGCCCATGCAAGCATGCGGGGCATCTTTTTCGCCTTTCCCCTTCCGCCTTCCCTGCTTACGCCGACCCTACTTTGCGTTGTGTTTGTGTTTGCAACCGCGTTCAGCATCGCAGTTTGGGCGTAGCAGCACAGCATCGCTCCTCAGCAGCCCAGCAGCACAGCTTCGCGTTCAGCATCGCAGTTTGGCGTAGCAGCACAGCATCGCTCCTCAGCAGCCCAGCAGCACAGCTCCGCGTTCAGCATCGCAGTTTGGGCGTAGCAGCACAGCATCGCTCCTCAGCAGCCCAGCAGCACAGCTTCGCGTTCAGCCTAGCACTACAGCGCAGGACATAAGCTCAGTCGTAGCAACAACAACAACAGCAGCAACAGCAGCAGCAGGAGTGGAGTCTCCATCGACAAGGAGTAGACCACCTGAAGAAAACCCCGCCTTGAGTGCTGCACTCTGTGCAAGCCGGCACCCTTATTTTTCCAGCCCAGCCCCCGGGTCATTGGGGGACCGCTGAGCTAAGTTATCACCCAGTGTGCTAGCCCCCTGGCTGGTGCTTTGCTGACGTCGTGCCCCTGCCTGCGCCTTTGGCCCCCCAGGCTGCCACGGAGAACCCTATGGAGCCAGTTGCTTCCTCTCAGCTGCTGGCGCAGGTGCTGCAGCGTTACTTTTTCTCCTCGGCCCAGCCTCTGACCAGGGACTCCCATATCCAGCCCCAAACACTTCAGCACTTCAGTGCTGGGGCTTGGTTTGTCCCTTTGGGCCGCCTTTGCAGGGAACGCTTGCAGCTGTACCAGCAGCAGCACCCCCTTCTTCCTCCCCCCCAGGCCGACGTTGCAGCCTTTGTTGAGGCCTGCAGCACAGCCCTTCTAGCCCGTAAGCAGCGTGAGGGCAGGGCAGTCGCCTCCCTGTCTTGCCTTCACTCTGCAGGCCACCCCCACCACGGTTTGGTGTTGGTGCATGACCACACCAGTCCAGCAGGCAGGAGCCTAGACGCCCAGCTGATTGCCCAACCCTCGCTTCAGGTGAAGTTCCTAGGCGATACCCTGTGGGTGCCTGTGGAGCCTCTAGATCCAGGCCCCCCCCCTGGGGCAGTCAAAGTGGTCATCCATCACAACAGTCCCCTAGCAAGCAAGGTGGGCTTGGTGGCAGCCCTGCTCAGGGCAGTGGGGTATGAGGTCAGCCCTGCCCCTCCCCCTGGCCTGCCTGAGACTCTGCAGCTGTCCTCGGTAGCAGTTCTTAGTGAGCGCCTGGGAGCTCACTCTCGCACCAGCTGTTTCAAAGGGTCAGAGGTGGGGAATGGGTGCGTGGTGGAGGCCATAGTGACCACCCCTGTCGGGGACGACAAGCTGACCCGCCTTCCTAGCAGGTTCGCCACACCCACGGGGGGTTGGGGCAAGGTGCAGGTCTTCCAGCTGGGTGGGGACTCCCGGCCCCTAGAGGACCCCCTCTCTGACCCTGAGCAGCTTCCCAGGCCCCCTCAGGGGCCTGCAGGCCAGCCTCCCACCCCCCGGCCCCCTCCACCCCCTCCCCCTCCACCCCCTCCCCCCCCCCATTCTGGGCACTCGCCACGGCGCCCTGATCATCCCCCTAACCTGTCCCACAACCACCCTGCCACCCACCCTGACCAGGCTGCTGCCACCCCCACCCAGCGCACCACAGCGGGGGGTGGCACGGCCAGGCCTGAGGTGGCCAGGGTGGGGGGCGGCTCCCAGGGGCAGCAGCAGCAGCCGCTCAGCCCTGCCATCCTGAGCCCTGACCCTGACCAGGCTTCTGCCACCCCCACCCAGCGCACCACAGCGGGGGGTGGCACGGCCAGGCCTGAGGTGGCCAGGGTGGGGGGCGGCTCCCAGGGGCAGCAACAGCAGCCGCTCAGCCCTGCCACCCCGAACCCTGACCCTGACCAGGCTGCTGCCACCCCCACCCAGCGCACCACAGCGGGGGGTGGCATGGCCAGACCTGAGGTGGCCAGGGTGGTGGGCGGCTCCCAGGGGCAGCAGCAGCAGCCGCTCAGCCCTACCACCCTGTGCCCTGACCCTGACCAGGCTGCTGCCAGCCCCACCCAGCGCACCACAGCGAGGGGTGGTACGGCCAGGCCTGAGGTGGCCAGGGTGGTGGGCGGCTCCCAGGGGCAGCAGCAGCAGCCGCTCAGCCCTGCCATCCTGAGCCCTGACCCTGACCAGGCTCCTGCCACCCCCACCCAGCGCACCACAGCGGGGGGTGGCACGGCCAGGCCTGAGGTGGCCAGGGTGGTGGGCGGCTCCCAGGGGCAGCAGCAGCAGCCGCTCAGCCCTGCCATCCTGAGCCTTGACCCTGACCAGGCTTCTGCCACCCCCACCCAGCGCACCACAGCGGGGGGTGGCACGGCCAGGCCTGAGGTGGCCAGGGTGGGGGGCGGCTCCCAGGGGCAGCAGCAGCAGCCGCTCAGCCCTGCCACCCCGAGCCCTGACCCTGACCAGGCTGCTGCCACCCCCACCCAGCGCACCACAGCGGGGGGTGGCACGGCCAGGCCTGAGGTGGCCAGGGTGGTGGGCGGCTCCCAGGGGCAGCAGCAGCAGCCGCTCAGCCCTGCCATCCTGAGCCCTGACCCTGACCAGGCTTCTGCCACCCCCACCCAGCGCACCACAGCGGGGGGTGGCACGGCCAGGCCTGAGGTGGCCAGGGTGGTGGGCGGCTCCCAGGGGCAGCAGCAGCAGCCGCTCAGCCCTACCACCCTGAGCCCTGACCCTGACCAGGCTTCTGCCACCCCCACCCAGCGCACCACAGCGGGGGGTGGCACGGCCAGGCCTGAGGTGGCCAGGGTGGGGGGCGGCTCCCAGGGGCAGCAGCAGCAGCCGCTCAGCCCTGCCATCCTGAGCCCTGACCCTGACCAGGCTTCTGCCACCCCCACCCAGCGCACCACAGCGGGGGGTGGCACGGCCAGGCCTGAGGTGGCCAGGGTGGTGGGCGGCTCCCAGGGGCAGCAGCAGCAGCCGCTCAGCCCTGCCACCCTGAGCCCTGACCCTGACCAGGCTGCTGCCACCCCCACCCAGCGCACCACAGCGAGGGGTGGCACGGCCAGGCCTGAGGTGGCCAGGGTGGGGGGCGGCTCCCAGGGGCAGCAGCAGCAGCCGCTCAGCCCTGCCACCCTGAGCCCTGACCCTGACCAGGCTGCTGCCACCCCCACCCAGCGCACCACAGCGGGGGGTGGCATGGCCAGGCCTGAGGTGGCCAGGGTGGAGCAGGTCTCGCGGGCTCAGCTAAAGCAGCAGCCTCACCCCGCTGTCACACCCAAACCTCCCACCGCAGCTAGAGGTGGCACGGCTTGGGTCGAGGGGGCTCGGGAGCTGCAGGTGGAGAGGTTGGCTTCCCGTAGCCCCAACCCCGGCTTTGATGCGGGGATGGAGGCGGGGGTAGGGGCAAGGGCGGGGGAAGGAGCGGGGTCAGAGGTGGGAGGAGAGGATGGGGCGGGGTCAGGATCGGGGGTCAAGTCGGAGGCTACAGGGCGTGGGCTTAAAGGTTTGGGAATCCGCCCGTCCGCTCCCTCACGTGGGAGGCACCCCCGGTTTGTTTGCTCCTGGGGCCCAGCTGTTACGGAGCGTCCCGGGGGCCAGTGGTTAGGCCCGTCATGGGCTGCCCAAGTTCCCTCAAGGGGTGACACAGAGCAGCGGGGTTGGGGGATAGGAGAAGGGGTTGGGGTTACAGCTCGGTCTGCGGCGAGGGCCCGGGAGGGGTCTGAGGTTTGGGCTCGGTTTGGGGCTGGGTTTGGGGCGGTGGTTGGGGCTGGAGCTGGTGCAGGTGCAGGGATAGGGGCAGAGGCTGGGCCTGGGGTTGGGGCGGAGGCGGGGGCGGGGGTGGGGGCGGGGGCGGGGGCGGGGGCGGGGGATGTGGTTAGGGCGGGAGCAGGAGCTACAGCTGGGGCCAAGGGTGAGGCTGGGGCCGGGGCTAGGCATGGGACTGGGGTTGCGGCTGCGGCTGGGGCTGGGGCTGCGGCTGGGGCTGGATTTGGGATTGGGGATGGGGATGGGGATGGGGATGGGGCTGAGGCGGGGGCGGGGGCGGGGGCGGGGGCGGGGGCTGCGGCTGCGGCGGCGGCTGCGGCTGGGGCTGGGGGTAAGGCTGTGGCTGGGGCTGTGGCTGCGACTGCACCGGGGATTGGAGCTACCCCGATGGCTCTGGACTGTCCCCGCTTTTGCCACCCCCGGATCCCTACCATTTTCCCTACGTCCACCACCTTCCAGCCCAAAGCCCCAGGGGCCTTTGTGGCCCGAACGCACCAGCCTCCTTTTGTACCTGACCCCATGTGTCACCCCCCTCCTACCTCTCTACCTTTTTTGCAACCCTCTGGCCCCCCCCACCTCCCTTTGGCCAACCCTCTTTCCTTTTCTCCTCTCTCCCTCCACCCTGAGGGACCCATCGCCATGAGCTCCCCTCCCAGCCCCCCCCTGTCAGCCTCCTCTCGCCTCCCTTGTAACTTGGGGCTGCTGGAGAAGGCCCTAACCAAGGGCGCGGTGCTGGCCTCCAGAGGCAAGGTTGCGGCCAAAAAGCTCAGAGCTGCCACAGCCAGGGGCCTAGTAGCGGCCGGGCAGTGGGTAGGTGGAGCCCCTTCCGGCAGCCCTCCCTCCCTCATGGACGCTGAGTTAGCGGACCCCGCCGCCCTGAGTGTAGGCTCCACCCTTCCCCTCCCAACGCAAGAAGTCAGTCCCTCGAGCGGGGTGGACAGCCGGCTTGTCTTTGCGCGAGGCCGGGCCGCAGAGCTCCATGGCAGTCAGCCTCCTCGCAGGTCTGTCAGCGTCGCTAGGGCCTCTCCGCGCCCTTCTCCGGATGACAGGAGGGCCGTTAGGGAGGAGCGTCAGCGGGAGGCTCAGCGTTGGCCTAGGGGAGGCTCTACACAGCCAGCAGCCCAGCAAGCCCAAGGTGGGCCTCGCCGGCGCCGCTTTGGCATTCTTTCTTCAAGTTCTAGCTCTGATGAGAGGGAGGCTCACCTTGGCCGTGGGACCCCACACACGCTCCGCTACGGCCTGCTCAGCCCCACCACCAGCCTAGCCAGCTCGCATGGGGCCTCTGCCAGCCCTGTAGTTGAGTCACCTTGCCCCCAAGAGGAGAGGCCTAGGGTGCCTAAGCGGCAGCAGCCAGAGCGAGTAGGTGTCCAAGATGAAGAGGGTCTGCCCCTCGGTCCTCTTCCCCCTCGGCCCCCTCTAGCCATCTATAGTCGTGAGCCCCGGGTCCGCCTTCGTCGCCCTGGGGCAAAGCTCGCTTGCATTGAGGCCCTTCCCCCACCCCCCATCCCCCACCCCCTGTCAGGTCAGCCTTCTCCTCCTAGCCCAACCACCCTCCACCACACACGCGTAGCCCGCGCGGGGGCGAGCCAAGCTTAGCCATGCAACGCCCAGGTGTGGCTGCCAGGTTTATGGCGGTCACCCTCAACGTGCAGGGCCTAGCCCAACCGCACAAGCTTCAAGCTCTGCTAGACTGGGCCGCTGACAGCCCGGCGCAGGTGGTTTTCCTCCAAGAGTGCCACAAGGCGGAAAGCGTGTGGCAGTGGGCCGAAGCCCTCTCCGGGGCCAAGCCAGCCTGGCGTGGGCAGTGGTTCTACACTCCCGGCACCGGCAGCTCCCAGGGCTGCCTAGTGCTCGTGAAGCCCTCCACCCTCCTGAAGGGGTGCACCCAGGTGCAGCTGCAGGCAGAGGCGGCCCAAGGTCGGGTCCTGCGAGTGGACGGGGTTCTGGCTGGTAGGCCTGTCTCCTTGGTGTGCGTGTATGCCCCAGCGCAACAGTCGGAGCGCTCCACGTTCTTTTCTGTTTGCCTCCCCGCCTGCCTTCCCCCATCTGCGGAGGGCCGCCTCATCATCATGGGGGGTGACTTCAATTGCATCCTCTCCCCTTGGGATAGGGTAGGGGTCCCACAGGGCTCTCAGCACGGGGAGGCCTGGGTGGGTAGCCGGGGCCAGGGGGCAGAGCAGCTGAGGCAGCTGGTGACGGAGAGGGGCCTGGTGGACGCCTGGCGGCAGCTACGCCCCCCCCCTGCCAGGGACCTCACTCACTTCAGTGAGCGTTGGCAGACAGGCGCCCGCCTAGACCGGTGGTATGTCTCGGAGGGCCTTGCTCAGTGGCATTTGGACAGCACCATCCTGGGGGTGCGGCCGGTGCCCACCGACCACCAGCCCGTCTCTGTCTCCCTGTGCCCTCCCGACCCCCCCCTCACTGCCCCCGCCCCCTGGCAGCTGCACCCCGCCCACCTTGACGACCCTGAGCTGCTGGACTATCTCAAGGGGTACCTGCAGGCGGAGGACGCTCACCATGAGGCCGCCAGACAGCTGGGGACGCAGCCTAGGGACGGGCACAGGGCCAGGTGGGCCCGCATCAAGCAGGGCATGGCCCTGCGGGCCCAGCAGTTCCTGCGGACCAAGCGCCGAGCTAGGCGTGACCTGCGGCAGCGCAGGGAGAAGGCAGCCTTGGCTGCAAGGGCCCACCTCGTGCGCCAACTGCAGCAAGCAGAGCAGGTCGGCCAGGCAGAGGTGCTTGCAGCGCAGCACCTCGGTGAGACGACAGCCCTAGCCGGGGTGGAGGAGCGCGTGCAGGTGGCCCATCAGTCCCTGCTAGCCAGCGCTGTCCTGGACCAGGTGTATGGCGACCGCTCCTCCTTCTTTTTCTACCACCGCGACCAGCCTGCGCACACCCCCACCCTCATCTCCTCCCTTCAGCTCCCTGGGCAGCCCGGCTTGGCGGCCGACCTCACCACTCCAAACGGGGTGCGCTCAGCGTGCCAGGCTTTTGAACATCACTATTCAGCCGCCGCGCCTACCGGAGTCTACGCTGCAAAGGCCATCGACCCAGCCGCGCGCGCCACTCTGCTTAACTGCCTTACCTCCCGTCTCACCCCCGCTCAGGCCAGGGCTGCGGAAGGGCCTGGGGGAGATCCCATGCTCTCGGAGGAGGAGCTGGGTCGGGCCCTTCAAGGTAGTGCTCACAGCAAGGCCCCGGGGCTAGACGGGCTGCCCATGGAGGTGTACGACCGGCTTTGGCCTCAGCTGGTGGGCCCTTTGCGGGCCATGCTGAGAGAGGCTCTGGCAGATACGAGCGACCCAGCCCCCCTGGCTGAGTTCCTCACTGGGGTCATTACCCTGGTGCCCAAGGCTGGCAAGCCTAGAGACCAGGTGGCGGGGTACCGCCCCATCACGCTGCTCAACTGCGATGTGCGGCTGGTGGCCCGGGCCCTAGAGGACAGGCTGCAGCTGCCGCTGGACCTGCTGGTGTCTCCTTCCCAGTCAGCTTTCATCCTGGGGAGGGACATCAACGACAGCGTGCAGTTCCACCTAGGCTTGCTGGAGTGGCTCCAGCAGCGGCACAGCCCTGCCTGGCTTCTGTTGCTGGACCTGGCAGGGGCCTATGACAACGTTTCCTGGAGCCTGCTCCAGGACACGCTAGAGGCCATGGGGTTCAGCCAGCAGGGGCACGTGCGCTGGGCGCAGCTGCTGCACCGGGGGGCCACCAGCCAGGTGCTCGTCAACGGCTACCTCACCGACAGCTTCCCCTTGGCCTCTGGGCTTCTACAGGGCAGTGGGGCCTCCCCGTTGTACTGGTGTGTGGTATTGCAACCGCTCGTTAGCTACCTCAGCTCGCTCCAGCGGGCGGGTCGCATCACCACCCCCGCTATTCCCACTAGTCCCCTGGCCATGCACGCTGCCACCCTGACCCCCGCGCTTCCCACCAAGGAGTACGCGGACGACCTCACTATCCTGGTGGCGGATCGGGTCAAGGACGGGGAAGTGGTGGTGGAGGCCTTGGAGCGGTTCCGCGCCGCAGGCGGCCCAGCGCTGAGCGTGAGCAAGAGCGTGGCCCTGCCGTGCGTCCAACCAGGGGCAGGGGCAGGGGCTGGGGCAGGGGCTGGGGCTGGGGCTGGGGCTGGGGCAGGGGCAGGGGCAGGGGCAGGGGCAGGGGCAGGGGCAGGGGCAGGGGCAGGGGCAGGGGCAGGGGCAGGGGCAGGGGCAGGGGCAGGGGCAGAGGCAGAGGCAGGGGCAGGGGCAGGAGCAGGGGCAAGGGCAGGGGCAGGGGGGGTCATCCGCGCCGCGCCGCCGGGGTTGGTGGTGCGCCACCTGGGGGTCCCCCTAGGGGCGACCTCTTACGCTGCCACAGGAGAGGCCGCCTTTGGTGGTGCTGCAGCTGCCATCACAGCGGCCTCCCTCCCTTGGCAGCCCCTGGGCCTCAACCTGCTTGGGAGGGTACAGGTGGCTCAGCAGTGCCTGGCCAGTAAGGTCATCTACCAGATGGCCGCCGTGCAACCTCCCACAGCCTTGGCGCAGGCCATGGCCCTTGCTATCAAACGCTTTGTTGCTGCGTCAGACCTTCCCCAAGAGCGCAGCCCCAACAGCAACCGCCTGTACCCCAGCGAGGCCATCTGCGTGATGCCCCGGCGGGAGGGAGGGGTAGGGCTCCCAGACCTGGGGGTCATCAGCACAGCCATGCGGGCGAAGATGTTGGCCCAGCTTTGGTCGCCCCGGGTGCGCCCTTGGCAACCCCTTACCCACAGCCTTTTGGCAGACCCCAGCCACGGCCTCAGCACCTGGGTCATCACAGACCCCAGCGCCCCTCCCTTGCGCAATATCACCCCGCGGCTGCAAGCTCACGTGGCCGCCTTGGCCCAACTTCGTCTGTTCCGGGTGATCCCTCCAGAGAGTCAATCCTTCTTCTCGGTGATGGCGGAACCGTTGTGGTTCAACCCTCTGATCCGCCTGATCCCTTCTGCTAGGCAGGAGGCAGAGGGCCAGGGTTGGACCCATGTCCGCCACGTGCGGGAGGCCCTTCAGCGGCAGTCTCAGCACGAGGGTGTCACCCGGTGGGCTGCAGACCTGGTTAGAGCCTGCCTCCCGGAGCCCTGGCAGCAGTGGGTGGACCTCCGTGACCCCCCCCCGCCTGTTTGGGAATGCCTGAGGGTGGGGCCCGGAGTGGGGTTCGTGGCTCGGTGCCACCCCGCGCTCCATCCCTCCCACTGGGTGGCCCCCAACGGGCGGCTCTTCCCCCTTAACCCCACGGGTCAGGGGCCCCTGGGGACGTTCCAGGTGGTGGAGGGGGCAGTCTGGGAGCCGGCTGCGGTGGCTCGCCTGAACAAGCCGAACTACCTCTTGACACCGGAGGAGCGAGCTACCCACCTCCGTCCCCTGCCAGCAGGGCGCCTGGGCGGGCAAGGGCAGGAGGGTGGTCAGGGCCAGGGGCACGGGGGGGTAGATAGGGGGGGGGGGAGGGGCAGAGGCAGGGGAGGGAGCCGGGGTAGGGGCAGGGGTGGGGGGGCGGGGAGGGGGTGGAGCAGGAGGGCAAGGTGGAGCCCCAGCGCATAAGGCCGAGCCCCCTCCCTGGCCCAAGGAGGAGTGGCTCCTAGGCCCTTGGGCCCACCTGCAGCTGGATCCCCAGGTGTGGGGCTTGGGCACCACCACCCTTTTGGAGTTTACCGTCAGGGATGCCAAGGTGCGCCTTCACCAGCTCCAGCGAGTCAGCGCTGACGCGCTCTACCCTCCAGGGGGGGGCCTGTGGCCGGTGCTTTGGGGTAGGCGCCCCCCACGGGAGGCCGGGTTGGCTCAGGGGACAGCAGTTGACGGAGGGGCGTTCAGGGAGCTGGAGGAGCGGTGGCAGGCCAGCGCTCAGCAAGTTACAGCCCAGCGAGCAGCGGAAGAGCGGGAGCAGCAAGGCAGGGACGCGGAGGAGCTGCTCCCAGAGGAAGTGCAAGGCAGCCAGGCGCCGCGCTGGCGAGACACCTCCGCCAGAGCCCCTCCCCGCCCCTCCCCGGAGCAACGAGCAGCCGAGCGGGCGGAGCGGCAGCTGGAGGCCCAACAAGGGCCCCGGCGCACCGGTAGGCAGCCAGCTACCCTGCAAGTCCCCCCCGATGGCACGGTGGATGAGCTGGCCGCAGCCGCTAGACCGGGTCAGTCCTGTCTCCAGGTGTGGAAGGAGCTGATGGATCCCACCCTCCGCCGGGAGCATGCCATCGTGGCCTGGCGGGTGCTCCACGGCAGCCTCATGGTTGGGGCCTTGTGGGGCCACATCCTTAAGGGCGCTGCTGCCCCGGGTTCATCCGCTTGCCGCCTCTGCCAGCCGGGCCAGCTGGAGACCCTCACCCACGCCTTCCTCACTTGCCCCGCCGTGGCTCCGGTCTGGGAGTGGGTGTTGGATGTGTACGGCCACCTTACCGGCACACGCCCCCCCTCCGGCGATGCCCTCCTGCTCCTCAGTGGTCGCCCCACCCGCAGCGAGGCTCCCCCCTTCCAGCCCCCAGACAGCTTGCTGTGGCTCAGGCTGCGCGTGGCCTATCTAGGCACGGTATGGCGTCTCCGCAGCTCCGGGGCCGCTACTGCCCTCCAGCCGCAGATTGTGGCGCAACGAGTGGCAGAGGAGGTCGTCCTCACCCTCTCCTCCGCTGTTAAACGCGACTGGCACCGGGTAGGCAGAGACATCCGGGTGGGCCTTTGTGGAGCGGTGCCCTCCACCTGGTTTAGGGGTACGGACCCGGAGCTTGGCGCAGACCAGTTTGACCGGTTGTGGCCGGAGCCGTCAGGAGGGTGGTTCGCCAAGGAGGGGGCAGAGGAGAGGGTAGGGGGAAGGGAGGCCGGGGGGATAGTAGCGGGGGCCAGGCAGCGGGAGGAGAGGGCGTTTGGGGCGGGTGAGCTAGTTGTGCGCCTGTCCTTGCAGTGGCCCGTCCCCTTCCCTGCCCCTCCTGCTTGAGCTGGGGTAGCTTGTTAGGGGTTTTGAGTGTTTTGAGGGGTTGGAGGCTGTTAGGTCTCTGGGGAGCCCTAGGTTAGGTTCTTGTGTTCGCTTAGTGGGGGCGGAGGGGCAGCGAGGGTTGTGCCTTGGAGCTGGGGGGCCTAGGGGTGTATGTTGTGTTGTCCGGGGGTCCCTAGGGTCGGCGAGGTGGAGGGGTTGCTGAGGGTGGGGGTGTGGGGGGTGTTTGGACGTCTTTCTTTGGGGGGGTGGTAGTTACCGTTCTAGGGTGGTTTGGACGCTGTTTGGTGGTGGGGTGGTGGGGTGGGGTTTGCTTGCTTTTTTGAGGAAGGGAGGGGGTAGCTCGCTCGAGACATGGTTTAGTTTTTCTTTTTCTCTCTCTCTCTTAGTCTCTCTCTTAGTCTATCTTCTTCTGTAATCTCTCTCCCTCAAAAAAAAAAAAAAAAAAAGCGCGCTACAGCCACAGCGGAAGAAGCGCAAGCCAGAAAACGCCACAGATGGCGGATCCACGGACGGCATGGACGGCTTGCATCTTTTAAATGCTTGCATGTCTGACCTTTGGCAAACTAAGTATTTCTGCATTTCAAACAGTGCAGGCCTACAAAGAAGCCGCGTTTAGAAGGATAGGCTAAGAACCAGCGGCTTCTGCTCAGTTTCACTGACGATGAAACTCTTTCACATTTTCACATGAAACACTTTCATTTTCATTGAAAATTGAAAATCTGAAAATCTGAAGATTCACAAGCCTGGTCAGTCAGGCGCTCCCAACTGTTTAAAAATGACAGGAAACCGACCCCTGGTAGTAGGACGGCTGTAACTCTGCACTCACTGCGCCAAATATTATGCTAGATGATTCACAATGTAGCCAACCCAGCCAGCTACCTTTCAACCATCCAGAATAAATATACACTGAGTAGGCCGTGCACAACAAAGCGTCAAAGTTAGTGATTCAAATTTGAGACGTAGCGGAGCATGCAGCCATCGCTGCGACCGCCCGCGTCGCTTAGGCTGCTCAACATGAGCGTGCGCGTCGGCGGCAGCAGTCGGATCGGAAAGCGGTTGCGGGAATGTGGCACTGAGCCCACCTCTTCCCCATACCTGGAGGGCAATGCCACAGCTCGACCATTTTGACTTACAACATGCTACTTACTAGGTTGAGCTCATCTACGACAGTGCTACAAACGCTCATACTCAGATAAGGCAAAAGCTCACTTTGGTCTGTGACCCCCAACTCGGGCGCCCCCAACATGGGTCATGCAAGTACTCTCTCACTACTTCATCGTTTTCGATAGCGTTTGTCACGCTTGTGGCTGCTAATCAATGCGCGTCATCTGACCATCAGCGCAAGCCATTGGAGATTTTGCTCGCGTACTGCCACATGTGCCCGCGAACAAATCACAGCGGCGAGACGGGTCTCTCTTAGACGGTGAGCCGCATCCCTGTGACCCCATCTACCTAGCGTAGTGAGCTGGTTGTGCACAAATGGAATGTCCGGCCGACACCCAACGCGATGCCTGCCGGGCGTGCAGGGCGCCTAGACGGGGCAACTAAAACATCTGGTTGTATTCGCTTCCGCCGAATACATCATTTCGGTCGGCGCACACTAAGGTATCACCGGCTTACACCCCCCCCTCCTCAACTGTGTCCTCCACTGTGTTGCACCCGCTGCACCTAAAGGGAAATCGATACAAAGACCTTGTTCTTAACCCATTGGCCCATCTATTGAAACAAATTGCACATTTAACAGCCCAGGCCTCAATCAGTTTAACACTTTCAAAGTTACATCATGTTCTCCAAGCAGAATTAGGGCCACGGGGCTGTGGGGTGGCAGTTGAGCTATGAAACTTTGCACGCAGGTGGATGGCATGTAGGGGAGTGTAACTCTTTGAGGAGCCAAGGCCAAATTCGGCCATGTTGTGGAGTTGTATGACTGCCTGCATGGCCCTGGCCCTGAGATCGGCTAAGGGAGTTGGGGTCAAATACCAAAGTGAGCTTATGGCTTATCTGAGTATGAGCGTTTGTTACAATGTCCTAGATGAGCTTAGCCTAGTAAGTAGCATGTTGTATGTCCCAATGGTCGAGCTGTGGCATTGCCCTCTAGGTATGGGGGGGACGTGGGCTTATTGCCACATCGCCGCAATCGCTTTCCGATCCGACTGCTGCTGCCGACGCGCGTGCTCGTGTAGAGCAGCCTGAGCGACGCGGGCGGTCGCAGCGATGACTGCATGCTCCGCAACGGCTCAAATTTGAATTTCTAACTTTGATGCTTTGCTGTGCACGGCGTCCTGACTGGATAACTATTCCGGATGAGTGAAAGGTAGCTGGCTGGGTTTGCTACATTCTGAGACAGCTAGCATAAATTTTGGCGCAGCGAGTGCAGAGTTACAGCCGTCCTACTACCAGGGGTCGGTTTACTGCCATTTTTTGAATGTTGGGAGCGCCTGACCCCAACTCCCTTAGCCGATCTCAGGACCGGGGCCATGCAGTCAGACACACAACTCCACACCTTGACCGAATCAGGACTCGGCTCCTCTGAGAGTTACATTCCCCTACATGCCATCCACCTGCGTGCAAAGTTTCGTAGCTCAACTGCCACCCCACAGCCCCGTAGCCCTGATTCTGCTTGGAGAACATGATGTAGCTTCAAAGCTGTCAAACTGATAGAGGCCTGGGCTGTTTAACGTGCGGTTTGTTCTAATAAATGCGCCAATGGGTCAAGAACAAATAAAATGTAGCCATTTTCTTGTTGGTGCAGCGGGTGTAACACAGTGGAGGACACAGTGAAGGAGGGGGGGTGTAACCCGGTGATACCTTTGTGTGCGCCGACCCAAATGGTGTATTCGGCGGAAGCGAGTACATTTATATGTTCCAAACACCCCGTCTAGGTGCCCTGCACGCCCGGCAGGCATCGCGATGGGTGTTTGCCGGACATTCCATGTGTGCACAACCCGCTCACTGCGCTAGGTAGATGGGGTCACAGCGATGTGGCTCACCGTGCCAAGGAGACTCGTCTCGCCGCTGTGATTTGTTTCCGGGCACATGTGGCAGTACGCGAGCAAAGACTCCAATGGCTTGCGCTGATGGTCAGATGACGCGCATTGCTTTGCAGCTACCAATGTGACAAACGCTATCGAAAAAGATGCAGTATTGAGAGAGTACTTGCATGCATATTACCAACCCCATGTTGGGAGCGCCTCCACTGTGTCCTCCACTGTGTTGCACCCGGTGCACCTAGAGGAAAAGCGACATAAAAATGTTTGTTCTTGACCCATTGGCGCATTTATTAGAACAAACCGCACGTTAAACAGCCCAGGCCTCTATCAGTTTGACATCTTCAAAGTGACATCATGTTCTCCAAGCAGAATTATGGCCACGAGGCTGTGGGGTGGCTGTTGAGCAATGAAACTTTGCACGCAGGTGGATGGCATGTAGTGGAGTGTAACTCTTAGAGGAGCCGAGGCAAAATTCGGTCATGGTGTGGAGTTGTGCGACTGACTGCATGGCCCTGGCCCTGAGATCGGCTAAGGGAGCAGGGGTCAAAGACCAAAGTGAGCTTATGGCTTATCTGAGTATGAGCGTTTGTTACAATGTCCTAGATGAGCTTAGCCTAGTAAGTAGCATGCTGTATGTCCCAATGGTCGAGCTGTGGCATTGCCCTCTAGGTATGGGGGGGACGTGGGCTTATTGCCACATCGCCGCAATCGCTTTCCGATCCGACTGCTGCTGCCGACGCGCGTGCTCGTGTAGAGCAGCCTGAGCGACGCGGGCGGTCGCAGCGATGACTGCATGCCCCGAACCGGCTCAAATTAGAATCACTAACTTTGATGCTTTGCTGTGCACGCAGGGCTGTGGGATACGGGCTTACGGAATACGGATCCGCTTACGTGCTTACCGTAATACGTGGTCACACGCGTAAGGTTCCGCCTAACCAATCCGTAAGGTTCCGCCGTAAGGGGCCCATGCAAGCATGCGGGGCATCTTTTTCGCCTTTCCCCTTCCGCCTTCCCTGCTTACGCCGACCCTACTTTGCGTTGTGTTTGTGTTTGCAACCGCGTTCAGCATCGCAGTTTGGGCGTAGCAGCACAGCATCGCTCCTCAGCAGCCCAGCAGCACAGCTTCGCGTTCAGCATCGCAGTTTGGCGTAGCAGCACAGCATCGCTCCTCAGCAGCCCAGCAGCACAGCTCCGCGTTCAGCATCGCAGTTTGGGCGTAGCAGCACAGCATCGCTCCTCAGCAGCCCAGCAGCACAGCTTCGCGTTCAGCCTAGCACTACAGCGCAGGACATAAGCTCAGTCGTAGCAACAACAACAACAGCAGCAACAGCAGCAGCAGGAGTGGAGTCTCCATCGACAAGGAGTAGACCACCTGAAGAAAACCCCGCCTTGAGTGCTGCACTCTGTGCAAGCCGGCACCCTTATTTTTCCAGCCCAGCCCCCGGGTCATTGGGGGACCGCTGAGCTAAGTTATCACCCAGTGTGCTAGCCCCCTGGCTGGTGCTTTGCTGACGTCGTGCCCCTGCCTGCGCCTTTGGCCCCCCAGGCTGCCACGGAGAACCCTATGGAGCCAGTTGCTTCCTCTCAGCTGCTGGCGCAGGTGCTGCAGCGTTACTTTTTCTCCTCGGCCCAGCCTCTGACCAGGGACTCCCATATCCAGCCCCAAACACTTCAGCACTTCAGTGCTGGGGCTTGGTTTGTCCCTTTGGGCCGCCTTTGCAGGGAACGCTTGCAGCTGTACCAGCAGCAGCACCCCCTTCTTCCTCCCCCCCAGGCCGACGTTGCAGCCTTTGTTGAGGCCTGCAGCACAGCCCTTCTAGCCCGTAAGCAGCGTGAGGGCAGGGCAGTCGCCTCCCTGTCTTGCCTTCACTCTGCAGGCCACCCCCACCACGGTTTGGTGTTGGTGCATGACCACACCAGTCCAGCAGGCAGGAGCCTAGACGCCCAGCTGATTGCCCAACCCTCGCTTCAGGTGAAGTTCCTAGGCGATACCCTGTGGGTGCCTGTGGAGCCTCTAGATCCAGGCCCCCCCCCTGGGGCAGTCAAAGTGGTCATCCATCACAACAGTCCCCTAGCAAGCAAGGTGGGCTTGGTGGCAGCCCTGCTCAGGGCAGTGGGGTATGAGGTCAGCCCTGCCCCTCCCCCTGGCCTGCCTGAGACTCTGCAGCTGTCCTCGGTAGCAGTTCTTAGTGAGCGCCTGGGAGCTCACTCTCGCACCAGCTGTTTCAAAGGGTCAGAGGTGGGGAATGGGTGCGTGGTGGAGGCCATAGTGACCACCCCTGTCGGGGACGACAAGCTGACCCGCCTTCCTAGCAGGTTCGCCACACCCACGGGGGGTTGGGGCAAGGTGCAGGTCTTCCAGCTGGGTGGGGACTCCCGGCCCCTAGAGGACCCCCTCTCTGACCCTGAGCAGCTTCCCAGGCCCCCTCAGGGGCCTGCAGGCCAGCCTCCCACCCCCCGGCCCCCTCCACCCCCTCCCCCTCCACCCCCTCCCCCCCCCCATTCTGGGCACTCGCCACGGCGCCCTGATCATCCCCCTAACCTGTCCCACAACCACCCTGCCACCCACCCTGACCAGGCTGCTGCCACCCCCACCCAGCGCACCACAGCGGGGGGTGGCACGGCCAGGCCTGAGGTGGCCAGGGTGGGGGGCGGCTCCCAGGGGCAGCAGCAGCAGCCGCTCAGCCCTGCCATCCTGAGCCCTGACCCTGACCAGGCTTCTGCCACCCCCACCCAGCGCACCACAGCGGGGGGTGGCACGGCCAGGCCTGAGGTGGCCAGGGTGGGGGGCGGCTCCCAGGGGCAGCAACAGCAGCCGCTCAGCCCTGCCACCCCGAACCCTGACCCTGACCAGGCTGCTGCCACCCCCACCCAGCGCACCACAGCGGGGGGTGGCATGGCCAGACCTGAGGTGGCCAGGGTGGTGGGCGGCTCCCAGGGGCAGCAGCAGCAGCCGCTCAGCCCTACCACCCTGTGCCCTGACCCTGACCAGGCTGCTGCCAGCCCCACCCAGCGCACCACAGCGAGGGGTGGTACGGCCAGGCCTGAGGTGGCCAGGGTGGTGGGCGGCTCCCAGGGGCAGCAGCAGCAGCCGCTCAGCCCTGCCATCCTGAGCCCTGACCCTGACCAGGCTCCTGCCACCCCCACCCAGCGCACCACAGCGGGGGGTGGCACGGCCAGGCCTGAGGTGGCCAGGGTGGTGGGCGGCTCCCAGGGGCAGCAGCAGCAGCCGCTCAGCCCTGCCATCCTGAGCCTTGACCCTGACCAGGCTTCTGCCACCCCCACCCAGCGCACCACAGCGG
>JASKMD010000010.1:6950528-7070087 GCA_030144725.1 Haematococcus lacustris
GTTTGACACAGGAGTTTGACACAGGAGACTGAGGATGGGCTCAAGGCGGGGTCGCTTGCTGCCCATGCTGCAAGAGTAGCGTGGGTGCTGCTGGTGGTCACGCGTGTGGAGGATCAGCTGCAAAGGAAGCAGCTGCTCCGGTCTGTCAAGCACATCAACACCTCAGCAGATTGGGGCATCAGGGGCGCGGCAGTGTGGGCTGAACAGCAGGGCTCTGGAGCAGGGTTGTGGCAGCTGCTCGGCAGCTGCTCGGCAGCTTCCCCTCACTGGTGTGGCTCACCTGGCAGTGCATTACGCCAGGGGCACACAGCACTTTGAGCTCGTCACCAGACAGATGCAGCGACAGGCTGCCCACAGCGCGCAGCTCCCCAGCCTGCTCCTGGCCCCGCCCTTCAGCCACTGGCGTCCTGCCGCTCACAGCATCCAAGCGCAGCAGCTGCTGCCTGTCGCTGACCAGCCGTCCCTCTTGGCCCAGCACCACCCTCACCAGCAGGCCCATGCCAAGCAGCTGCCCCGGCACTTGACCCGGCAGCAGACCCCCTGCTGCTGCTGGACCTCCCTGGTCAGACCTCCCTGGTCTGATACTCTGGCTGTCCAGACGGGCAACACCGCCAACCCCCTCCACCTTCACCACCCCACTAGGGGATGCGCCCGCCTCCAGCTCCTGGCCTGTCCCCTGACCTGCTGCTGTAAGGGGCAGCCCTCCCTGCTGCTGCTGCTTGAGCTGCTCGGCAGGATGCTGATCTGGCTGATCTGCATGGTGATCTGGCTGATCTGCATGGTGATCTGGCTGATCTGCATGCATATCTGAGGGATCTGGGTGGAGCTCTGGGTGGCAGTCTGCATGGTGGTCTGAGCATGCAGTAGCCTGGGGTTGGTGAGGTGCGGGTGCAGCCACTGCCCAGCAGAGAAGCGTGAGTTGGCTCACCCCTACCACCCCTCCTCCCTCTGCTCCAGCTCCTGTGCCAGCCCCAGACCACTCCCTGCTGCTGCCCTCTTCCGCAGCAGCAGCTGCAACGCCCTCGCCATCCTGCTCTTCCACCCAGCCCGGCTGCGGGACCAGCATGCAGGGGGTGCCAGGCACCAGGTCAAAGCTAAAGCCAGCCCAAGAAGGCAGGTAGGCTGCCCCAGGGGGCCCAGGCCCCCCGCGCTCTCCAGGCTCCCCGCCCCCTCCAGGCGCACTGCCTGGCTGCCCTGTTGCTCCCCCCAGGAGCCACTGCCTTTGGAAGGAGCTGTGGTCAGCAGGGTGGAATGGGGCGCATGGAGTGTTGGGGGCACATGGTGCATGGGCACTGTCCCAGGGTAGCAAGGCGTTGAGGGGAGGGGCAATGGAGGGGAGGGGGTGGGGGGGGGCGTGTGGCAGCTGGAGGTGGGCGGCAGGGGCGGGGTGTCGAGGGGGGAGGTCAGCTGGGTCTGAGGCAGGGCTGTGAGGGGCAGGAGGGGGGTGAGGGGAGGGGGGTAAGGGAGGTGGAGAGGGAGGGGAGGGATGAGGGGGAAGTGGGGATGGAGGAGGCGATGGAGGTGGGGAATGGAAAGGGGCAGGAGGTGGTGAAGGGGGCGGAGGGGCGGGAGCAGGAGGGGGCGGAGGGGGCGGAGGGGGCGGAGGGGGCGGAGGGGTTGGAGGGGGAGGGGGCAGAGGGGGAGGGGGTGGAGGGGGAGGAGGGGGAGCAGGAGGGGGAGGAGGGGGAGGAGGGGGAGCAGGAGGGGGCGGAGGGGCCGGAGGAGAAGGGGGCGGAGGGGGAGGAGGAGAAGGGGGCGGAGGGGGAGGAGGAGAAGGGGGCGGAGGGGGAGGAGGAGAAGGGGGCGGAGGGGGAGGAGGAGAAGGGGGCGGAGGGGGAGGAGGAGAAGGGGGCGGAGGGGGAGGAGGAGAAGGGGGCGGAGGGGGAGGAGGAGAAGGGGGCGGAGGGGGTGAAGGGAGTGGAGTGAGAGAGAGGTTGGTCTGGGAGTTAATCATCCCAGGCAGTGAGCAGGAGCGTTTGACATGTTGCACGCCACCCTCCTTGGCTGTTGCCCTGGGTCCCCTGCCAGCCCCATGATCCCTGCAGCCTCCCAGCCTCCTGCAGCTGATGTGGAGTGCTGGGTGTCCTAAGCGGCAGGAAGAGCAAGTCAATGCAGCAGCAGCAGGAGCAGGGGCAGCAGGGAAGTCGGCCTCAGCACCGGACGGTCGCTCCGAGACGCTGGAGGGGAGGTGTAGGGGACAGGTGGTCACTAGCAGTCTGACCAGGGCGGCGGCATTAGAGCGCTCAGGCAGCAGTACAGCCTTGCTGGCATCACGTGGTGCTGGAGAGGCCGCTGCCACTGCTGACGCTGCCACTGCCGCTACTGCTGCAACGGTGGCGTCCTTTGGCTCTGAAGCAGGGGGTAAGCAAGTGGGATCAGGCGCTATGATAGGCAGGCACACTGCTGACCCTAGGTGGGGGGGGCTCTCACAGCAGCACCCCCTTGCACAGTCCTCCCTGCCTGCGGCCTGACCCCCCAGCACCACCCTGTCACCACTGCCTGGCAGCAGCTGCACTGCCTGGGCCCCCAGACCCAGCGCAGCCTCAGCTGCTGATGGCGGCAGTACACAGCAGCTAAGCCTGAGTGCTGCATGGGGCGAGGCAGCATGGGGCGAGTCCACAGCGCCAGGCTGAGCGAGTGGGTGGGCAGGCCAGGTCCCTCCGCCCTCCAGGTCCACTGCCGGCAGGTCGGTGCAGCCAACAGGGGTCAGGGCCAGGCAGCTGGCTTGGACGTCAGCCTGGCCCCTGCCTGCATCACTGTTTGGGAGGTTGGCCAGCGTCAATGCGCGCATGGCTGGAGGGAGGGGAGGCGGCAGAGAGGGCAGGTGTGGGGGGTGGAGGGTGGAGGGCGGGGGGGTGCGGGTGCAGTCGGGAAAGCTTGGGCCACATGGTTCAGGGAGGGCAGCCAGCACCACCTCAGCTGCTTCACCACCACCACCGCCACCACCACCACCAGCAACAACACCACCACCACCACCGCCACCGCCACCACCAGGAGCAGCACCGGGAGCAGCAGCAGCACCACCAGGAGCAGCAGCAGGAGCAGCAGCACTACCACCATCGGCAGCGGCAGCAGCAGCAGCCCCACCATCCGCTGCCCCATCCGGCCTGCTTGTGAGTGCCAGAGCAGGGGCACTGGCCACCTGACCCGGCCAGGCCCCCTGCTGCTGCTGCTGCTGGCGGCAGCCCCTGAGGCTGGGTGGCGCTGAGGGCAGGACCATGAAGAGGGGGAGCCAGGGGCTCAGGGGAGCAGGCGTCCAGGTGGGCAGCACTGGACTGCTGAGCGCGCTGAGGCGGCTGGGCTGGCTGCTGGGTCCACACGGCCTGGTGGAACGGGGGCTGAGGGGCAGGTCCGGCTCCACGTCACACTTCTCATGCGCGGTGGTTGCAGGTGGTTGCAGGAAGCAGGGGGGGTGGGGGGGAGGCGGGGAGGGGTTGGGGGCCGAGGGGGGGTCAGGGAGGTGGGGGTTGGGAGTTGAGGAGAGGGGGCCCGGGGCGAGCAGCCCAGGCGGTGGCAGTGTGTCAGGCACGACTGCCTGCTGCTCGTTCCTGCCTGCTGCAGCGGCCTCTGCGGAGGTGGTGGTAGGGGGCAGAAGGGCAGGCACTAGCGGGGCAGGGCAGGCCTGCAGCGCTGGCACCTCACCCGCCTCCACCTCAGGATGGCCAGGAGCAGCAGCAGCAGCAGCCGCAGCAGCCGCAGGGGCCAGGCTGGGGCGCCCTGAGCAAGGCGGCAGGGCAGTAGCCAGGGCTGGTGGCACCCCCATGGCCTGCTGGCCGGCCTCAGGGAGCCTCCCCCTGAGCCTTGCATCAATTGCCGGTGGCAGAGCCCTGCTCAGGTCAGACAAGGGGTGGACTGGAAGGGGCACGGCGGTGCTGGTGGTGGTGGTGGTGGCCGGTTCTGACGCTGGCTCTGCTGCGATGGCTGCGCTTGCTGCTCCTGCTGCGTCCTGCATAGGTGCTGTGCCTGCTCTCATGAACGGATGGAGAGTGCCCATGCGAAGGGCGGTGTGGGGTCTGTTGAAGAGGGAGGCATGGAGGGGCAGCTGCGGACCTGGCTGCCCAGCGCCTACCACAGCAGGTGCTGCAGTAGTCAGCATGGGGTGCCACACCTGCGGAGGGAAAAGCACCTTGTTCCCAACCCAATCTTTTGAGTGAAAGTGTGCATGGCTGTAGTCCGGCGCGCTTGGCACAACTCTGACTGTGTCGATGCTGCGGCGGAGGCGGCTGCTGGTGCAATTGACTATGCTCAGGTGGCGAACTATAGTGTACGCTGCCAGCTGGCAATGGCGGACACAGTTGGGATCGGCTGGCGCACGAGCTGACTTACTTGACCGGGGAGCACGGCCTCGAGAGGCCTGCTGCGTGAAACGTACAGCGCGCTGCGCCCAGTTTGTCGTCGACTAGCAATTGGTACCGGCGGGATTGAGACGATCAGGGCCGCCAGGTCCAAGCTGTAGGCTGGTGTTGCAGTCTGAGTGCTGAGGGTCCGCCGCGGGACCTGCTGCGGGAGTAAATTAACAATGGTAGGCGAGCGTGGGTGCGGGTAGGCTGGCAAGCTGCCAGGCAGACTGCGGGCGGAGTCCGAGGGCCGGTGGGGGAGATTTGCCTGTGACCCCCTAGCCTGGCGGGTTATCGCTTGTTGCCTGAGCCGTTCGATACAGCAGTGGAGGATTGCGATGGTCGTGGCGACAGCCGTTAGCACGAGAAGCAGGGCGACATAGGACAACATGGCCGCTGGCGCAGCCAGCTACTGTGCGACCATTGCGGCCAGTGGGTCATTTAGCTTGGAATGTTGTCCGACCTTTAGTAATTTCCGACATCGAGTTACAAAACAAACTTGGGGAGAAGCTGCCGGTCACGAAGCCTGATCTGATCACGACGGGGCACGACTGGTTCACAAAGGAGCTAGCTGCTATCTACTGCAATGTAAACACAGCCAACTGTATGCTATCCTGGGGAATTCATTCGGTAGACTGTTATGGCTGATGCAAACAAACAAAACCGATAATTCATAGTATTTGTGATGGCTTGACGATGTTGTTTTCTATGGCTAAGAAAAAAAGACGAACCGTGCCTAGGCCAGTGCCGGGAGGACCCGGACAGTGACATTGAGGACCGCGACGAGGCACTACAGCCGGACCTCACCGAGGCGCAGCAAAATAGAAAGGTTTCCGGAGAGGCCCGCGCTGCCCGCGATAGGGATAACACCTACCACGGCCGGAAGTGCAAGCTAGCCCACCTCATCGACCACCTCCCGCAAGAGCTTTGGGATGCCTTCCTGGCCGACGCTGTGCAGCCACGAGTGGAGGCCATCAGCGAGCGTGGGGTGCTCGCCAGCCTGCTGTTGGGCTTACTCGTGCGCGGATTGTTTACCATTCGCGTAGCCGACCCGCTGGGCCTGCACGACCAGCCCGTGTACACAGACATCCCGGTCTCCCAGGCAGCCATCCCGGACCTGAGCTGCAGGAACCTGTTCCTACAGCTGGTCCGCGGCCCCCCCGGAAACGGCGCGAACACTCAGCCAAACGCGGTAGTGGCTGAGGCAGTGGCCGCGCACCCTGACCTCCGCGCCCGCCTCGCAGCAATCCCCCGCCACCTGTCTGACTCCAACATGGTGGACCACGTCGGCAAGCAGCTGGAGACCGCATTCAACAACATGCTCACGCTGCTCTTCGCTGGCAGGCTCAAGAAGTCTGTGTCCCTGGCTGGGGCAAAGGTCCTGCTGGGCACTGAGGAACACCGGCGCAGATTTGGATTCTGGGGGGTCGGTGGTGGGCACCTGCCAGCCTGGTCAAAGCGGGAGTGCACCTATGTGCGCCGCATGGTGTGTGGCCTGGACGTCAGCTGGCTGCTGGAGCAGGGTGGGGTGGTGCCGACTCCAGCCATGCAGGCTAAGGTGGCTTTGCAACGGGGCCTGCTGGGGCTTGAGGAGGGGGAGAGGGTGGATGACGACTGGGTGGAGAATCCAGTCAACCGGGGCCGGCTGCTGCGCCATGCGGTGCACACTACCAGAGAGATGGAGGCAGCCATGGCAGCCTGGCAGCTGGATATGGTGCCTTGGCAGCAGGCTGAGCTCACCAACCCAGGGCTGCTGCCAAGGCCCCCCCGCCCCCCCACACCCTATGCCCTCACCCCCACCAGCAAGTGCCAGGCTCGGCATGTCTTCATAGACACCAAGGGCCTATACGGCATGATGCATGACGCCGGCATGCTGGGGGTGCTGACGGAGGAGGGGGTCACCTCCTTGAAGAAGTTCAGGAACGGTGCCCTACCTGACCCAGCGGTGCCGGGCAACTTCATTGCAGGGCCCAAAGACAGCCACGTGAGTGCTCCTTGCAGTCAGGTGCTAGCCAGTCCTCTGGTGCTCCGTCAGCTGCCATGTGTGCTGTCACATGCCTTGTGAGCCTGCAGTCAGCTGCCTTGTGCCTGCCTTGTGAGCCCACACAAGCTAGTGAAGTGCCTTGGTATGTGCATATGGTGGCTACAGGTGGCCAACCGATGGGATGCATTGCTGCCTGACCCTCGCTGCCAGAAGCTCGCTAGCCCCAAGCACAACTTCGCGCAAATCGTGCACACTGATGGAGTCGCCATCAGCGTGATGTTCCTGCGGCCCAAGCCTGCAGCTCCACCCGCAGAGCTGCCGCGGATGGGCAGGGGCTTGGACGCAGTCAACCCACTGGCCCATCTTCACGCGGAGTGGCTTGGCGTGGACCCTGGCAAAAGCAATATGGCCACTGTAGCGCACGAGGAGCGCAGCGCTGCCGGCACAGTGGTGTCCGTGCGGCACTGGAAGCTTACAACCGGTCAGTACTACCGGGACAGCGGCATTACGCGGCAGGCCCAGGCGACCAAAACGTGGCTGGCCGTGGTGAAGCCGCAGCTCACAGCCCTGTCGCGGGTCAGCAGCAAGCCCAGCTCGCTGGCCTCGTACCGGCGGTTCGCCAACATAGCCCTGGCGACGTACGACGCCATGTGGGCCGAGGTCTCAAAGAAGCGCTGGGCCAACGCCAAGTTCAGGCTGTACTGTGGCAAGATGCGCGTGGTGGCTTCGTTCTGGGCCAAGGTAAGGCCCAGTAGCAGCTAGCCACGAGCTAGGCAGCAGCCAACCACAGTCAGCTCACCGGGCCAGCTGCTGTTGCTCCTGTTGCTGCCTCTGTTGCTGCTGGTATACCCGACCTTACACATGTGTGCCACTGTGTGTTGTACCATGTGTGGATGCAGGTCAAGAAGCAGGCACAGAAGCGGTGGCTGGACCGCATCCTGGCCCTTGCCTATGGGACAGCGATCTCGCAGCCTGTGTTTGATTACAACTCATGCTTTATTTTGGTGTTGCATGAGGGCTGTAGGGATTAAAACTTGTATGCTATCCTGTTTCTAACCAACTGCATGCTATCCTTGGGAATTCATACACTTCACCGCTCCCGCTCCCTTACCTACCACGCGTATCCTTTCGCGGTTACTGAGCCGGGGGACTGGGCGCTTGTCTCAACATGTCCTGTAGAAGGCTTGTGTACGACACCATGCCATCAGAAGACGCAGCTTGGACAGCGTTGGGCAGGACAGCCTGGCCTACCGCCCCCACCAACAATCGGGGTGTTGGCCGGAGAAGCGCTTGTTGGTGACACGACTGACTGCGGCTGCCATATCTCAACGTCCGCCGCATGCAGCGAGGAACGCGTCCGGCTGCTGTGCCAACAAGTAGTCAATAAGCTCCGCTTCGGAGGCATCGCGACCCCAGGGGGCTTGCGCCCTCCTCGAGGCCTGTACTTGTTCCCGTCGACACGCCTTCAGGCGGCAACGTACGCGTTGTTCCGGTCGTGGTCCCAATTGCGGCATTCGCGGGTGCCGTCGTGGTTCCGGTATTGGGCCCGCCAACCCCGATGCCCACAACTCCCGTAGAGCCGGTGCCGATGCCTGTCGCACAAGGCACAGCGACATTCACCAACTGGAAGCCCGTTGAATCGCACGGCAGCCAGGCGGTGTCAGCTTCCCAGCGGCCATGCCGCGTCGACAGCGCCAGCTGTCACCTCACCCGTGTTGCCCAAGCCAGGGACAGCCGGGATGGGCGTCTCAGAGCCGGAGCCAGGCACCTGGATGCCCGTCCCGGTCCCGGGAGTCGAACCTCCGATCAGGTTATAGTCCGTGTCAGGCCCCCCGGCAGATGTCGTGGGGCCACGGGCAGGAGTAGCAGGGTAGGGCGCATTGGGAAACTGCGGGGTGGCAGCTGCGCAGGGTCCAATAGTGTTCAACACCACCTTATCTCAAGTCACAATTTGTTACCACTTCTAGGCTGTGAGAAGCGAGGTTTGGCTGTGGTGGCAGCAGGGCAGTTTGAGCCTGTGACAGGTGGTGATATCCCCTTCCCCTTCCCCTTCCCCTTCCCCTTCCCCTTCCCCTTCCCCTTCCCCTTCCCCTTCCCCTTCCCCTTCCCTTCCCCTTCCCCTTCCCCTTCCCCTTCCCCTTCCCCTTCCCCTTCCCCTTCCCCTTCCCCTTCCCCTTCCCCTTCCCCTTCCCCTTCCCCTTCCCCTTCCCCTTCCCTTCCCCTTCCCCTTCCCCTTCCCCCTTCCCCTTCCCTTCCCCTTCCCTTCCCCTTCCCCTTCCCCTTCCCCTTCCCTTCCCCTTCCCCTTCCCCTTCCCCTTCCCCTTCCCCTTCCCCTTCCCCTTCCCCTTCCCTTCCCCTTCCCCTTCCCCTTCCCCTTCCCCTTCCCCTTCCCTTCCCCTTCCTCCTTCCCCTTCCCCTTCCCCTTCCCTCCCTTCCCCTTCCCCTTCCCCTTCCCCTTCCCCTTCCCCTTCCCCTTCCCCTTCCCCTTCCCCTTCCCTTCCCCTTCCCTTCCCTTCCCCTTCCCCTTCCCCTTCCCCTTCCCCTTCCCCTTCCCCTTCCCCTTCCCCTTCCCCTTCCCCTTCCCCTTCCCTTCCCCTTCCCCTTCCCCTCCCTTCCCCTTCCCCTTCCCCTTCCCCTTCCCCTTCCCCTTCCCCTTCCCCTTCCCCTTCCCCTTCCCTTCCCCTTCCCTTCCCCTTCCCCTTCCCTTCCCCTTCCCTTCCCCTTCCCCTTCCCCTTCCCCTTCCCCTTCCCTTCCCCTTCCCTCCCTTCCCCTTCCCCTTCCCCTTCCCCTTCCCCTTCCCCTTCCCCTTCACCAGGCCCCCCACACTGCACCCTGAGCCACATGCCCTCACACCACACACACTGAGCAAGCCCTGTCTGCAGTATGGGTGTTTGTTAAGAAAAATACGGAGAAGAGGCGCAGCAGTATGCGCAACAGTAGCAGCGGCAACAGCAACAATAGCAGCGGAAACAGCGCTTGCAGCAGGCACCCACCACATAGGGCACAAACGTGGCCGCCAGGTTGAACTGGTTCACCACTGGGGTGATCTGCAGGCCCTGGGAGGAGCGGCGCAGAGTGAAGCCGGCCGTACCGCCCCCAAGGGTGTAGCTCTGGTCAGAGCCTGCAAAGGCCTGGTACCTGAATAGTGGGGGTGGACAGCAGCAGCAGCGTCAGCGGCAACAGCGGTGGCAGGGGCAGCAGCAGGAGCAGCCTCAGCGGCAGCAGCAGCAGCAGGAGCAGCCTCAGCGGCAGCGGCAGGAGCAGCCTCAGCCTCAGCGGCAGCGGCAGCGGCAGCGGCAGCGGCAGCGGCAGCGGCAGCGGCAGCGGCAGCGGCAGCAAGCAGCGGCAGCAGCAGCAGCAACATTGAAACGATGCATAGACACAGCGAAGGAAGAGACACACAGCAGCAACAGGAGCTGTAGGTGTGGCAGCAATGGCGAGCAGGCAGGCAAGCAGCCGTCACCACCCACTGGCATTATAGGTTGTCATGCCACAAACCCAACATCATGCAAGATGGCGGACATCCAGGTACATGCACAGCCAGTGTGGCAGGCACGATTTTAGTTCGGGCAGCGTGATTCACGAGGGCAGGACAGGCTGCAGCCCAGCTGACCTGCAGAACCCTCCAGCAAAGGCAGTGCCGCTCACAAAAGGCGCATTGAAGAGCCCTGCAAGCACCATGGCAGGCATATAGCAGGTGGGGATACCCCCCTCCCCCTCCCCCTCCCCCTCCCCCTCCCCCTCCCCCTCCCCCTCCCCCTCCCCCTCCCCCTCCCCCTCCCCCTCCCCCTCCCCCTCCCCCTCCCCCTCCCCCTCCCCCTCCCCCTCCCCCTCCCCCTCCCCCTCCCCCTCCCCCTCCCCCTCCCCCTCCCCTCCCCTCCCCCCTCCCCTCCCCCTCCCCCTCCCCCTCCCCCTCCCCCTCCCCTCCCCCTCCCCCTCCCCCTCCCCCTCCCCCTCCCCCTCCCCCTCCCCCTCCCCTCCCCCTCCCCCTCCCCCTCCCCCTCCCCCTCCCCCTCCCCCTCCCCCTCCCCCTCCCCCTCCCCCTCCCCCTCCCCCTCCCCCTCCCCCTCCCCCTCCCCCTCCCCCTCCCCCTCCCCCTCCCCCTCCCCCTCCCCCTCCCCCTCCCCCTCCCCCTCCCCCTCCCCCTCCCCTCCCCCTCCCCCCTCCCCCTCCCCCTCCCCCTCCCCCTCCCCCTCCCCCTCCCCCTCCCCCTCCCCCTCCCCCTCCCCCTCCCCCTCCCCCTCCCCCTCCCCCTCCCCCTCCCCCTCCCCCTCCCCCTCCCCCTCCCCCTCCCCCTCCCCCTCCCCCTCCCCCTCCCCTCCCCCTCCCCCTCCCCCTCCCCCTCCCCCTCCCCTCCCCCTCCCCCTCCCCCTCCCCACTTACATGGCGTGGTAGTGATCTGCAGCGCGGCAGGGGTGCATGCAGCCCAATTGACACTGCGGCGCCCCGTGCCAGGGTCAGCAATGATGGGGCAGGTGCTGGGCTGCAGGGCCACTGTGAAGCTAGGCGCGACATAGGAGCCAAGCACCTGCAGCCGCCAGCCAGCGCCCAGCGAACATACGAGTTTGAATGCGAGGAGTTGAGCAACCCAGGGTGAGTATGGGCTGACAGGGCACAGCATGGATCCTGCTCAGGCAACGCCAGCTTGTCGCAGCATGGAGCATGAGCGGGGTCCCCCTGCCTACCTGCATGTGACCTGCGTGTGACTGCGTGTGATGTGTGTGTGATCTGCATGAGACCTGCATGATAGCTTGCTGCTTGTCTTAGTGAGGTATTGGGGGTGAGCCAGGGAGTGCGGGGCTCAGAGTGGCTGACAAGCTCGTGCAGGTGGAGGGGGTCAGGCAGGGCCCCAGGGCTGGCGGGGAAGATGCATGCTACCGTAATGCCAAGGTGATGCTACACAGTGTACTAGGGGGAAAGTAAATGAAAAGAGGGAAAACTACACGCAGAGTAGACACCGCTCACCACAGAGGGCCCTGTGACGGCCTGCAGGGTGCAGTAGCCCTTGAGCACTGAGATGAGCAGCGCTAGAGCCTGCAGTGGAGGAGCAGGGGCCGGTGGAGGGCAGTCAGGCTGGGAAACAGGGTCTGAGCCTGCGCCTGCGCCTGCGCCTGAGCCTGAGTCTGAGTCTGAGCCTGAGCCTGCGCCTGCGCCTGCGCCTGCGCCTGCGCCTGCGCCTGCGCCTGAGCCTGAGCTTGAGTCTGAGCCTGAGCCTGAGCCTGAGCCTGAGCCTGAGTCTGAGTCTGAGTCTGAGCCTGAGCCTGAGCCTGAGCCTGAGCCTGAGTCTGAGTCTGAGTCTGAGCCTGAGCCTGAGCCTGAGCCTGAGCCTGAGCCTGAGCCTGAGTCTGAGCCTGAGCCTGACAGTAGATTACAGCTGGTGAGCTGGTCACCCTGATGCCGCCCTTGGCAGCTCAGCATGACCCATAGTGTGGGAGCAGGCATGGGCTGCACAGCGTCTACAGCAGAGTGAAGCTGCCTAGAAGCTGGAGTTGGGGGGGGCTCACTCCTGCTCTGTCACACGCATGGTGGGAGCAGGCGTACTGCTGCACAGTGTCCACAGCAGAGGTGGAGCTGTTCAGCAGACCTGCCCTAGATGAGGCTGCCGGCAGTGTGATGGTGCGATGTGCTAGAGTGAGGTGCAAAATGTGTGAGAAGATGGAACGATGAAGGGGGTAGCATGGGGGGGGGTCCTGGGAGCTCACCGCTGCATTGCTTTGGGGGATGGGGAACTGCACAACAGCAGCAGCAGCAGCAGCCACCATCATCGTCAACATCGTCATGCACACCAGCGTCAGCATCAGCACTGCGTACTGCCAGCACACCACATGGGCAGCAGCAGCCATGCATACTTGTCACACCACATCAACATCATGAGTATTGTTGCGTCGCCATTGTCAGTGGTATCACCCCGTCGGAGTACGGGGCGCACCGCCTACCGCCTGCCTACCACCCTCCACCCAGAGGGTGGGGGTCACCCTACCGCTGCGCTGCTGACATGCCCGCTCTGTGTGTCCCTCCAGTGGCCGTCAGAGGACCTGTCATAACCATAAACCTTAACCCTAACCCTAAACCCTAACCCTAACCCTAACCCTAACCCTAACCCCAAACCCTGTCCCTCCCTACTCCCCACTATCCAGTGGGCGTCAGGCTATGAGAGCACGGCTGCCATGTAAGAGAGTTCAGTGGCAAGGGCTCAGGAGGAGGAGGGTGGGCGTGTGTGGGCGTGGCATGTAGGCCTGGGCATATGCAGGGCAGTGGGCATGCAGGGTTATTGGCAGAAGGTGTGGCTAGGGCAGGTGAGGGTGGCAGGCTGAGCAGGTGGGGCAGGCCAGGCCACCAGGGAGCCAGCGCTCACCCAGTTTGCGTTGACCAGGTTGTTGAGGGGGCCCTCCAGCAGGGTGGCGGCCTCGCTGACTAGCCTGGTGTTCAGCAGCGTGGCGCCGAGGTTTGCCAAGATGGTGGCGGCATAGCGACCCCCTGCTCAGCAGGCCGCAGCGCACCAGGACCTCTATACACTAGTAGTGTACAATATCATCACATGCAGATCACAGGATCAAAGTGTAATCCGCCTCTTCCTATGGCTGGGCACCTGCTGGGGGGCCTGGGCTGCCTGACTGGCACGCTGGGGCATACAGGGTCAGGAGGTACAACGGCGCCTGTCACCTGGTCTGTCTGTCACAGGTGGCCAGCACAGCACAGCACAGCACAGCCCTTCACACCCCTCCACCCTCGCCCCCTCAAGGGCCAGGGCCAGGGCCAGGGCCAGGGCCAGGGCCAGGGCCAGGGCCAGGGCCAGGGCCAGGGCCAGGGCCAGGGCCAGGGCCAGGGCCAGGGCCAGGGCCAGGGCCAGGGCCAGGGCCAGGGCCAGGGCCAGGGCCAGGGCCAGGGCCAGGGCCAGGGCCAGGGCCAGGGCCAGGGCCAGGGCCAGGGCCAGGGCCAGGGCCAGGGCCAGGGCCAGGGCCAGGGCCAGGGCCAGGGCCAGGGCCAGGGCCAGGGCCAGGGCCAGGGCCAGGGCCAGGGCCAGGGCCAGGGCCAGGGCCAGGGCCAGGGGCTAGAAACCTCTGGCTTCAGGGGTGGCTATCCCTCCCTCCCAGCACCTCCCAGCGATCCCAGCATCCCTGCCAGCATCATGACACCTCAGACCTGGAGGCAGCCAGAGGACGCCAGCTGTGGCCAGCAGCTCTGGGCCAACACCGCCCCCCGGGGCTGGCAGCGCCTCAGGCCCAGCACCAAGGAAGCCAAGCCAGGAGCGCGTATCCAATCACATTGCTCACAGCCATGCTTCCCCCGCCCCTCCTACCCCACCAGCCCACCCCTCTACACACCCTCCTCTCCCCCTGCCCTCCCCCCCTGCCCCCCTCCACCCACCCCAGACTCCTGTACACCCCCCCCCCACCCCACCCCACCCCCACCCCCTCACCCACCTCCCCCCAGCAGATCCAGGAAGTTGCCAAAAATCAGACGGTAGGCCTGCGCTTGCTGGAATAGAGGGGCGCGGGCGGTGGTGCTCAGGCCAGACACGCCGGTGGGCACCGGCAGACCCCCTGGCCCAGTCTGCTGCAGCCTCCGCCCCCCCTCACCACCGTCACCACCGTCCCCACCCTCCTCAACCGCCTCAACCGCCTCAACCGCCTCAACCACCTGTGTCCCAGACCCCGCCCCAGACGCCCCTGGGTCATCACCCGGGGTCATAGGCCCTGCTGCACCAGGGGGTGGGCTGCTGGCCATGGCCTCAGGGGCTGCGGGGCCCGGGGCTGGGCTGCTGCCCCTGGGCGCACTGGCTGCGGGGTCAGCACCGCCTGTGGCCCGAGCCTCCAGCGCCCCCCCCAGCAGCTCCAGCAATGCCGATGCGATGAGCTGGTAGGCAGGCGGCTGGTCAGCAGGGCTGGGCGGCGGGGCCTGGCCGGGGCCTAACCCTGCGGACCCCACCCCTGCCTGCGCCTGTACCCCTGGTGCTGCCAGGTCTGCTGACTCGTACTCGTCGTCATAGGGCTGCAGGCCGGCCCAGAGGTCAGCCAGCAGCGGGTCCTCCTCCACCCCCTGCTCTCCTGCCTCACCCTCAGGGCCACTGCCCCCCTCGCCCTGATGGGAGGCAGGCCCCAGCCCTGCCGCAGCCCCTGCCGTTGCTCCGCCAGCAGCAGCGGATGCGGGGCCAGCAGCAGCAGCAGCAGCAGCAGCAGCAGCAGCAGCAGTAGGGGTGGTGGGGGCAGGCAGGGGAGTGGGAGCCTGCGCTGCGCCTCCTGTATTGCTTGACTCGGCCTGGTGGGGTTGTGGGGGCTGTGTCCGTTGCTGCTGCTGCTGCTGCTGCTGCTGTTGAGGCTGCTGAGCCTGCTGCTGCTGGGGTGGCTGCTGGTCGTCAGCTTGCTGCGCCACGTATGATTGCAGCGCCGCCATGACTTCAGGCAGGCTGGTGCCCAGGCGCAGCAGCTCAGCCTCAATGTTGGCGCCCACACGCTGCGCAGTGCAGCGAGCAGGGGTCGGCAGGGTAGGAGGGGGCAGCTGAGGGCAGCAGGGGCCAGCAGGAAGGCATGAAGCGTGGGACGGCAGGCCAGCCTTGCCTGGCCCTGCCCCAGTGGCTGCTCCAGGTGTGTTGCTCTGCCTGGCTGCAGTGCAGTGAGCCGCATGCAGCTGCAGCTGCCAGGCAAACCCCTATTCCTGTTGTGGTGCCTGGCTGCATGGCACCAGGCAGTGTGCAGCGATGTCAGGCATCATCCAGCTGCAGCTGCCAGGCAGGGCTGCAGCCGCACACCTTGAGCAGGTCTGTGACCAGCAGGTCGTCCAGGGGCCCCTGCAGCAGCGCTGCGCCCACAGGGTCCGCGGCCCAGTCCTGGGTGGAGCGCTCCAGCAGCAGCAGCACTGCAGCCAGGCAGGCAGGCAGGCAGGCAGGCAGGCAGGCAGGCAGGCAGGCAGGCAGGCAGGCAGGCAGGCAGGCAGGCAGGCAGGCAGGCAGGCAGGCAGGCAGGCAGGCAGGCAGGCAGGCAGGCAGGCAGGCAGGCAGGCAGGCAGGCAGGCAGGCAGGCAGGCAGGCAGGCAGGCAGGCAGGCAGGCAGGCAGGCAGGCAGGCAGGCAGGCAGGCAGGCAGGCAGGCAGGCAGGCAGGCAGGCAGGCAGGCAGGCAGGCAGGCAGGCAGGCAGGCAGGCAGGCAGGCAGGCAGGCAGGCAGGCAGGCAGGCAGGCAGGCGGCTCAGGGTTGCGGCACGCCCTCCCCGCCAACCCCTGCACCTAGCGCCCCACATCTCAGCCTGGCTTCCACCCAGCAACCTCACCCCTCACCCCTCACCCCTCACCCTGCACCCCACCCACCCCTCCCCCTGCAACCCTGCTTCCTTGCATCTCGCCAGGGCTGCCGGGGCCGCCAGGGCTGCTCACCCCAGCTTTGCCCAGCCCTGTTCGGGTAGCGCCATCTGAGTAGAGCGGCAGCCTGTGATAGCCTGTCTGGCTCTTGCTGGCTGTGGCGCCAGCAGCCTTGGGCAGCCTGTGAGGTCCTGGCTAGGCCTGGCTAGGCTGAGGGGTGAGACTGCAGCTAAGACTGAGCCAAGACTGAGCCAAGACTGCGAAGACTGCGAAGACTGCTACGACTGCAGCTAAGACTGAGGCGCATGCCATGCGGCGTGACCATGAGACCCGGTGCCCAGTGCCATGCAGCACCCACCACCCCCTCAACTGTGGCAGCCAGCAAGCGGGCACAGCACCACACAGCACAGGGGCTGGCAGAGGGCCCGTGCGGGCGCCCAAAACCCTCCCTGGCAACCGCCTGGCGCACGCCATGCATACATGCTATCCATGGAGCCGCCATGCTCATGCGTGCAAAATGTGTGTGACATGTGTGTGACATGCGTGTGACATGCGTGTGACATGGGTGTTCGTGCCTTGCTTGGGGCCAAAGGCACAGGGGCACCTCACTGCCCATGGCTTGGCCCCCCTGCCTGAGTCAACAGCCATGTGCTGGCTGCCACCGGCTGCCTGCCCTGGATGGGACTGTGACGCCGTCTGCTGGGACTGGACTGGAGGTTCTGGCTGACGCCTTCTCCCTAGTGGGACTGTGACCCCCACTGAAGCTATGCTTGGGCTCAGGGTTAGGGTTAGGATTAGGGGAGCTGGGCCCTGACCCTAACCTCCAAGCTGACCTGTCCTAACTGCCTGTTGCTGCCCACTGCTGTGCTAGTGCTTGTCGGTATGCAGGCGCTGGAACGCTCCGCCCCGCTGCGTTTGTCCAGGCTGTGGGTCGGATTACCGTCTGAACCCTACAATCCCTAAAACACACGTGAAACCAGTAATGCACATCAGGCTTAAGTTCGAGTGATAAGACCGGGTAGAGCCAAACCAGCACTCACTGTCGTCGTGACTGGTAACTGGCTGTGCTGTGGCTGTTGAGGCTGTGACTGGCAGGTCAGGAAAAGCGAGGTCCATGTCCATGTGCAAGTCGGCACCTGCAAGGGATGTCACGGCGTTGTGCATGTGGCACCAGCAACGACGGCGAGGCTACCAGGCGGGAACCCTGGCGAACATACAGGCAAAAGCATGCACCGACGAGTGTGCAAGCCTTGCAGGGCGCACCTGCGTCGTCGACCTCATAGCCCATGGCCTGCAAGCGAGCGATGTCCGCTTGCAGCGCCTCTTCCTCATTCATGGCTGGGCCACTTCCTTGCGCTGCTGCCAATTGTCGAACATACCCCGGTTCTCCGGCGCCTCGCAAGTCGCTGTCGAGCCAGCTCGCTGAGTCTTGGAAATCCCACCAACCCTCGCCAGCATCGGCCGCGACTTGACCGGCGAGCAGAACGACATACGCGGCGAGGACCGCGACCCAGTATCTCGCTGTCATCTACTGCTCGCTCATCTGCATCGGCTACCAATGGAACTCATTTGCTGGCGATGTCTCGGACCGGACAACCCGGACTGGATTCCCTGCCTCCAGCCTGTTTTCTTGTTTGGATGTCTCATTGCCCCACCTAAAGTGCGCTGACAGGGGAAGTGTTGGGCCGCGACGGACCCATACTACCCGGGCATAGCTCAGGGCTACGAGCCGGGGCAACAGGCAAGGGCAGACCCATACTACCCGGGCATAGCTCAGGGCTACGAGCCGGGGCAACAGGCAAGGCAGCGGCAAGGCAGCGGCAAGGCCAGCGGCAAGGCAGCGGCAAGGCCAGCAACACAGCTATCACAACACATCTGCACAGCATTTGAGGTGTTAAGTATGCATGCATGTAGAATTGCACTGTGCATGGAGCAAGGCCAGGCAGAGTCCTTCAGGTGAGAGACCTCAAGTGCATGTGCATTGTAGGAGTGGAGTCAAGCTGTATGACAACCTCACACACCAACGCTTGACTGTGCCCTGCACCGTTTAGACTAGACATGGCTTGACTTAGGTTTGGCAAGGAAGAACCTTAGAAATGAGCACTGACCTATGTCGCCTTGCAGGTGGTTGCACCCGGTGCGCAGCATGGCGACGCAGATCCGGGGCATCAGGTTGTACGACCGGGACGTGTCAGCCGCGCTGAACATCCGCCGCATTGCAGCCGGGCCGGGCCGTCCTCGCGAGCTCAGCAGCTGGACGGGCAGCCCAGCCAAGCCTAACCAACAGACCAGGCCAGAAGTGGGTGAACGTGCGCAACAAGGGCCTGCTGCGGAAGTGGCAGCTGCGGCATACAAACAATCAGGTTGCCCCTTACAAAGGTCATGCATAGGGTAGGGCTCTCCTAGGGTTATGGACACACACCGGTCACTGACTGCTGTGGAGAAGTGTAGGGGTTCAGGACAGCCTGACGCCCAAGTCCTAGGGTTAGGGACCTAGGTTAGGGACACACACCGGGGTCTCACAACTGTGCAGGATTGTAGGGGCTCCACAGGAGGATAGGGTTACAGGGATGTAGATATATGGTCACTGGTCCATCCAGGTATATCTACTGTCAAACAAGTCTTTGTATGGCAAGGCCTGTTCTACATTCAGTTCCGCTCTTTGCATCATTGCCGCCCACCGCCAGACACTTCGGCCTTGCCCATCACAGGTCGTGAATACCTGTAAAGTTGGATGCGCACATGCGGCACTAGGATCGGGTGCGGCTCATAAGAGATCAGATCAGAGATCAGCAAGAGAGCGACTCTGTGCCCTGAGCAACTTGTGTCCCGGCAGCCACTCCTCTTCAAAGGTGGGGCAATAGACGTCAGCATGACCGGCATGCTCTGTGTAAGCAACAGCTCAACCACCAGTGCCTAGAACATGAATTGTTGTGCTGCAATATCAGGGAGCAGCCTTGAGGAGGCAGCAATTGACAAGCTTGACGTGCGGGGCTGCTGCTGCATAATGCACGCCACACCGCATGGCAGCTGCTGTTATGTTGCTAAGCACTGACAACATCAGATGACTGCAGCATTAGACCAATCACGGCTGAGGCACCAGTCACGCAACGACTGCTGTTACCAAACAAGTGCTGCTTCCAAGCCATTCAGTGGCAACTGACACCACATCCTACTACCCCAGGTGTGTGGCCTGCCATCTACTTGCCCGCTCCTGGACGGTGCCATAGCCCCTTCACGGTCTGTGTAACACCTGGCCCCATGATGTTGATCTTCAACAGCCCCACCACCGACACTACTGTTGCTCCCAACAACCCAGCACGTGCCACCCCTGCATAACACAAGCAGCAGGAGCAGCAGCAGCAGTAACAAGTGCCACATACGATTATGCAACATGTCTGGTCAAGAGGTTGAACAGCTGAAGCAAACGTCTGGCTTACCTCTGGCAGCAGATGGGAGGTAATCTGTGATGCACGCGTTCATGCCAATGTGCATGTGGACGGGGATAGCTACAGCAAAGCCCAGGTCAGCCACTCGTTGCAAGAAACCATCCTGGACATTGGCAAGACAACAGAGGCTGCCTGCCATAGCTCAGCTGCACACTGCACACCGTCCATCAGGGCTTTACCTTCTTCGACACTATGGCCAGCGGTGTTGCACCTGAACAGTCGCACAGACGCAATAGTTTACGCGGCACGACAGCTTATACAGGTTACGCGGCCTAGAGGCCATTGCAAAATGCTTCCGGAGGCTGCGCTGCTTGCGGAAGCCCTACCTGCCAAAGCGTAGTTTGCGTACTCATGTGCTCTGTGAAACTGATGACCCGCTATGTCCGCTGCCAGCACGCGAGACAGATTGCTCATTGTGCCAGATATTATTGGGGCTTTACCGAGGCCGTGTGTAGACCGGCTGCTCCTCTGCTCCTCGCGCGCCTAGGCAACTGCCATAATCAATCAACTGACTGAGAACTAACTTAATGAATGACAAACGGCTCAATTGCAGTCGTAGAGGTGTCGAACAAGCCTCCAAACGCTCAGCTTGAAGATGCTGAAAAGCTCGTCCCGGGCTCTGACTTTGGTGGCACAGCAAATATCGCAGCAAGCGGCCCCTGCTGTCACAGCCAGCGCAGTCTTCAACCAATCAGGCCAGCAGGTGCAGCAATTCAGGTGCGGCACAGCTGCGCGTCGGTGCTGGCGAGCACGGAAGGCGACTGAACCTAACAACCTTCTTCGTAGGTTCATAGGAGGGGACAAGATCCCAGAATTCTGGGGCAAGCCGTCAGCCTACACAGAGGGCACTGCCTTCCTTGGGACGCCCACAAACCACCTGGAGGTAAGCCAGGCATGTATGCTCGGCAAAACCAGGAGGGTTGTAGGTATTGCAGTGGAGACCCCTGCTTGTAGACCTTGAACAAGCGGCCGCTATCACCAGATGTGTTGGAGATTGATGGCAAAAGCATGCACTACAAGTTTCCCTGGGGGGCCCTGAGTTCCATCACAAACAGAGCAACTGGCGTTGCACTTTCTGTGGGTAAGTTTGTGCACTCTTCGAGAGATTTGCATGATAGAAGCATATAATTGGCCATCAATTGCTAATGGCTCCACCAACTGATTACCAGACACATCACTTTCATGTAACTTCCCGGTCATGTTGCTTGCTAAACCTCTCCCTCACATATGACTGTGGAACACAGTGTAACGCAAAGATACTTTTGCATGGCTGCAGGCACCGTTACTGCTGCTGTCATCGCCCTGCGGGGTGATCTAACCGGCACAGTCCAGGCCATTGCTGCCACCAACGGCCTGCTGCTGTTTCCTTTCAAGTTCGCTGTGACCTACACCATCCTGTACCACTGGTTAGGTGGCATTCGACATGTGTTGTGGGACCACTCCAAGATTGGCAACCAGGTGCGAGCTGCAGCCAGCTATGTGGGTTACAAGCTGGGTAACTGAACGTGGGGTTACAAGCTTAGTAAACAGAGCAGTATGCACCAGCAGGGTCCCAACCAAGATGTGTATATGCATGTAGGTGCTAGTGGTCTCCAGCTGTGCCATGCCTCCCCCCTCACCACCCCTCACCAACATGACCGGGGCATGGCTTGTAGAGCATGCCCTTGCCTCGTAGCAGGATACTAATGCCATGCTTGCCCTAATGCTGCCCTGGTTCAGGCGGACAAAACAAGTCTTCTGGAGCTGCCACAAGTGGAGCTGTCGTCCAAGGCTTTGTTTGCGGTAGCCGCTGGTCTCAGCTTTGTTGCTGCGGTCATGTAGCCAACAGCGAGCATAGAAGCACCAGCTGCCTGTCTGTGTGTTATGCATGCGACACGTGGCTTCTTTACTTCAGCGTCAGGGTTGCCACTCTTGCTGTGGTGTGCATGTCTTGCTTAATGCACTGTGCAGTGGTGAGGTGTGGAGGTGTGCGCTTGTAAAACAGATATTGGTGACTTGGTTTTGCTTTCCCATATACCAGGCCTCCAGCTTACGTTCTTCGTTCGGCAAAGGTGGACAAACTCCTGTCGTCCATGTGCCATGTTTGGGTTGTGGCTTAGGCATTGAGCGCGGCTTAGACAAGCCGGATGATAACCAGGATGGTCCTGAGCCTTAGATCCTGTGAACTGTAAGGCAGTTTAAAGATACGTGTTGAAAAGCACATGTTTACATGAAGCACCAGTCCACTGACCCAGTCCTTGGCGGAAAAGCCGCCTGCATGGCGGCTGCATGTGGACCAGTCATTACCTGTTGTAACGAAGTGTAGGGGCTCCCCAAGATATGGCTTCTGGGGTCTGGAGGCAGATTTGACCCCCGTAGATGTAATTATGCTACTTAGGAGGGTTGTTAATGCGCACATAAGGTTCAGGCGCACAGGTTACAGCTGCCACGGTACGCAGCGAGTTTTCCGTAGCCGACTGTCATCGCTTGCCTCCCAGGCCCAACATTTCATCGCCAGCAGCGAGGAGGCCGTCTCGCACCTTGCTAGTCGCCTTTGTGAGCAAGGCGTGCGGGCTGGGGATGTCATCTGCCTCTTTGGCGAAGTAGGGGCGGGCAAAAGCGTGTTCAGTCGAGCATTCATCAGGGCATCTGCGCGTGACTGTACGCTGCCGGTGCCATCACCAACCTTCCTGCTGCAAAACATATATGACGAGGACGTCCTGGGCAGCGGCAGTGTCCCCATCCACCACTTCGACCTCTACCGCCTGCCCCCTGCTGCTGGACCAGATGAGGTAGCCATGTACCGCCTCAACCTCGACTCCTCCTTCAGCCAAGCCTGCAGCCTCATAGAATGGCCAGAACGGCTGATGAAGCTGATGCCAGCCACTTACCTGGCTGTGTACATCCAGCCTATCATCAACCCAGCTCCGGTGCCTGTGAGTGGCCACAGACAAGTAAGCAGTACTCAGGAAGCAGCAGGCAATGATGAGTCTGACAGCGGAGACGTATACGCAGACACCAGGCCCAGGCTCATCAGCATGGAGGCGCATGGCGGAACCTGGCATCAGCTACTTGCTCAGCTGGTGGCTGACCTGTCCACAGTTGCTGGACAGCACGGTTTGCATGTGCTGCAAGCCGAGCTTGCCCAGGGACAGACAGAATTAAGCAGCAGGTTGTGAACGCAGCAGACCATCAAGTTGATGTGCTTGAAGACCTTGCTTTGTTGCCGCAGGGTGTCTGTTTGTGTAGTGGACATGTCTCTAACCCTTGCCATCACAGGCTCGCGAGTCTCAACCTCCGTTATAGTTAGCACATCTTTTATTGGTTGTGTGCTACTGCTACCTTTGCTTGAAGGGGATATCGACTCGGTGGGCTCCACACCCTTTGTCCACGAAGAAGGCATGGGTGGGGCGAGACGCACATCCAGCAGCGCCATAGGCAGGCAGCTTCCCCATCTGCTTGCCACAATGGCACAGCTCCATGCAAATAACAACATTCAACATGGAATATGAAACAACATGAAGCATGGATAGGCAAACAAAACCCATTCAACAAGGATCGACATGTTTGCCTGTGGGTAATCTCACTCAGCTATTCCAATCAAGTTGAAGCATCATCGATGGCACTCTTTCTTGAGGCTAATCCCCCTTGACCACTGGGCCGGCAACCGGAGTGGGGCGGAAGTGATATCCATTACATAATTCCATTACGTTGATGTTCCTTCCTCCGTTCACAAGCATGACCCTCCAGGATGAAGCATGGACAAGCTTTTGCCTGTGGACAGGTTCATCACTGCAGCGGTGCACCCCCATCATACCCCTGATGATTGCAAACCCCATCCCTGGTGGCTCCAGCTTTACTGGCTTAGGGCTGCATGCAAGTTCTGGAACACTGCCAGACTATCCCACAATGACCTGCTAATGAGGGTCATCAAGGGGGTAGTGGATGACGCCATGCATTTCATCTTTGGGTGCACTGCCACGAGTTCCATCAGGGAGCAGCCGGAGTTTGCCATGACTTTACAGAACAATAATGAGAACTTGCATGACTTCATGTTGAGCGCACCTTGCTTTGAAGTGCGTTACAGAAAGTCCCGAACCCCTAGAGGGGGAGGGCGGCCTAGCAGCCTAACGGCTGACGGCTTAAGCGGTGTAAGCCACATCATCACCATCCCTGGTGGCGCGTTGCGTTCATTGACCACTGAACTACTCATCAAAACTAACAGCTGCACATCTCCAGGGGGCGCCCGCTGCACCCTTTCCCCATTGCGTTGGTGTCCCCAATGCGCTGGAAGTTGAGGCAGGGGGTGGTGTCCCGGTCCAGGCACCTGCCCCATGGGTGGTTCCTGGGCAGGGGAGGGGCCTCGGCCAGGAAAGTCGCAATGGCTTAACCCACTAGGTCCCTCGCCCCTCATCGCCCCACACCCCTCATCCCCAGGGCAGCAAGTTCATGCATCACACCATTGTCACCATGAGCATGGTACAGTTGCTTGGCCGTGCCCAGACAACCGCCCGTGGCATGACTACTGATAACCCACCCCATGGCGACATGCACATAGCTGCACACGCCTTAACCATGCACCTCTCCATGTTTCTGCTTTCAAAAGCAACATGCAGCATAGTGGTTGTACCGCTCAACCCGTCAGCCGCTGCGCTGCCTTGCCTTTGCCTACATCAGTACTAGATGCCTGCCACAACTCTATTGCACGAATGTGAAACTCCGGAGCTGCGGCCAGGCAGAGGAGTCGAAGGTCAAGCACTGCACGCTGCTGCCCTCCAGCAGGTCGTTGTCCATCCTGCAACAGGGCGCATGCGCGGCGGCCAGGATCGCTACCAGACGCCAACGGTACAAACCGTCATTCACAACATCAGGTCGGGGCACAGCATTCGTGGTGCAGTTTGTTGTGGCCCTCACCCTTCACCCCGTTGTTGCTGTCCTCGGTCTACCAACCCTCAGCCCAGAGTGGCCGCATGGCAGATCATGGGCATGCCATGCACCATGTGGTGAGGTGGCCCTGCCCCCTTGCCCCTCCCTCCCTCCCCAAACTGCCCAGAGCTGCCACGTCCCTCACTGTTGCAGTCGGGCTGAGTCAGCCAGCTCACGAGATAGCAAAGTGACCCGCACCCCCCACGCCCAGCCCCTCTGGCATGGTAAACTGGAAGTAGTCGTTGCTGGTAGGCTTCCCCTCACCACCTCGGCTCCTGGGGGGCTGCCAACAGTACACCGCACGCCTGCAGGTGTGGCGGTAGCGTTGGCGGTGGCGGTAAAAGTAAGAATGATGAGGAAACTTTGACAAGCTTGTGCAAGCTGTGTTGGAACTCCTGTCATGATGATGCATTTAACCCAGTTTTTGCGGCAGCGGCAGCAGCATAGCGAGCAATGGTGACAGGTGAGGGTAAGGGGTAGGGTATGCAGGGCCATTGAGTAGCGAATTGCACTGACCCCATCTTCGTGCACTGCATGCCAGGGATGGAAATTGCAGCGATTACATGAGGTGTGATTGGAGTGGGGTGGGAAGTTGGTCGCACACTGACCGGGGCTCAAGTTGAAACACGCGTGTTTCCCCGGCGCCAAAGAACCGTGGGCTAACGCGCCACGGCTCGATGGCGAAGGCGCCGGACTCTGAGACTCGGAGACTCTGAGCAGCACTCTGTGCTTATCTCGAGCCACCTGCAAGGGCAGGGGCAGGGGCAGGGGCAGGGGCAGGGGCAGGGGCAGGGGCAGGGGCAGGGGCAGGGGCAGGGGCTCACTGGAAGGCTTGACCCGGGGGGTGGGCAGGGCAGCGCGGTCCCCTGCTGCTCCAAACTGCAGCGCCTGCCAAGCAGCCTGACCAGGTCCGGGCTATGCTGCAGCAGCTCCCCTGGCGGTGCTGCTCCAGCACTGTGTGCACCCTGACCACCAGGCCAGGCCAGCAGGGAGGTCAGGGTCAGGGACAGCCCAGGGGCTGCTGCTGCTGAGGAAGCTTTTCTTCAAGGTAGAACCCCCACCCACCCTTGCCACCGCACCCACCCCTCGTCTGCCCCTGCCACCGCCCCCACCCCTCATCCACCCCTGCACCCACCCCTGCCACCGCCCAGCCTGCTCAGGCTCCACCCTACCAGGATTGCCAAGGGATGGCCTAGTTCAGGTCATGCAGCTCCTCCCAGCTCAACCCCCACGCTTAGGTGACACCCCCTGCACCAGCAGCGCAGCGCTCCTGCCCTTGCCTTGCATTGGCATGCGCTCCTGCCTGCCTGCCTGCCAGCCTGCTTGATGCCCCTACTAAGCTCAGGCAAAAGTGAGGAGTGAGAGGAGGCAAAGCTGATGCTCAAGCATGGGTGCGTGCTCATGCATGGCATGGGATTCCCATCCCTGCTGTTCCACTGAACTGCCTCCTTCCGCCTCGTGATTGTCTGCTCCAACCCCGTGCTGCACTAGCCCTTGACCAGCATCTGTGTCGGCCCCTGGATGGTGCTGTGTGGTGTTAGTACAATACTGGCCCAGGCCCCGCCCCGCCCCGCCCCGCCCCGCCCCGCCCCGCCCCGCCCCGCCCCGCCCCGCCCCGCCCCGCCCCGCCCCGCCCCGCCCCGCCCCGCCCCCGCCCCGCCCCGCCCCGCCCCGCCCCGCCCCGCCCCGCCCCGCCCCGCCCCGCCCGGCCCGGCCCACCTTCCGCCCAAACCCCAGGCAGCTTTGCGCGCAGGCCGCCACGGTGGCAGGGGGCAGGGAGAAGGCAAGGATGGGGCGCTCGTAGGGGTGGCCATAGCGCTGGGCCTGACAGCAAGGCAAGACAACAAACAGCATGCAGCGCACGGACCACACCTGCCCTGCATGTGCCAGGACCCTCCCCTGGCCCTGCTATGGCCCTAGAGCTCAAATGGCCACACTGAGCCTGGGACCTTAACTGGAGAGACCTTGCTTCATTTCATGCCAGAAGCCCACTTAAAGCCAGAAGCTGACTTCACGCCAGAAGCGCCTGTGCTGCTGATGCTGCTCCCTGCACTGGCAAGAACCCTGCTTGGATTTAGACCCGACTCTGACAGCCTGTGCCCTGACCCCTCCCCTCACCCTGGTTTCACCTGGCCAGGCTGCTTTTCCTCTTTTATACATAACCTGCCAGGATGTGCCAATGTTCCTCCCCTGACCCTGCCCCAGCCTGTCCCTGCCCCTGCCTGCCCCTGTCCCTGCCTGCCCCTGCCTGCCCTTGCCTTACCCTACATTTCCCTGTTTGCCCCTGCCTGCCCCTGTCCCTGCCTGCCCCTGCCGACAGCCGCGACCGCCGCGGCGTCCAGCGTGACCGTCCAGTTGCCGTCGTACGTGGCCATCCCGTTCTCTCGCTGTACTCACGGCACACAATATTCGGCCCGCCGCGAGCGCGCAGCGCGTGTCGACGGAGAAAGGAGGGGCGGCAATCAGCAGGCGCGGTTCCTGCAGCCAGGGCACTTGCTGCAGCAGGTGGAGCCCAATCCGCACCATCGACGCGTATATTTTCCCGTCCTGGTCGACGCAGCGGCCGGTGGCCGGGTTGCGCACCTGGTTCGCCGCGCACGGCTTGCGCTCCTGCTGCCTCGGCATTGGTGTGCTCTCTGGTAAGAAGCTAATTCTTAAACAAGTCCAAGGCCAGCCTCATCCCAACGTAAAAGTTGACGTAAAGCAGGAGTCCAAGGCCAGCCTCATCCCAACGTAAAAGTTAACAACCACCAACCACGGACGATGCGCGCCCACGCTTCAGCTGCTCTTGCGCATTTGCGCCCATGCCAGATACGCCGCGGGCGCGATCAGTGCAGCTGCAGCGCCACGGGCCCGAAAATGGCGGGCGTAGTAGTCTGCTTTCTTCATCTGCGAGTCGGTCAGATCCCACAAGGCTCTCAATTCATTCGCAATCTCTGGGCTCGTGGTGGGCGCCTTGGCCTTCATGAGCGCGTGCGCCTTCCTAAAGCTGTGCACCATGTACGCAGCGCCACCACCTGCGTCAGGTGGTGCGGCAGCGAACCAACACACTTAATTGATGACCACCTAGACTCTAGGCTAGAGCTGCCTGTGAGAAGCGGTTGAAAGCGTGCCCCCACCTGACCATAACCAGAACTGCCACTGATCCTCCGGCTCCTTTGCAATGTGGGCATCAGCCAGGAATTGGCAGTACCAGAAGGGCAGCTCATTCGCACCTGCAGTCGCAGTCGCGGGACTCCGGCGTTCAGTTGGTGAGCCCTCTGGTCGGCGAGCCCATGTTCTCTACCGCCACACCCAACTCTTGGCTGCTCGCAGATTCAAAGCTTTTATTTTGTAGAGAACCCTCAGGTTGGCTAGCTGAGCGTCGGACTTGGTCTGCTGTGCGGCTTCGGCCCTTAACAAATCACCAAGCTCCTTCACTTCATCCTGCAAGCTCGCCGTGCCAGCGCCAGCCATGATCTGTTGCTGCAGAGACCCGGCTGTTGTACGACTGTTGTCGTAAATATGAACTGGGGGAGGGGAGGAATGGACAAGCTGCCAGCCAGCTGTAGCGGACATCCGCCAAGCGACACGTTTGAATAAAAGTCGTGCATGTGAAAAATGAAATACTTTCGCCCGATGGTGTGAGCAACAAACGCGCGTTTACTCATGTCCGAGCAACAAGAGCCCAAACAGAAAGGCCAACAACAAAGTCCGATGAAAAAGACAGCGCGTCCAATGCAAGAGATGCGCGCATGCCTAGTGCTGCTCCGCTGCCAACAGCCGCGCCCAGTATCGCCCTGCAAGCCAGCCGCAGCTGCCGCACCCTGACGCAGGTGTCCACCAGGTGCTTGGAGAGCACCAGCGCCTCGCGATAGCAGTAGCCCTTGGCCAGCAGGTGGTTGGCCAAGCACGCGGCCCACGGCCATCACCAGCGCCCGCTTGGCCCTGCAGTGCACGTTGACCGCCATGGCCGCCCCGCGCGCCATGGCCCCACGCGCTCTTCGGGGCACGGCGTCCACACCGCCTGGGCAGTCCTTCCAACCCATAGCCGTAGCTGCTGCTCTGCTGAAATTCCATGGCTCCGGTCGTTCGGAACAGCTCCAGGAACCTCTTCTTGTTGGTTTGGGCGTAGCCGCGCGTCTGCAACGGCCAACCACCTACCGACGCGCCCGCCCTGTCAGATTAAACATGCTGACGGGATATTTGGTCCGATTCTTCCATACGCCCCCGACCGCGATACGCCCAGAGCACGACACTAAGAAATGGACACTCACTCCTCTGCGTGGCTGGTGGCGGCGCCCCGCCCCGCCCCGCCCCGCCCCGCCCCGCCCCGCCCCGCCCCGCCCCGCCCCGCCCCGCCCCGCCCCGCCCCGCCCCGCCCCGCCCCGCCCCGCCCCGCCCCGCCCCGCCCCGCCCCGCCCCGCCCCGCCCCGCCCCGCCCCGCCCCGCCCCGCCCCGCCCCGCCCCGCCCCGCCCCGCCCCGCCCCGCCCCGCCCCGCCCCGCCCCGCCCCGCCCCGCCCCGCCCCGCCCCGCCCCGCCCCGCCCCGCCCCGCCCCGCCCCGCCCCGCCCCGCCCCGCCCCGCCCCGCCCCGCCCCGCCCCGCCCCGCCCCGCCCCGCCCCGCCCCGCCCCGCCCCGCCCCGCCCCGCCCCGCCCCGCCCCGCCCCGCCCCGCCCCGCCCCGCCCCGCCCCGCCCCGCCCCGCCCCGCCCCGCCCCGCCCCGCCCCGCCCCGCCCCGCCCCGCCCCGCCCCGCCCCGCCCCGCCCCCGCCCCGCCCCGCCCCGCCCCGCCCCGCCCCGCCCCGCCCCGCCCCGCCCCGCCCCGCCCCGCCCCGCCCGGCCCGGCCCACCTTCCGCCCAAACCCCAGGCAGCTTTGCGCGCAGGCCGCCACGGTGGCAGGGGGCAGGGAGAAGGCAAGGATGGGGCGCTCGTAGGGGTGGCCATAGCGCTGGGCCTGACAGCAAGGCAAGACAACAAACAGCATGCAGCGCACGGACCACACCTGCCCTGCATGTGCCAGGACCCTCCCCTGGCCCTGCTATGGCCCTTGAGCTCAAATGGCCACACTGAGCCTGGGACCTTAACTGGAGAGACCTTGCTTCATTTCATGCCAGAAGCCCACTTAAAGCCAGAAGCTGACTTCACGCCAGAAGCGCCTGTGCTGCTGATGCTGCTCCCTGCACTGGCAAGAACCCTGCTTGGATTTAGACCCGACTCTGACAGCCTGTGCCCTGACCCCTCCCCTCACCCTGGTTTTACCTGGCCAGGCTGCTTTTCCTCTTTTATACATAACCTGCCAGGATGTGCCAATGTTCCTCCCCTGACCCTGCCCCAGCCTGTCCCTGCCCCTGCCTGCCCCTGTCCCTGCCTGCCCCTGCCTGCCCCTGCCTTACCCTACATTTCCCTGTTTGCCCCTGCCTGCCCCTGTCCCTGCCTGCCCCTGCCGACAGCCGCGACCGCCGCGGCGTCCAGCGTGACCGTCCAGTTGCCGTCGTACGTGGCCATCCCGTTCTCTCGCTGTACTCACGGCACACAATATTCGGCCCGCCGCGAGCGCGCAGCGCGTGTCGACGGAGAAAGGAGGGGCGGCAATCAGCAGGCGCGGTTCCTGCAGCCAGGGCACTTGCTGCAGCAGGTGGAGCCCAATCCGCACCATCGACGCGTATATTTTCCCGTCCTGGTCGACGCAGCGGCCGGTGGCCGGGTTGCGCACCTGGTTCGCCGCGCACGGCTTGCGCTCCTGCTGCCTCGGCATTGGTGTGCTCTCTGGTAAGAAGCTAATTCTTAAACAAGTCCAAGGCCAGCCTCATCCCAACGTAAAAGTTGACGTAAAGCAGGAGTCCAAGGCCAGCCTCATCCCAACGTAAAAGTTAACAACCACCAACCACGGACGATGCGCGCCCACGCTTCAGCTGCTCTTGTGTTGGAAGAGCACGGGCAGATGCGGACACCAGTTCAGGGTAGTTACATTGATCTGCCACAACTGCTAGCGCGCAACCTTGCGCCTACCTGTTGGAAGAGCACGGGCAGACGCGGACACCAGTTCAGGGTGCCTACGACTGCCGGGTGTCTGCCCTAAATACGGCAGTCACACTCGCACTCATCGCGGCCGGGCCGCTGGCAGGCACACCCTACAATCCCGGTGCTTGATCTCAACTGCACCGGGAGGGTATGCAACTAACACTCCCACTCAGAGGTCTGGCTAGGTGAGGGCAACAACTTTGCGCTTCCAACAACTGTTTAAGCAAGCGACTGGCGGTCAGCAGGCATGCAAGCCTGAGCCAAGCAACAACTGCGGGCAACTTCTCAGTTTATGGCAAAGCACACCATGCTGAGACTATCAGGAGGCATGCAAGCGACTGGCGGTCAGCAGGCATGGCAGAACCCTTCCATACTCCAGTCCTGATGAACATTACAGGCTGGATACCACATGCTGTTTCAGATCAGATAAGACCTGTGCCTGTTCAGCTGAACACTCCACATCCTTGCTTGCCCATGTTAAACTGGACCGCTGCCAAGGGCTTGGTGAGGATATCTGCCAGCATGCTGGAGGTGTGGCAGTAGTGAAATGCTACCTCACCCCTGCTGATGCGCTCTCTGACAAAGTGATGGTGTACGTCAATATGCTTTGCTCGTGAGGTGGCCATGGGGTTGTGCAGAGAGCTGAATGGCTGCCTGATTGTCACAGCCCAGGTGCACACAGCTGGCATCCAGCTACAGATCCCTCATGAGCTTGCGCAGCCACAGCGCCTCCTTGGCTGCGCTGGAAGCTGCCATATACTCTGCTTCTGCTGTTGACATAGCCACAGTCGGCTGGAGGCGGCTGGACCAGCTAATGGCACCCCCATTCAGAGTGAAGATATACCCAGTGGTGCTTCTGGCTGTGTCTTTGTCCCCTGCATAGTCTGCATCAGAGAAGCCCTGCAGCCCTGACACACCACCAAACAGGAGTCCTTGATCTGCTGTGCCCTTCAGATAACATAGCACACTGCATGCAGCCGCCCAGTGCTGCTTGGTGGGAGCCGACATATGCCTGGCCAAGGCGCCCACAGCAAACGCAATGTCTGGCCGTGTGCAGCAGGTCAGGTATAACAGGCTGCCCACCAGGGCACTGTAATGATGCAGAGTCGTGTCCAAGGCATCCCCCTCCCTGACTAGCTTAACAGCAGGAGCCATGGGCAGAGGCTTGCTGTGAGCTGCTGACTTGTTGTTGGCTGTGACCAGCTCCTGGATGAATTTGTGCTGGTCAAGCTTGATGGTGCCCTCAGCCCTATCCCTGGTCAGCTGCATCCCTAGGAACCACCGGGCCTCACCCAAGTCCTTCAGTTTGAAGGCTGAGGACAGCTGCTTCTTCACGTAGGCCAAGCCTGCGGTGTCCCCCTGCTGGGTGCACAGAAGGCAGTCGTCCACATACACTAGCAGGTACACCATGCCAGTGCTCAGCTGCAGGGTAAACAGGGCAGGGTCTGCCTCAGAGGCCTTGAAGCCCATGTTCAGCAGCTCCTCACACAGCCTGGCATGCCATGCCCTAGGGGCCTGCCTTAGACCATACAGGGCCTTCTGCAGACGGCACACAGTGTTAGTGCTGCCCTCCTCAAAACCCTCTGGCTGCTGCACATAGATGACCTCCCCTGGCTCTAGCTTGCCGTTCAGGAAGGCTGTCTCAAAGTCTAACTGATGATTCTCCATGTCCTCAGTTGCTGCCTTGGCCAGGAGGGTGCGCAATGTGGTATGCTTGCTGACAGGTGCATAGACGTCTCCTACATCCACACCTGATTGTTGATAGAACCCCTTTGCCACTAGCCTGGCCTTCAGCTTCTCAATGTTCCCTGCAGCATCACGCTTCACTTTGAGTACCCATTTGGTAGGCAGCACACGTGCATTGGCAGGACGCTCTTCAAGGCACCATGTTTGGTTTGCATGCAAGGAGGCCAGCTCAGCATTCATGGCTTCAATCCACAAGTCTGCCATGGGACCAGCCAAAGCCTCAGCCACAGTGGGTGTGTCATTGATGGGAGAGTTTGACACAGTCATGGCATTCAGCTCAGGCTGCCTAATCCTGAGTGGTGGGCGTCGGTCCCTTGGTGGGTTGCGCCGTGGCTGGGGTGCACCAGGTGCCTCAGGCGAAGAGGGCCGTGAGTCAGGTGCATCAGGCATGGGTGCAGATGGGTGCACAGCTGGTGCTGCTGGTGGTGCTGCAGGTCTGGCTGCTGAGGGTGCTGCGGCTGGTGCTGCTGATCTTGCTGCTGTTGATTTTTGCAGCTGGTGTTGCTGGTCTTGCTGCTGCTGGTCTTGCTGCTGCTGATGCTGCAGCTGGTGCTGCTGATCTTGTTGCTGCTGGTGCTGCTGATGCTGCAGCTGGTGCTGCTGGTCTTGCTCCCACTGTCTCCCTGGCTAGAGGCATATGGAGAAGGCTGAATCTGCCTATTCCTGGTCTGGGTAGTCTGCTGATGAGTTCCAGTTGCTGTTGGTGCCACATGTGAGAACCCGGCTCATATCTGGCAGTGAGGCTGACCTGCTCACTGGGTTCTTGCTCACTGGGTGGAGAGTCTGAGCTGCTGCTGTCCTGATGTGCCCCTATGCCTTCCAGAGGTCTGGACTGTGGTCGCTGTGCACTGCTGCCTGGTGCTGCTGCTGCTGCTCCCACTGTCCTCAGAGCTACTGCTGCTGGTCTGCTGCAGACCGTTGCCCCCCTCAACAGGAGCTACTGGGGTCAGTGGCTTAGAGGGGTAAACAGGGCTGGGTGGGAGGGGTAAGAGAAACACAGGCTGTGCTGCCTGTTCTTGCTGGCGAGTAGGTTGCAGGACTGACAGCTCGTCAAACACTATGTCCTTGCTGCATGTCTCTCTACCGTTGACCAGCACTCTGTACGCTTTGGAGCCTGACTCATATCCTAAGAACAGGCCCTCAACAGACTTGGCCTGTAGCTTGCTGCGCTGGTGATCAGGAACATGGAGCCAGACTCTGCAGCCAAACACTCTGAGACCTGACAGATCAGGCTTGACACCATAGAAGGCTTCCCAAGGTGTGAGTGGCTGGCCTGACACAAGTAGCAGGCATCTGACATGGTTGGCAAACTTGACTGCATAAGCCCAGAAGCTGAGAGAGATGTCTGCTGAGTGAATGATGCTGCGGGCCTTCTCAAAGATAGTCCTGTTCAAGCGTTCAGCTGCACCATTCTGCTGTGGGCTGTAAGGGGCTGAGTGCTGGTGTACTATGCCCTTGCTGCGGCAGTACTCTTTCATGCGGCTGTTGACATATTCTGTTCCATTGTCTGTGCGGATGGCCTTGCAGCGGAAACCTGACTGTCCTAACTATGTCAGGTACCTGAGCCTTGCTGCTGATGGGCATACACACTGACAGCTTGGTGTGTTCATCAAGGAAAGTTGCCACATACAGGCTGCCATCCCTGGCACTGGCGTGCATGGGGCCACAGACATCCATGTGGATCAGCCCTAAGGGAGCTGTCACTGGTGCTGCATTGGGGGAAGGTCCTGCGAATGCGACATTCTTGTGCTGCTTGCCCTTGACACAGCCTACACACACAGCTGGATCAGAGGCAGCTGCTCGGAACTGTGCAGCTGTGATGGGTACCCCTGCCACCATGCCTTCTGACTGCATGCGTGCTAGAGCGTCATAGGAAGCATGACACAGACGCTGGTGCCACACCTGAGGAGAGTTGGAGGTGGCGCTGTTGGCAGAGGGCGCAGCCACGTTGGTCAGAGGCTCCAGCTGTACCCTGTGATCAGGCTGTAGTAGCAGACTGCTGGACGTTGCCATACAGCTTAGCACCCTGCTCCTGCTCTGAGTCTGTGTCAGGGCCATCTGGCATGGGAACAGCTGCCAGGATGTATGAGTTTCTGATCTTGTGCGCGTTGACCCTGAGCATGCTTCCAAACTGGTTGCTGCTGATCTGGCACAGATCTCCACGGAATAGAAAGCTGCTGCCCTCCTCTGTTGCAGCTGCAACTGAGATGAAGTTATGCTTGCTGTCAGGAACATACAAGGCATGGCTGAGGAACCAGGAGCCACGCTTGGTGCTGAGGAACACACTGCCTGACCCAACTGCCCAGACTTTGGGGCCTGCAGCTGCCAGCTTAACAGGCCTGTGCTTGTCTGGCGCAAAGGCTGTGTAGTCGTAGAAGAACTGCAGGTCTTTTAGGATATGCTGTGAGGCACCTGAGTCAATGCAGAAGGGGCTGTACAGGTCGCTGTTAAAGTTCAGTCTGGGCTGCACCATCTGCATGAGGACATCATCAAAATCATCATCATCATCATCATCAGCGGTGGAGTAGGTGAACAGGCTGGCTCCCCTAGATGGGCTTTGAGCTGCTGCCCTGCCAGGGGTCTGGGCCCTGCCTCTGCTGGGGCTGGATGTCCTGGCTGGGCTAGAGCTCCTGCCTGGGCTGCGTCGTCTGCCTGGGCTGCTGGGCCTGACAGGGTTGCTGAACAGGGTCTTCATGCGGTTGCGCTGATCCCTGTCAAAGGTGAAACATTCAGACATGATGTGGCCTGGCTTAGCACAGTAGTTGCAGGTCAGGTGAGCATGTGAGCTGACATCCCTGGTGGACCTGTCAGGCGATTGTGCTCTGGGTAGCTGCTGCTGGGCTGTGCTCTGCTGCTCACGAGACTGCTGAGGAAACCTGGGCCTGCCCCTGCCCCCCTGTCCGCCTGAACTACCAGCCCCCCTGCTGTCAGAAGGGGAGGAGTAGGACCAGAGTGAGGATGAGGAGGTGCTGAGTTGCTGCTGCATCTTCTTGCTGAGTAGGTCAGCCTCCTTTGTCAGCAACACCCGCTTGATGCGCTCGACCTTCAGATCTGCGCTGGTCTGATCATAGCGCAGTCTCTCGACTGTGCCCTCATACTCAGGCGGCAGAGCTGCCAAAATGGCGAGTACCACTGTGGATTCAGAGGTCTCACAGTTGCAGGCTTCCAGCTCTGTTAGCAGCTGCTGCAGACGCGCAAAGAAGCGCGCTACTGACTCGCATGATTCCATGCGCAGGAGGCTGAGTCGCTGCTGGAGTTGCGACTGTCGCGCGACTGACGATTCGGTGAACTGGGATTCGAGGGTTTCCCAGGCGTCTTGCGCTGAGTTTGCGTGCTTGACAGTGAAGATGTGGAGATTGGATACGTGCCGCTGGATAAAGGCTCGGGCTTTGCGGTCCAGCGCGCTGTCTGCACGGGATCGGGCTAGATCTGCAGCATACGCTGCCCGCTCCTCCTGAGTGGCGTTAGGTGCTGGCGCGGTGGGCAAGGGGGTGACGCCGTCTTCGACTACGGACCAGAGGCCTGCTTCGACCAGCAGGCCTTCGGTGCGGATGCTCCAGATTGGCCAGTTGTCATCATCGAGAATGGTGGGAAGATTGCCAGAGATTGAGGGATTAGTTGCCATCGCTGGTCGACTCGGCTGTCAACCACACGAACCCTAGCCAGCAACTCACTGGAGTCCTATCGCGCGTCAGCGCGTGGGCCCATAACCTGTTGGAAGAGCACGGGCAGACGCGGACACCAGTTCAGGGTAGTTACATTGATCTGCCACAACTGCTAGCGCGCAACCTTGCGCCTACCTGTTGGAAGAGCACGGGCAGACGCGGACACCAGTTCAGGGTGCCTACGACTGCCGGGTGTCTGCCCTAAATACGGCAGTCACACTCGCACTCATCGCGGCCGGGCCGCTGGCACGCACACCCTACAATCCCGGTGCTTGATCTCAACTGCACCGGGAGGGTATGCAACTAACATCTTGCGCATTTGCGCCCATGCCAGATACGCCGCGGGCGCGACCAGTGCAGCTGCAGCGCCACGGGCCCGAAAATGGCGGGCGTAGTAGTCTGCTTTCTTCATCTGCGAGTCGGTCAGATCCCACAAGGCTCTCAATTCATTCGCAATCTCTGGGCTCGTGGTGGGCGCCTTGGCCTTCATGAGCGCGTGCGCCTTCCTAAAGCTGTGCACCATGTACGCAGCGCCACCACCTGCGTCAGGTGGTGCGGCAGCGAACCAACACACTTAATTGATGACCACCTAGACTCTAGGCTAGAGCTGCCTGTGAGAAGCGGTTGAAAGCGTGCCCCCACCTGACCATAACCAGAACTGCCACTGATCCTCCGGCTCCTTTGCAATGTGGGCATCAGCCAGGAATTGGCAGTACCAGAAGGGCAGCTCATTCGCACCTGCAGTCGCAGTCGCGGGACTCCGGCGTTCAGTTGGTGAGCCCTCTGGTCGGCGAGCCCATGTTCTCTACCGCCACACCCAACTCTCGGCTGCTCGCAGATTCAAAGCTTTTATTTTGTAGAGAACCCTCAGGTTGGCTAGCTGAGCGTCGGACTTGGTCTGCTGTGCGGCTTCCAGCCAGCTGTAGCGGACATCCGCCAAGCGACACGTTTGAATAAAAGTCGTGCATGTGAAAAATGAAATACTTTCGCCCGATGGTGTGAGCAACAAACGCGCGTTTACTCATGTCCGAGCAACAAGAGCCCAAACAGAAAGGCCAACAACAAAGTCCGATGAAAAAGACAGCGCGTCCAATGCAAGAGATGCGCGCATGCCTAGTGCTGCTCCGCTGCCAACAGCTGCGCCCAGTATCGCCCTGCAAGCCAGCCGCAGCTGCCGCACCCTGACGCAGGTGTCCACCAGGTGCTTGGAGAGCACCAGCGCCTCGCGATAGCAGTAGCCCTTGGCCAGCAGGTGGTTGGCCAAGCACGCGGCCCACGGCCATCACCAGCGCCCGCTTGGCCCTGCAGTGCACGTTGACCGCCATGGCCGCCCCGCGCGCCATGGCCCCACGCGCTCTTCGGGGCACGGCGTCCACACCGCCTGGGCAGTCCTTCCAACCCATAGCCGTAGCTGCTGCTCTGCTGAAATTCCATGGCTCCGGTCGTTCGGAACAGCTCCAGGAACCTCTTCTTGTTGGTTTGGGCGTAGCCGCGCGTCTGCAACGGCCAACCACCTACCGACGCGCCCGCCCTGTCAGATTAAACATGCTGACGGGATATTTGGTCCGATTCTTCCATACGCCCCCGACCGCGATACGCCCAGAGCACGACACTACGAAATGGACACTCACTCCTCTGCGTGGCTGGTGGCGGTGCCCCGCCCCGCCCCGCCCCGCCCCGCCCCGCCCCGCCCCGCCCCGCCCCGCCCCGCCCCGCCCCGCCCCGCCCCGCCCCGCCCCGCCCCGCCCCGCCCCGCCCCGCCCCGCCCCGCCCCGCCCCGCCCCGCCCCGCCCCGCCCCGCCCCGCCCCGCCCCGCCCCGCCCCGCCCCGCCCCGCCCCGCCCCGCCCCGCCCCGCCCCGCCCCGCCCCGCCCCGCCCCGCCCCGCCCCGCCCCGCCCCGCCCCGCCCCGCCCCGCCCCGCCCCGCCCCGCCCCGCCCCGCCCCGCCCCGCCCCGCCCCGCCCCGCCCCGCCCCGCCCCGCCCCGCCCCGCCCCGCCCCGCCCCCGCCCCGCCCCGCCCCGCCCCGCCCCGCCCCGCCCCGCCCCGCCCCGCCCCGCCCCGCCCCGCCCCGCCCCGCCCCGCCCCGCCCCGCCCCGCCCCGCCCCGCCCCGCCCCGCCCCGCCCCGCCCCGCCCCGCCCCGCCCCGCCCCGCCCCGCCCCGCCCCGCCCCGCCCCGCCCCGCCCCGCCCCGCCCCGCCCCGCCCCGCCCCGCCCCGCCCCGCCCCGCCCCGCCCCGCCCCGCCCCGCCCCGCCCCGCCCCGCCCCGCCCCGCCCCGCCCCGCCCCGCCCCGCCCCGCCCCGCCCCGCCCCGCCCCGCCCCGCCCCGCCCCGCCCCGCCCCGCCCCGCCCCGCCCCGCCCCGCCCCGCCCCGCCCCGCCCCGCCCCGCCCCGCCCCGCCCCGCCCCGCCCCGCCCCGCCCCGCCCCGCCCCGCCCCGCCCCGCCCCGCCCCGCCCCGCCCCGCCCCGCCCCGCCCCGCCCCGCCCCGCCGCCGCCCCGCCCCGCCCCGCCCCGCCCCGCCCCGCCCCGCCCCGCCCCGCCCCGCCCCGCCCCGCCCCGCCCCGCCCCGCCCCGCCCCGCCCCGCCCCGCCCCGCCCCGCCCCGCCCCGCCCCGCCCCGCCCCGCCCCGCCCCGCCCCGCCCCGCCCCGCCCCGCCCCGCCCCGCCCCGCCCCGCCCCGCCCCGCCCCGCCCCGCCCCGCCCCGCCCCGCCCCGCCCCGCCCCGCCCCGCCCCGCCCCGCCCCGCCCCGCCCCGCCCCGCCCCGCCCCCGCCCCGCCCCGCCCCGCCCCGCCCCGCCCCGCCCCGCCCCGCCCCGCCCCGCCCCGCCCCGCCCCGCCCCGCCCCGCCCCGCCCCGCCCCGCCCCGCCCCGCCCCGCCCCGCCCCGCCCCGCCCCGCCCCGCCCCGCCCCGCCCCGCCCCGCCCCGCCCCGCCCCGCCCCGCCCCGCCCCGCCCCGCCCCGCCCCGCCCCGCCCCGCCCCGCCCCGCCCCGCCCCGCCCCGCCCCGCCCCGCCCCGCCCCGCCCCGCCCCGCCCCGCCCCGCCCCGCCCCGCCCCGCCCCGCCCCGCCCCGCCCCGCCCCGCCCCGCCCCGCCCCGCCCCGCCCCGCCCCGCCCCGCCCCGCCCCGCCCCGCCCCGCCCCGCCCCGCCCCGCCCCGCCCCGCCCCGCCCCGCCCCGCCCCGCCCCGCCCCGCCCCGCCCCGCCCCGCCCCGCCCCGCCCCGCCCCGCCCCGCCCCGCCCCGCCCCGCCCCGCCCGCCCCGCCCCGCCCCGCCCCGCCCCGCCCCGCCCCGCCCCGCCCCGCCCCGCCCCGCCCCGCCCCGCCCCGCCCCGCCCCGCCCCGCCCCGCCCCGCCCCGCCCCGCCCCGCCCCGCCCCGCCCCGCCCCGCCCCGCCCCGCCCCGCCCCGCCCCGCCCCGCCCCGCCCCGCCCCGCCCCGCCCCGCCCCGCCCCGCCCCGCCCCGCCCCGCCCCGCCCCGCCCCGCCCCGCCCCGCCCCGCCCCGCCCCGCCCCGCCCCGCCCCCGCCCCGCCCCGCCCCGCCCCGCCCCGCCCCGCCCCGCCCCGCCCCGCCCCGCCCCGCCCCGCCCCGCCCCGCCCCGCCCCGCCCCGCCCCGCCCCGCCCCGCCCCGCCCCGCCCCGCCCCGCCCCGCCCCGCCCCCGCCCCGCCCCGCCCCGCCCCGCCCCGCCGCCGCCCCGCCCCGCCCCGCCCCGCCCCGCCCCGCCCCGCCCCGCCCCGCCCCGCCCCGCCCCGCCCCGCCCCGCCCCGCCCCGCCCCGCCCCGCCCCGCCCCGCCCCGCCCCGCCCCGCCCCGCCCCGCCCCGCCCCGCCCCGCCCCGCCCCGCCCCGCCCCGCCCCGCCCCGCCCCGCCCCGCCCCGCCCCGCCCCGCCCCGCCCCGCCCCGCCCCGCCCCGCCCCGCCCCGCCCCGCCCCGCCCCGCCCCGCCCCGCCCCGCCCCGCCCCGCCCCGCCCCGCCCCGCCCCGCCCCGCCCCGCCCCGCCCCGCCCCGCCCCGCCCCGCCCCGCCCCGCCCCGCCCCGCCCCGCCCCGCCCCGCCCCGCCCCGCCCCGCCCCGCCCCGCCCCGCCCCGCCCCGCCCCGCCCCGCCCCGCCCCGCCCCGCCCCGCCCCGCCCCGCCCCGCCCCGCCCCGCCCCGCCCCGCCCCGCCCCGCCCCGCCCCGCCCCGCCCCGCCCCGCCCCGCCCCGCCCCGCCCCGCCCCGCCCCGCCCCGCCCCGCCCCGCCCCGCCCCGCCCCGCCCCGCCCCGCCCCGCCCCGCCCCGCCCCGCCCCGCCCCGCCCCGCCCCGCCCCGCCCCGCCCCGCCCCGCCCCGCCCCGCCCCGCCCCGCCCCGCCCCCGCCCCGCCCCGCCCCGCCCCGCCCCGCCCCGCCCCGCCCCGCCCCGCCCCGCCCCGCCCCGCCCCGCCCCGCCCCGCCCCGCCCCGCCCCGCCCCGCCCCGCCCCGCCCCGCCCCGCCCCGCCCCGCCCCGCCCCGCCCCGCCCCGCCCCGCCCCGCCCCGCCCCGCCCCGCCCCGCCCCGCCCCGCCCCGCCCCGCCCCGCCCCGCCCCGCCCCGCCCCGCCCCGCCCCGCCCCGCCCCGCCCCGCCCCGCCCCGCCCCGCCCCGCCCCGCCCCGCCCCGCCCCGCCCCGCCCCGCCCCGCCCCGCCCCGCCCCGCCCCGCCCCGCCCCGCCCCGCCCCGCCCCCGCCCCGCCCCGCCCCGCCCCGCCCCGCCCCGCCCCGCCCCGCCCCGCCCCGCCCCGCCCCGCCCCGCCCCGCCCCGCCCCGCCCCGCCCCGCCCCGCCCCGCCCCGCCCCGCCCCGCCCCGCCCCGCCCCGCCCCGCCCCGCCCCGCCCCGCCCCGCCCCGCCCCGCCCCGCCCCGCCCCGCCCCGCCCCGCCCCGCCCCGCCCCGCCCCGCCCCGCCCCGCCCCGCCCCGCCCCTTGACTACAAGGCAAATCATACATGAGCCACCTAGGAGGACCCACATCACCTCATGACAGCAATCATGTTCTCACGGCAGAAGAAACTAAACAACAGCCACATCCCGCAGGCAGGAAAAAATGGTCTGCCATACCAAGTGAAAGGAATGAGTGATGACTGGGTAAGGGTGTGATAATTGACTCCCAACACTCAAGCAGCCAAATTGAGGCCCATGGCCCACCCCACCTGGCTCATGGCGCGGGACTTGCTGGCGGTTGGTGTAGCACCAGACCGACAGGAATGAGTCAATGTCAAAATGGTTGGTGGTGACGTATGGCAGCTGGGAACAGGTCAGCAGCGGACTGCCCAACCCCAGAAGTTGGCCTGTGGCAGGAGGCTCCCAGTGTGCTCCCACACAACGGGCCGGCAGAACACGGACATTGGTGGTGCTGATGCCGGTGGTGCTGGTGCTGCTGATGGTGGTGGTGGTGGTGGTGGTGCTGGTGCTGGTGCTGCTGGTGATGGTGCTGCTGGTGATGATGAGCGACTGGCCAGCCATACATACAATGTGTCGATGCCAGCCATACAATGTGTCAATGAGCGACTGGCCAGCAAACTTCAGCCAGGGTCAGGTCAGGTTAAACGTCAGGATCAAAAGTGCTTTGCCTTGCTGGCCCATCGACCTACCTGGGAAGGGTCGGCTTACCTACACCCCTACTCCCTAGTCCCCTACTGCTGCAGCCAGACCAGGCAGGCCAGCCAGGCACCTGCCTCCCCTACCCCTCCCAAGGGTCCCTCAGACGGCCAGGGTGACACAGCTGGCTGGCAGGGCTTCCTGGCTACCACCCCTCACCTCCTGAACCCCAGCCTACCTTGATGGCGGACGAAACCAGTCCGATTAGCTGACATATTCGCAGACGTTTCACTGGGTGCATGGCGCTCACCGCAGGTGTGAGCATCGATACAGAATCACCGCAGCAGCTAGGACGAACACGGCAGCGAGGGCGAGGGGCTCCGAGGGCGAGGGCGAGGGGCTCCGAGGGCGAGGGGCCCCAAATGCCCGCCCTGGTGAGCGCTGGTAAGAGGCAAAACCCCATCAGGCGCTCGAAAGAAGCGCCTTGCGCTTCCTCACCCGTTTGTGCAAGGAAGCGTCGATTGCCAAGGAAGCGTCGATGCCACCCATGTACACATCGGTGTCGGAGATTGTCATTCATTCATTCATTACCGCTCGCCACGATGCACGAAGTTAAGGAGCAGTTCGTGCTAATTCCATGTCATTTACCGTGGCTCCCACTTGCCATAGCCGAGTGAATTGGAAATCGGGATCGCTCCGCATGATGTTCTGCATGACGAATGTCACCTCGTGTGTGAACTTGCAAAAACTAGGAACAAAGAGAACTAGAAACAGAATAACAAAGTTAGTTACGGCTCTGGTGCGTCCTGTGGGCTAGGACATTGGAGGCCGTGTCCCCATCTGCCTGTGTCATGGGCCTGAAAGTCAGCGTGTCAAAAGCCTACACACGGTTTTGGAGCGATATGGACAGAGAGCCAGCCACTTGCTAAGCATTTTCCCCTAGACCGAGCATGACCCAAAGTGTGGTAGCGCATGCACAGAGAGGAAGGCCAGGCACCTGGGAGGCTAGCGAAGGTCATACAGTGCGAATAGTCTTGCACCCGCCCACAAGACGTGTACGTGGTTTGCGTACTCACCAGAATGGCGCGCTTTGGGATGGGTTCCATCCTGGGTGCTGGAGCAGCTGGAGCTTACGGGATGCAGCAGCTGAGCACCAACGGTGTCAGCGGGATGTGGGGTTTGCTCCCAAAGAACTGGGAGCTGCCGCAGGGCTCACAGCCTTCTATGGGCTCCAACCAGGAGGTGGGCTCAACACTACGAGTTTTGTCTTTTCTGGCTTGGCCAGCGCGCAAGCAATTGCCCCTCCCCTGTGATGCTCGCAGCTTGCTGCACTCCAAGCGGAAATGCGCAAGCTGGCCGGCATGGTCGGGGATGTGGCACGCAGCAGTAACCGGCCTACTGTGGTGCACCTTGGAAACCGGGGCAATTGGACGGTGCTCATCTACCCAGCATTAGCAGGCAGCGCGGTGCTCTTCCTTTACTGCAAGCTCTCGGGCAGCAGCATCTGGGACCTGCTCTATGTGTCACGCAGCTCCCTGACAGCCTTCAGAAGCACAGTCCAGGAAGGCATGAGCAAGATGTGGGATGAGATGCGCAAGCAAAAGGAAGAGATTTTCAAGGTAGTCAGCACCCTTGGCAAAAAGCAGGACGAGATGAAGGACAGCCAGGAGCAGCTCATGGTCAAGCAAGAGCAAATGGACGAGCGGTTGCGGCGGGTGCGTTTGCCCCTGATTGCAGTACTGCATCTCACTTTTCTCATGCCTAAGTCAACATTGTTTGCTGCTGCCAAGCCCTGTCTAGGTCAGCTTTTCAAAGAAATGGGATTGTATCTGTCTGTTTGAGGTGATGGTCATGCCTCTTCAGGTCGATGACACATGCTACAACCTGGACAGCAAGGCCAACCATACCATTGAGCGTGTGCAGTGCTTAGACCACAGGCTGCAGGATGTGCATGCCGGCGTCACAGCTGCAAACCAGGTGCGAGAAGACACATGGCAAAGGGGGGCGCTGGGTCACACCCATGACCTCCAAGTGACAGCAGCTGTGAATGCAGGGCAGTCCATGCTCAGCCTCGCCAATGTGTGCAAACATGCTCACATCCCACAGCAGTGCCTACAGCCTCACATCTCACGCCTGTGCTGTTGCTGCTGTGAGTGGTCTGTGCAGGGCATTTTCATGCTGGTGTCAGCAGTGTCCGAGGTCACACAAAAGATCGGCTTGCACAACAGCAGGACGACCCAGGCACTGAAAGGCTACATCCAGGGTGGCCCAGGCTGGCAGGCTGCAGCAACTACACCAGCGACTCAAGGGTTGGGACCCGCCGCCCCCCTGCCCCAGCTGCCTGCATCCATTTCAACACCTGTCCCAGCAGCATCCTCTCACACCCCCAGCCTGAATGCTTCCAACAGCTTCATTGGAGGCTTAAGGGGCCTGATGGGGGGCTCTGTGTCTGCACCCAGCACTGACAAGGGGCCAACCAGCAGCCTGCACTCAGCCGCCACGGCTGCTCCGGACAGCCTGCACAGCAGCAACATGCAGCGAGCCAAGGACCGCAGCCAGTCAGCAGCCATTGACAGGTCCAGCACGTATGCGGGCGCCCTGAACATCCCAGAGCCATCCTGTACCGTGCAGGAGCTGCCAGGCACATCAGCATTTGGCGCGCCAGCGGCAGCCCAGCCCATGCGAGTGCTAGGGTTCTCTTGAGCTCAGCTGTGCTAAGTACTGCAAGTGTATGTGTAATCTTGGCAGGGTGTCATGGCAGTTGAGGATCGAAGGATTGATGGCTGTCATGATGGGCCTCAGTGGGTCTGTTCCAGTCTGAGCCTAGCTCGTAGCCTGCACCCTGGACTTTGCATCTGCACTATTGACTTGACCAGTTGTGGATTGGAGGTGGAGTGATAGTGTTTGGCATGTTGGGTTTGCCACATGACACTCTTGCTGGATTCACAGCACACGCCACAACGTTTCCACTTACTACACACCCTAAAATGTATCCACTCACTTTACACAGTACAACATCCTACACACATGGGTGCCGGGGCCTGAAGTTCAACGCTGATTGCAAATGGAGAAAGATATAACATCAACCGTGGAAATGGTGTATGATTAGTATGAACAATGTGGAAAGTTGCCCTATAAACCCATGATGTAGAGCTGCACGCCATCCTTGGCATGAGTCCCGAACCCCTAGTGGGGGAGGGCGGCCAAGCAGCCTAACGGCTAACGGCTTAGACGGTGTAAGCCACCATCCACGTCTATCCTTGGCATGGCTCCTACAACAGCACACTGACCTAGGTACCCACACCACTCCAACAATGGCAGACTTGGTCTCCCGTCTTATCGAACCATCCACGTCATTCATGCAAGGCGAGCAAGCAATATTATACATCATAGTCGCGGCATTCTGAGCCAGGGTGGGTGAACGCCCATCACTTGCGACGAGACGCCCCAGGCTCGTTGGCCTTGGATTGCATAATTTTGGCACAGTCTGGGCAGTACCACTTCACCCCCTCGGCTGGGGCGCCCTGCAGGCCCACACAGTCATAGTGGAACCACTCGTACTGGCACTCGTCGTTGTCACATCCCACCATGAGCCCAGCTGAAGGCCGCTGGCAGTAGCAGTACAACGGCTCAATGTCACCGGGAGGTTGTGCTGCATGGGCCACAACAGCACGCACACACGCTTCACTGCCACACCAGGTTGCTGCACACATGCAAGGTATACATGTGCTGAAGCTGCTGGTGAGGGGGCACCCGGGCGTGTGCATGATGCAAGCAGGTCACAAGGACACAGCAAAGGACAGTGTTGCTACGCCCTGTCATGTCTGCGTTTGGCAGGCAAGTCATTGGTGGCCATGAACATGCGTTGTGGGTCAGGCAGCTGCCACGGGATGTGTGCTAAGAAGACGGATGTGCTTGATCTAACCTAGTTTAGAGTGACATTGCGCAACTTCACTTGCAAACCAGCTGTACCTTGCAACACCACCTCTTCCAGCTCCAGCTCGTTCTTCTTCTTTTGCTTACGCTTTTTCGGAGGGTTGTCTTCCAATAGCTTATCGCCAGCCTGTGCCTTGCTTTGCTTACGACCTTTGCGTACCTACGCAAGGCCAGCCAACAGTCAACAGCATGAGTGGCATGTCTTTGCGAGTGGTGAACACCAACACGAATAGGCAAACCATGCTCGCAATTGAGGTCACATATTTGATTGCCACAGCCACTGCTGACACAATCACTGCTGCTGCTGGTCCGCTGAATGTCCATGGCAGCTTACAGGCACGCTTTGCCTGGAGCCTACCTGTTCATGGACAACCACACCCATCTGCTCACAGGCTATTTCATGGTCTTTCAGGCCCAGCACTGCCTTGTCAGCTTGGATGTCATGTGCCAGGGAAGCCAGGTCATCATCCAATCGCTGAATATGCTTGTCAATGAAATCATACACTTGTGCTGCGATGTGAACCTGCAAGAAAGGAATAAGCGCATGTCAAGATGACGATGGCTTACACCTCTTGCACTGTGGGCTGTTAGGCTGCTTGGCTGCCCTTCACCTTTAGGCACATCCCATCGACTAGCATGTAGCGTGGTAAAACCTCACGCAAAGGGAATCCCACCCCCCACACCCTCCCATGAAAGGCAGTTGCAAGGCACAGCCCACACCTTCTCGTCCGCCAAACTTAATAACCTGGTGATTGCTGGCTCCACGTCGTACGTTGACTGTCTTCCATCGTTAGCTCGCTGTTTCTTGTTTTGTGGTGTTTTCGCCTCTGATGCGGCAAGCTTGTGCTTTGAGTTAACGTCTATCTCCTGCTGCAATGCTACCACCTTCTCGTCTAAGTCGCGTATGAGGGCCAGGTGTCTTCGGAGGTAGCCAGGAACATCTGTAACCCTCGAGGAGAAGGCCTTCAGATACTGGCCCATGTTTGTATCACATGCTCGTGGCTGAGGGGCGTTCGGGCTAAACCAAGCTCCACCACTTTCTTGTGCATGGGGCTCGCATGTATCATTGTGTCAGCCTTCGTACCTCATCAAGCCTGTAGATCTAGACGTACGCCTGTGGTGTTATGCTGTCAAATACACAGGTTCAGTTCATGTACTACCGCTCCTCAAGAGGCCTTGCACGCTCAGCTTTCCCGCATGCAACGTGTGACCACCAGATCTTCATGTCCGTGTGCCAGCTTGTCCCCGTTAGCCAAACCACTTGTGTTAGCATCAGCCGCAGCAGAGATTCAAGGATGTCCAGCTCTCTGTGCAACAAGTCCGCCCAGCTTTCCACCCAGACGCGGGTGGCACGTTCGGCACGCCCAGCCCGAGTGCCGGCCGTGGTTTGCCGTGCTCAGCATGCGGAGGTGGTGAGTCTTGGCATCAGATTTGGATTGGGCGATGGTCCAACGGTTGCACACCTACGCAGCAGAGCGGCAGCTTAAGTTTAGCTCGGTGCAGCCGATGGTGCCCACCGCGTTCGTATACAGGATCGCCGCGCTGTGTTGGGCCTGATTGCCGGCACCGCCTCGCTCCTGTCCAGCGTGGCCCCCTCCTCCGCTGACTTCGGCGACTCCGCCAATGTGTTCGGCAAGGCAAGCACTGCAGGGAGCACCACTTCAGATAAGAAGGCAGAGCAATAGTTAGCAGAACCACAAGCTTGTACAGAAGACACCATTCAGGCTCCCCGTCAGCTACCCCATGCGTTCTCCAGAAACACATAGACCTCCACATGACACAGTGCAGGTGCTGACCACTGTGTGAGGAGCCCGTTTCACAGGTGACCAACAAGACTGGCTTTGTGCCCTACGCCGGCGACAACTTCGCAGTGCTGCTGCCCTCCAAGTGGAACCCCTCCAAGGAACGCGAGTTCCCAGGAGTTGTGCTGCGGTCAGTTCCCAGGCCCTTCGTTGTCTTGGCAGAGCGGTGCCTGGCCACTTCTAGCTGACATGTAGCCAGGCCTGATGTGAAGCTGGGGTGTCTACATAGGATGAGGTCTCGCTCCTTGGGCCTGATTAGGCAACCTTGCTGCGAGACGCTGGCCATGCCCCTCGCCACCACCGTGAACCATGATGATCATGCAGCCCAGGCTTTTCCTCACCATGGTTTACTGCATGCCTCATGCCTGACAGGCCAACCCCAAAACTCTCCATCCCACCACCTGCCTCTGCACCCACCTGTGCTGTCAACCAGTGCCAGGGCCTAGAGCCAGGAGTGGTGGCCATTGACTTGCATTGCTGACAATCTCCTAGCCCATGTTGGGCCCTCTGACTCGCACTGCTTGCTGACTTGTACTCAGGTATGAGGACAACGGCGACGCTGTGAACCACATGCTGGTGCTGACACAGCCCACCGACAAGGACAGCATTGAGGCATACGGGTCCCCGGAGAAGTTCCTGGAGTCAGTGAGCTACCTGCTGGGCAAGCAGTCTTTCTCAGGCAGGTGGCCCCACCCCCTTCTCCCTTGTTCCACCAGCGCCGATACCCAGGCACCTGCCCTTACACCGGCCAGGACACCGGTCTGAGAAACCACGATCACGGTAGAGGCTAAACGCAGGCGCACCCATGGCTGTTGCTCAGCTAGGCAAAGGGAGCCAAGCTGCTCACCCAGCTACACAGTTTACGGGACAGTGCAGCTTGGCAGGGGCTATTGCTGCTGTTCATGCTGCTCCAGCGCCGGTCCTCCTTCCCTCCTGCCTGAGCTGGCCAGCCCCAAACCTGACCCAGAGCCATGAGCCCTGCCTGAGCTTGGTGTGCAGGGGAGACTGAGTCAGAGGGCGGCTTTGCACCTGGCCGTGTGTCAGCTGCCTCCCTGCTGGGCGTGACTGCGGAGAAGGACAAGAAGGGGCGGACTTACTACAAGTACGAGATCCTGACCCGCACAGGTGCGCTGGCTTCCAGGACTGACTACATCCCAGCCCTAACTACCACAGGGGGTTTACTAGCATGCACGGGTTTGATCTCCTTGCTTGCATGGGCTGGGCTGCAGTGAGCTCCGCTGCTGGTTGAAGCTGCGGCTCACACTTCTGCACATGAGGGAGTGGGGTAGGGCAGCCGGCCTAAGTGAGGGGTGGGGAACCTAGGCAGAGCCAACACCTGCGTTGCAACTGTACCATGGGGTGCCTGCTGCGCGTGGTGTGCTTCAGGTGATGGCAATGAGGGCGGTCGCCACCAACTGATCAAGGCCACTGTCAGCAACGGCAGCCTGTATGTGCTCAAGGTCCAGGCTGGCGACAAGCGCTGGTTTAAGGGCGCAAGCAAGGACTGCTTGGGCACCCTCAACTCCTTCACCGTGGCATGAGGATGCAAGCATGGACGAACTTGATGACAGAATCTTGGTGCAAGGAAGGGGGACAATGCGTGTGGCGGTTGTTGCTCATGATGCCGCCCTGGCAGTGGCCATAGATACCCAGGGCTTGAGCGTCTCTGAAACAGAGCGGCGCTACGGCATTGACGGAGAGTTGAGCCTGTGGTCGGAGGCAGGTCTAGCAGATGGCACCGCTTGGCAGTAAACAGTACGTCGCGGGCAAACTTCGGTCCTCGACGGGTCTGTTTCCTGTAAACCCTGATGTGAAACCTGACGTCTACCCTTGACGTGTTCAAGGCAACCTCCCGGGCTGAGGTGTGCATCATGTTGCCATCCAAGCAGAGTGCCGGCAACCATTCGCCATCCGAGGGAGTGGGGGGAAAGTGAGGCCTGTCGGTCTGTTACAAGCCAGGTCCACCCCGGCTCCTGTCTCGCCTCCATTGTTATCCTGCCTAGTCCAGCTTGTCAAAGAACAGGCGCCATGACTGTCATGGGGATTGGAGACGGCTTACACCGCTGAAGTCGTCAACCATTAAATTGCTCGGCTGGCCTACCCCTCCAGGGTTGCATGACTATCTGCAATGCACTGTAAAGCTAGGTGGTCGAGAGGTGGTGATGATGCCCCTTCAGCTCCATCCATACATTTCCAAAACCAGCAATGCTCATGAGCCCAGGGTGTCATCAACGCCCGTGTGGTTCATGCAAGCATGTGCTGAGAACAGTGCTGAGCAGACCTAACCTCGTCAGCATCTAGAAACTTCACCCGAGACCTGGGACACGGCATTGCGCATCAACAGCTGCCGCATGGGACAGCAGGTGCATGGGAGCATTAGTAATAGCTGTTGTACATGCATGACATCATGCTCTGCCAATGTACCCTACCCACACTACAAGGACACAGCAAAGACAAACAGCTTCACAAACTGGAGCAATCAGCGCTGTGCCAACATAGCAATTGCGACCTTGGCTGCTTTCCACTGAGCGTCACTCCTCAATGTCAATGTCAGCCCAGTTGGTTGTAGAATGGTTGCCTCCATGGGCTGCCTCAACCCACACTCGATGTTGATGCCCTCCCCACCTCTCACTCTCATCTCCACCCCCTGGCGCTCCTCCTGGCAAGCCCTCTACTCCCATACTCCCACACCTCGCCTACCTGCCTCAGGCCGTTGCTGGCGCCACACAGGGCGGGGCCCAGCCAGCGCATGGTGGCCGCCGCATGGTGTCCCCATCCAAACCTCCCAGCACAAGGTATTGCCTATGCTTCATGTCTGACATGTGCCTCCCATGCTGGCGTTGGCACAGGTTCTAGAGGGCTGGGCTGTGCACCCAGGGCAGCGCCTGACAGTTCAAGCATCAGGCTGACCCTGCCACCCGGCTCATCCCGTGCAGGTGGGCCTGGGGAGGGCAGGAAGGGAGGGGTGCACGTTGCAAGTCGGAGAAGCTCTGGCAACTCATTCAGTGGCATGGTACAAATGTTGCGGCTGGGTCTGCTGAAGGTACAAGTACAGTGCTGGCTTCCAGCTGTGTGTCCTGCTGACAGCAGGCTGCTGGTGAACACCTCCTGCTGGTCAGCTGATGGCACAGCGGCGACCGCGGACAGAGTGGAAGCCAGGCACCCGCGTGATGACCCGGCCCTCCTCTGGCTCATACAGCTTCACCCTGCAGGGCCAGGCAGGGCCAGGTGCTGAGCAGGCAGGGCCAGGTGCTGGGCAGGCAGGGGCCAGGTGCTGGGCAGGCAGGGGCCAGGTGCTGGGCAGGCAGGGGCCAGGTGCTGGGCAGGCAGGGGCCAGGTGCTGGGCAGGCAGGGGCCAGGTGCTGGGCAGGCAGGGGCCAGGTGCTGGGCAGGCAGGGGCCAGGTGCTGGGCAGGCAGGGGCCAGGTGCTGGGCAGGCAGGGGCCAGGTGCTGGGCAGGCAGGGGCCAGGTGCTGGGCAGGCAGGGGCCAGGTGCTGGGCAGCAAGGGGCCAGGCAGGGGTGGGTGCAGGGCAGGTAGGGGCCAGGCAGGGGCCAGGGCCAGGAGCAGGGCAGGTAGGGGCCAGGCAGGGGACGCGTGCTGGGTATGTGGGGTGTAGATACGGGTCAGCAAGCTTGATGATTGGGTGCTGCACCTGGCCAGCCTCCCGCGCTCATCCACCCAGCCAGCTGCCTACCCTAGGTGCCTTGCTGCCACACATTCTCAACCCCAACCTCACAACACGGAGGATACTGCCCAGTGTGATCGGCCCACCAGGCCCAAGAACAGCACCACCTGGCTAATGTTCAGCGGTGGCTGCAATGCCAGACGATCACACCAGCCCCATGAACATAACAATTAACTTGGCAAATGTTCATGAGTGACTGCAATGCCAGCTGACCTTACCTCACCTGCCGCCACCCCAGCTTACCTGCGGATGGGTGGTGCGTATAGGTGTAGGGTCACTGCCCCAGGGGCAGGTGTTTGTTCTGGACAACTGACGCGGTGCAAGCCCAGGCTGTCATTAATATAGCCGGTAGCTGGGGTCTCCAACAAGCAGCGGTGCTTGGGCAGCAGCTCAGGACACTTGTCTTGCAGAGTCAGCACACCTGCATGAACCCCAACCCCAGCACAGCACCGCTCCTGTGAGGTTAGGGCAGTGTTTACACACTTCAGTCAACAGAAACAAATGAAGAGGAAAGGAATGGAGGGGAAAAATGATGGCAATCGTGGTGACATTGAAGGCTGTCTATATCCTGCCTCATCATCTGTATTGCCCAAGCTGTGCACAACCTGGACCTTGCTTTCTGCATTCAAGCATGCGTGGTTGCCAACCATATGTGCAAGCATGGCAGGGCACCCCAGCTGCAGCGAACAACTGGGTGTGCTACGTCTGGTGGAACCTGCCACTGCTACTGTTCCACCTGGCTGATGACACTATTGAGCAGGTCCAGCTTTATATTGTTTGGTACTGGGATAGGGTGGGTGAATGAGGTGGGTCCTGTATGCCACCTTGGGTAACGTGCAATGGGGCTGTGTGTACGCGTGGTGCAGCTTTGCTGCGCCACCTCACCAGCACTGACCTGGCATGGCAGGGCGGGGAGAGTCAGGTCGGCTTGGCCAGCACCCTGCATCAGGGGCCTCCCCAAACACCTCCTCCTCCACTTGCCCCTCCAACACCGTCAGCCAGCAGTGGGAGGAGGCGTGGTTGTGCACGCGGCTGGCTTGCCCGGGTGACCAACAGATGAGCTGCAGCCAGCCAGGCACCAACAGCTGCACTCAGACATTGCCAGCTTTACCCTCATGGCTATGAACACAATCCTCCAGTCGAGCTGCTAGGATGAACTAAACACACGGAGGGCAGGCATTCACAAGGCAGGTTTGTGACAAAAGGATGCCCGCCCTGCCCCTTCCCTGCCTGCTGGCAGCACCAGCTGCGGCAGGCTCAACTGCCCACTGGTCATAGCGGTTCCCAGTGCTTGCGGGGAGGACAGCAGCTGTTACACCCCCCCATGCGGACCCACACCATGAGTTCAAATTCTTCGTTGCCATCCACCAGGTGGCGTACATAGTGGTGGGGGTTAAAGGCCACCATGTCTCGCCAGTCACTGCCTCCACACGTTGCATAGCTGTGCACCAGCTGCCTGATGCGCGCGTCAAGACGGGAAAAGCAGTCAGCTGGACACTGAGCGTCCACCATTGCACCTGCTCCACGTCACATGAGAGCGTGTCACCACACTGCTGTGCACAACTAAATTGGATTGGGACAATGAACTGGGATTGTAGACAAAGGCAAGCCCAGCCCAATGCAAGGAAATCATATCTCACAGGCTATCTGGTTGTGGGTGGGTTTTTGTTGGACCCTGGTACGGCAAGAGAGCAATAGAGCAAGAGTGGACGCTGAGTGTCCACTATGAGGCTAGAGTGGCACTTGCCTGGCATGGAGATCTGCAGGATTGCGCGCTCCTTGGCAAATGTGGCAGCAAGCTGCTCAGCGAGCTCGAACAGGGGACCGGCAGGGGCAGGTTTCAAGCCCACTAGGGATGCACGAGGAGAAACCAACATGGCCAGTCTTTGGGCTTCATTGTTGGAAAAGCTGTTGCTCTTGCTGGGGCAAGAGCCGTCACTCTGGTGAAGTCCGGGGCTAGGGCATGGGCTGCCGGAGAAGTGGGAAAGTGGTGAGTTCGCACACTGCGCTCTTGGCGTGCTGACCTCGTCGGCACTCAGCGCGATGCACGCTGCATACAACAGGCCATTGGTCAGTGAACCCTGGACACTCCCGAAAGGCGGGCTGTATACTCTTTCGTGCTGCCGGCATATCTGCTGTCTTCCGTGCTGCCGGCTCTGTATGTCGTACGCTGTGGAAGGACTGTCAACTACCTTGCGGGAGCCTTGCACTTCCCTCGGCCGGGTCCTCCCTGCAGTAGGCACTTCCCTCAGCAGTTTAGCTGCACCTCCTCCGACACAAAGCAGTGTCACAAAGCCCTACCTCGCGAGTAGTAAAACTCCTGTAGCCATTGCCTTTCGCTTTGCAGACACGTATGCACGTCGGTGTACAGAACACTAATGGAGTGGTGCGTTCGCGGGTACAAACAAGTATGCGATTACATTTCATGTTTATAGAAGTCCATATTGTAACACGATTTAATCCCTACAGCCCTCATGCAACACAGACAGGTCGGGTGTTCGCCTCGTCTTGCCTACTAAACTTCGGTTAATCAGCCAACAAGTCCGGTCCCGCTCTGACCGGGTCTTGCAGCAAGTTAGTATGTTCAGAATTGTAACAGCAAGTGTTATGTATATAATGTAGCAGAAGCCGTAAACAGGGTAGCAATGATATTTGCACATTCTTTTACGACATTGGTACACAACAGCGTTTGGAGTTTTACTGTATGGCGGGAGTGCAATGGCGGGGTCACCAGATTCCCCGTCCAAACGTGGAAGCGAAGTATTAAGGATGTGTCGACAATCACCAGTTACACACGCACAGCCCACACATTCCACCTCACAGCCACATTAGCTGTGCATTCTTCATACACAGTTGTTAATGCAACGGTTCTGAACAAGCGGAAAAAAGAATTAAGTTTTTGCATCCGCCACCACGTTGTAGACCAGGACGCACACCCCCACCTACACAATTCTAATGCACCATGCATTACCCTGAGGTTATTGTCAGGCACATGTGCTGACCATTTCCACAGCATACACCCCAATATGCTATAGAAACACTCGCCATGCCACTTCGCATGACATCTGCTCAATGGTGAAACTGCTCCTCCTCCGTACTGCCCGACAAAGCTGTGACTGAGGAGGTGCCCTCAGTGATGACCTGCACACCCAGTCACAGTCACCATCACACTCAGCCACTCAACAACAGCCATACAGCCATGCCAACACCCACCATGACCAAACCCCACATGGCAGAGGATATGAGAGACCCATCCCCACTGCTGCTGGTGGTCGAAACGCCCACACCTGACCTACTGATACTACCCCTTGCCTGCCTGGCCTGACCCCTTCCTAACCCCATCCTCTCCCTCACCCACCTAATCACCAGTAGCCTGAGACACCCACCTGGGACAACAGGTCGAAGTAGCCGGTGCCCACAAACTTCTGGTGTGTGGTGGCCTTGTAGCCGTCTTTCTCTCGGGTGAACTCCTGGGCTTGCAACTCGGCGTAGGCGGACATCCCTGCACAGCCAAACCACCATCACACAAAAGCTGGTCATCAATGACCAGCTGGCTGACGTTTAGCGACAACATTACCTCCACTGGGGCCTACAACAGCACAAGCTGTAAGCCCAACCCAGCCCAGCCCACTGCTTGGACCACCCACTCCCATCCTCCGTCCAGCGTGTGCCACACTATTCAACATCTCCCTTGCCTGTTCTGCAGTACATTACAGATACAGCCAAGACCACATCAAAGTGGCTGACCAGACCGACGATTTAAGTCACCACCGTCAACAGTGGCTGACCCACACAAGGAGGCTGGCACTGGCAGCACTAGCACCCACCCCGGCGTGCGTAGTCATGGGACAAGGAGAACATGCCAAAGTTGAGGGAGTGGAAGCCGGCCAGGGTAATGAACTGGAACTTGTAGCCCAGAGCGCCCAGGCGAGCCTGGAAGCTGGCAATGTCCTCATCGCTCAGCAACTTCTTCCAGTTGAAGGAGGGCGAGCAGTTGTAGGACAGCAGCTTGCCTGCACCACCACCACGATGGCCATCAAGACTTGATTCTATGCTGGCAAGCACTGCATACCTCTGCCAAAGGCATTCTTTGCTTGATACAAACATGCCAGCAGCTGAGCAGCAGTGGCAAGGCTGGGCAGGCAGGAGGGGCAGTAGCAATTGCATAGCAAGCAGGTCCACCACACCCTTGGTCAAACCTCCAGCCACAGCCGGCACACAGCAGAGCAGGCCACACTGACTAGCCATAACCACTATGTAGCATAACCATGACTGAAGCCCCAAGGACAGGGTTATGGTTTCAAGTTCTCATCCTCCCCACTGCATGTGCTGCCATACCTCCCTGCCATACACTGTGCCAGGCCTGATCCAAATAGACCCCAAGCAGCCCCACCCACCAGGGTACTTGGCGTGGATGGCTTCAGCAAACTTCTTTGCCTCCTCGAAGTTTGGCTCCCCAGTCTCAAACCACACCAGGTCAGCGTAAGGCGCGTACGACAGGCCGCGGGCAATGGCAGCATCGATACCGCCACGCACCTTGTAGTACCCCTCAGCGGTACGCTCGCCTGCACCCAGGCACATGGACAGCGTGAGGGCCAGTACACATACAGCCATACATGCTTCAAGTCCAGGGTACTAGTGGGCAAGGTCTAGCAGCCGTACCGGGCTGGCGGTGATGACCATCATTGTGCTTGCACATGGCAGCCAGGAGGCGTGACATGGAGTTGCCGGCACATGTAGGAGCATGTGCAGCTGACTTAACAATACATAGATGGTGGGGTAACACACAACACAGCAGTGACGCATAGACAGCCAGACATACAGTTGAGCAGACACATGCATGCATGTAGACATGGGCATGGAGTGCAGCCCAACATTATTAGTCATCAATACATGATGTTCACCGAGCATGGCTTGGCTGTGCAGGCTCTGCGCAACACATAACATTGATGGGAGTATTCACCTCCATGTGAGGAAGCAACGCCTACATCACTCATGATAAGCTGCACATTAGCAAATGTCATGTGATAATGACGGCATGAGACTAGCTACAGACACCATACTGGACTGAAGGGTAACGCCAGCGTCCAGGGCAACAACTAGATTCAGACACCACGCACCTGTGCAATATGCCCTGTCCCGCTCGTCAATGTCGGAGGTCAGCAGGAAGGCTCCCAGGGCATCAGTGCGTGCTACAATGATGGTGGGCACGTCTGCCACGTCAGCAGCCAGGCGAGCGGCCGTCAGCTTCTGGATAGCTTCACTGGTAGGCACCAGCACCTGAGGTCACACAACCAACATCACGCGGCCTAACACTTGGGCACTGCAAGCAGGCAAGCATTGGAACTCATACCAGTTACCCTCCACAGGTGTGGCTTTTACATGTGGCCATGCGAAGATGGATGAGGATATGATCAGTTCAGTGACATTGGGACACATTCTAGGCTTTTGCTGCTGCTCCTTTACTCAGCAGTGGCGAATATCGTTGGTGTGGGGTACATACTGCAGGGCTGGAGCCAGGGCTTACCTTACCACCCATGTGCCCACACTTCTTTGCAGAAGCCAGTTGATCCTCAAAGTGCACACCAGCAGCGCCTGCCTCAATCATAGCCCGCATAAGCTCGTAGGCATTCAAGTTGCCTCCAAAGCCTGCATTGATGGGGGCGTTGCAAGAGTCCTGTTTGTGCATGATCAGTAGTCAACATCACACCGCAGCGACTTGTGGGTCGCGCCGCTCAATCAAACCCGTGGCGAGCACAACAGAATGAGGCAATGAGCTGAAGCCAACCCCTTGTGCCCCGCGCACCAGCTTCGGCGTCGGCGACAATGGGGGCAAACCAGTGTACGTCCTTGCGGCCCTCCGCATGCTGAATCTGGTCTGCACGCTGGAAGGCGTTGTTGATGCGCTGCACAATCTTGGGCACGGCATCGGCAGGATAGAGCGACTGGTCCGGGTAGGTCTGCCCCGCGGTGTTGGCGTCCGCAGCCACTTGCCAGCCGCTCAGGTAGATAGCCTTCAAGCCTGCACAGCGTCAAGCGTGCAGCATCAATCCCGTGACCGATGCTGACGGGGATGGGAGCTGAACGGGCCAGGCATCTTACCTCCTGCGACTTGCTGGACGGCCTGTGCGCCAGTCATAGCGCCAAGGGCAGGCACATAGGGCTCGGTGTGTAGTAGCTCCCACAGCCGCTGGGCTCCCATTTTCGCCAGCGTGTGCTCAATCTTGACACTGCCTCGGAGGCGCTCCACATCAGCGCGTGTGTAAACCCTCTTCACGCCCTCCCACCGGTTTGCTGGTGCGGAATCCATAGTTGTTTCGGGATTGAACAAAGAGAGTAGACGAGCTGGTGTCGAGGTGTTACGTCAGTTTTAACAAAGGTGCACGGGCTAGGACATATGTATCGAGGCACACCGTTCAGGTATGTTCAGTTACCTTGACGACGCAGAGTCAGCAACTGCAAAATTATCGGTTTGACAAACCGTGCTAATACTGGTCCGCTTTGTAAGCGGATGCTGCCTGATGACCTTCCTCCCTGACTCATAGGCAGATGTTGTAGCTGCTAGTGGCTGTCCCTTAGTTATGTGGCAACAAGCATGCCGTGCAAGCCCGCCATAGACCACAACACGGTGAATGCTGTTGTTGTAAGGCTCGTCTGGCTGGCTACATGACTGCTGCGTCCTCAACAGGGTTGGGACTTTACGCTCTTTCACTTTTGCATTCTTGCATTCTTGCATGCAATGGATGATACTTCATGCAAGAATGCAAGACTTCAAGTCAGGCGCTCCCAACATGGGGTTGGTAATATGCATGCAAGTACTCTCTCAATAGTGCATCGTTTTCGATAGCGTTTATCACATTGGTAGCGTCAAATCAATGCGCGTCATCTGACCATCAGCGCAAGCCATTGGAGTCTTTGCTCGCGTACTGCCACATGTGCCCGCGAACAAACCACAGCGACGAGACGAGTCTCCTTGGCACGGTGAGCCACATCGCTGTGACGCCATCTACCTAGCGTAGTGAGCTGATTGTGCACAAATGGAATGTCCGGCCGACACCCAACGCGATGCCTGCCGGGCGTGGTGAAGCATAATCTATCTTCGCTTCTCGCCGAACACATCATTTGGGTCGGCGCACACGAAGGTAGCACCGGGGTACACCCCCCCCCCTCCACTGTGCCCTTCACTGTGTTGCACCCGTTGCACTTGGAGGAAAAGCGACATAGAATTGTTGTTCTTTACTCATTGGCGCATCTATTGAAACAAACCGCACATTAAACAGCCCAGGCCTCTATCAGTTTGACATCTTCAAAGTGACATCATGTTCTCCAAGCAGAATCAGGGCCACGGGGCTGTGGGGTGGCAGTTGAGCTATGAAACTTTGCACGCAGGTGGATGGCATGTAGGGGAGTGTAACTCTTAGAGGAGCCGAGTCCAAACTCGGTCATGGTGTGGAGTTGTGGAGTTGTGTGACTGACTGCATGGCTCTGGCCCTGAAATCGGCTAAGGGAGTTGGGGGGTCACAGACCAGAGTGAGCTCTTGGCTTGTCTGAGTATGAGCGTTTGTAACACTGTCCTACATGAGCTTAACCTAGTATGTAGCATGCTGTGATTCCCAATGGTCGAGCTGTGGCATTGCCCTCCAGGTAAGGGGGGGACGTGGGCTCATTGCCACATTTCCGCAACCGTTCTCCGATCCGACTGCTTCTGCCGATGCGCAGGCTCGTGTTGAGCAACCTAAGCGACGCGGGCGGTCGCAGCGATGACTGCATGCCCCGAAATAGCTCAAATTTGAATTACTAACTTAGATGCTTTGCTGTGCACGGCCTACTGACTGGATAATTATTCTGGATGGGTGAAAGGTAGCTGGCTGGGTTGGCTACATACTGAGCCAGATAGCATTAGATTTGGCGCAGCGAGTGCAGAGTTACAGCCGTCCTACTACCAGGGGTCGGTTTCCTGTCATTTTTAAACAGTTGGGAGCGCCTGACTTCAAGGCAAGAGTGCAAGAATGCAAAAGTGAAAGAGCGTAAAGTCACGGGCCAACCACGCTGTGCTGTAGCACCCGTGGCAAAGGGCCAGCGAAGGCAGCAACGTGGCCACGAGCATTCTGCTGCCGCTAGTCGTCGCCGGAATTGCATTCTTGCAGTAAGATGTTGCATTATTGCACTGCAGTGAATTCAATGAAAGAAAACTGCAATATTCACAAGTCTGGGCAATGGTCGATGGCATTATGAGTAGGGATCGTCCCGACCCATCTAACGTTAGATTAGATTAGACGGTCTGACGTTAGATTTGGCATGTTAGATCCAATCCTATAATCTACCAGATCTACGTAGATGGGACGATCCCTTATTATGAGTAACGGATCAAAGACGAACTCCAAAAGTGGAGCGCGGGGCCAGTAGCGGTGGCCACCATTACTATAACCTCCTTTTTTTACAACATTTGTTTTTTTACAACATTGATTTTTCACAACACTGGCTACATGACTGCAATACTTACAAGTCTGGTCAATGGTCTCGATGATCAAAGCATTGTGAGTAACGGATCAGAGACAAACTCCAAAAGTGGAGCGCGGGGCCAATGGCGGTGGTGACCATTACTATTACCTCCTTGCATCCCATGCATGATGTTCTACACCAGCTCTATGTGCACCAAGCACTGCTGGGCAAGCACTGTTTTGCAACATTGTTTTGCATGCCAATGCCAGGCTAAATTTAAAATTCAAGCGCCAGGGGGCTAGGCTGGCACTCTCATGCACACGCTCAAGCCACTAGGCTTCCGGCTAACAACACCGCCAGCTGCCGGCAGCCTCTACACGATGCGTCCCAAACGCAAGAGATCCTGCCTCTGTTGCAAGCACCCTAGCAGTGCCGTGGGTTCCACTCAAATGGACCATGAGGCTCAAATTAGCGGCAAGCAGGATGTCAAGCGTCAGGTACCGCATTGTTGCGCGACAGACTGCCAAACGGTGCTCTGCCCCGTTCCCAGCTGTCGGTGCCTTCTTCATTTTTTGAGTGCACATAGCATGCAGCACCTGGCCTGCCAGGGCCGTGTTATGCCGAACAGCCATAGCAGACTGGCCTGAAACTGATAACATTGGCAACAGCCATGTGTGACTGCAGGCACTGCGCTCAGAGCAGCGCAACTCAGGCACATTCCGCTTCTGGCATGATGAGCGCCGTTTCAAGGGCTCAGGCACCAATTGTGTGGTGCAGTCAGCGCTGTTCAGCCAAGGTCTGTCACCCAGCAGGACAGTGCGCAGCAGCACAGCCCTTAACCTGGTGCATTCTGTTTGCATGTCACCAGTTTCGTCAGAAGATACCCAGCAGCATGGGTCCAACATCAGACAGGTTGATGACCCAACTATTGTGATGCCTAAACGCCTCTTAGGCTCACTGCCCGAGTGATCCCTCGTTGCATCGATGACCTTGCATCATTGAATGGCCAGTCTAACAAAACTCCCCAAGTTTGTCAGCCTGTTGGGTTGCTGTTAATGGCCATTGTACACACTCATGTGTCACATGGTGTCAGCCACACACTGTGTTGGGCACACCAAGGGCGTCACACGGGGTAGCATTGGGTGCTCCCAGGGCCCGGTGCATCGCAGCAATGCTGCCAATGTCTGAGCATGGCCCACATGGAAGGAGGGGCACACCGCTGAGTCTGCAGCAACGCCAATCTTGGCAAATGCCATGTAGTACTGCTGCTGCTGATGGGTAATGACGATGACGACGTCATGTGGGGGTTGCCATGGATTGATGGGGTTGCCATGTCCGCGACCGCCCCTTTCTGCCCACCCCATGCGATGAGGGCAGTGTGCCTGGTGGCATGTGCTGGTGGTGGCAGTGATGACGACCATGCGACCTGCGTCCACACAGGGGGAGTGCGCACAGGCGGCTACCCCAAAGCTGCTCCGGTGCCTGGTCCTCTGGGCTGGCAGCGCCCCACAGACTGGGACCTGCTCTGGTCCCCTGCCAGGGTGGCGCTGCAGGCTGCGCCGGGGCTGCAGCCGGGCCAGCTCATCTCTGCCATGCCGGGCCTCATGAGCTTGACACGCAAGGTAGGGGCCACCCCAGCCAGCAGGGTCACATCAAGGGGTGCCCTGATGGACAGGCCCCGGGTGGTTTGGGTGGGCAGTGGGTGGTGGGTGGTGGGACCAGAGGTGACTCATGAGAACTGGGTGTGGGTTTAAATGAGTGTGAAGATTGAGGAGGTACCATGAACAGAAGTGTGACAACGCAAAGGGTCCAGGTGGGTTAGGGCAGGGGTAGGGCTCAGGGAAGGACTTGGGGTAGGGGTCGTAGGCATTGTAAAAAGTTTAACCCCACAATTGCAAAGTTTATTTGCGACAGCTGTGTGGACTAAGTTGCGCCCATGCCTATGTGTATGTGTGACTGAGCGTGCTCACTCTTTGACATGCTGAGTGCTGGCTGCCACCCCATGTCCGCAGCGCAAGTTAGGGAGCACGCTGGAGGCAGCGCTGGGGGCCACCGCCTGGGACCTGGTGCCGCGCACCTTCACCCTGCCCGACCAGCTGCCTGAGCTGAAGGCCCACCTGGCTGCCCAGGCTGCGCTGCCAACCCCTGCTGCCAGCCCAGCCCTGACAACCTGCCAGCCTGGCAGCCAGCCTGCCAGCCTGGCAGGGGTGGATGGCGAGGGGCCAGGCGGGGCCAAGCTGGGGTGTGTGGAGGGGCCAGGCGGGGCAGGTGTGGTGCCGGGGTTAGTGGGCGGGTTGTCGCGGTTCTGGATCTTGAAGACAGCGCAGCACCTGGGCAAGGGCTTGGTGCTGCTACCGGAGGAGCAGGTGTACGAAGAGGCCAAGGCGGGCAGGTGGGTGCCCCCCTCTTGCTGCTGCTCACGCTGCGATTGCTGCTGCTGCTGCTGCTGACGCTGCGAATGCTGCTGCTGCTACTGCTGCTGACGCTGCGAATGCCGCTGCTGCTGCTGCTGCGGGGGCTTGCAGCACTGCCCTTGTTAAGATCTGATGGCGTGGCAGTGTAGGCTCTATGTGGCTGCTGGCCTGGCCTGTAGGCCCGCCATGACTTAGGCAAGCAGCTGGCTCTGCCTGTAGCTTGAGCCTACCTTTGCTGGAAGCAATGTGCCAGCTGAGCTCATGCTGATGGCGATGGGTTTGCAGCCACGACATGCCTGGTACCAACCGGGTGGTGATGTTGGTGCACACACATGCCATGATATGTTCTGCCATGATATGCCATGGCTCATGCAGCGCATGCAGAATGCAAAGGCTTTGCAGCTGGCTCGTTGAAACTGGCAGGGAGCTTCTACAACAGCCCATGGCCCATGTGCCCATGCGCCCATGGCCCTGCCATGACCTGCTCCCAGGCAGCGCAGCTCATCCAGCGCTGGCACCGCCCAGGCAGCCCCAGTCAAGCCCTACGTTGTTGCCCAGCGCTATGTTGACAACCCGCTGCTCATAGAAGGTCGCAAGTTTGGGCTGCGCGTGTGGGTGCTGGTGACGGGCCACTCGCCCCTCAGGGCCTACATGCACTCCAATGGCCTGGTCCTCTTCTCCACCCACCAGTGAGTGCCGCAGGCTGTTCAGGCTGGGCTGAGGCTTGTGTCAGGGCAGGGGCTGAGGCTTGTGTCAGGGCAGGGGCTGAGGCTGGTGTCAGGGCAGGGGCTGAGGCTGGTGTCAGGGCAGGGGCTGAGGCTGGTGTCGGGGCAGGGGCTGAGGCTGGTGTCAGGGCAGGGGCTGAGGCTGGTGTCAGGGCAGGGGCTGAGGCTGGTGTCGGGGCAGGGGCTGAGGCTGGTGTCAGGGCAGGGGCTGAGGCTGGTGTCAGGGCAGGGGCTGAGGCTGGTGTCAGGGCAGGGGCTGAGGCTGGTGTCAGGGCAGGGGCTGAGGCTGGTGTCAGGGCAGGGGCTGAGGCTGGTGTCAGGGCAGGGGCTGAGGCTGGTGTCAGGGCAGGGGCTGAGGCTGGTGTCAGGGCAGGGGCTGAGGCTGGTGTCAGGGCAGGGGCTGAGGCTGGTGTCAGGGCAGGGGCTGAGGCTGGTGTCAGGGCAGGGGCTGAGGCTGGTGTCAGGGCAGGGGCTGAGGCTGGTGTCAGGGCAGGGGCTGAGGCTGGTGTCAGGGCAGGGGCTGAGGCTGGTGTCAGGGCAGGGGCTGAGGCTGGTGTCAGGGCAGGGGCTGAGGCTGGTGTCAGGGCAGGGGCTGAGGCTGGTGTCAGGGCAGGGGCTGAGGCTGGTGTCAGGGCAGGGGCTGAGGCTGGTGTCAGGGCAGGGGCTGAGGCTGGTGTCAGGGCAGGGGCTGAGGCTGGTGTCAGGGCAGGGGCTGAGGCTGGTGTCAGGGCAGGGGCTGAGGCTGGTGTCAGGGCAGGGGCTGAGGCTGGTGTCAGGGCAGGGGCTGAGGCTGGTGTCAGGGCAGGGGCTGAGGCTGGTGTCAGGGCAGGGGCTGAGGCTGGTGTCAGGGCAGGGGCTGAGGCTGGTGTCAGGGCAGGGGCTGAGGCTGGTGTCAGGGCAGGGGCTGAGGCTGGTGTCAGGGCAGGGGCTGAGGCTGGTGTCAGGGCAGGGGCTGAGGCTGGTGTCAGGGCAGGGGCTGAGGCTGGTGTCAGGGCAGGGGCTGAGGCTGGTGTCAGGGCAGGGGCTGAGGCTGGTGTCAGGGCAGGGGCTGAGGCTGGTGTCAGGGCAGGGGCTGAGGCTGGTGTCAGGGCAGGGGCTGAGGCTGGTGTCAGGGCAGGGGCTGAGGCTGGTGTCAGGGCAGGGGCTGAGGCTGGTGTCAGGGCAGGGGCTGAGGCTGGTGTCAGGGCAGGGGCTGAGGCTGGTGTCAGGGCAGGGGCTGAGGCTGGTGTCAGGGCAGGGGCTGAGGCTGGTGTCAGGGCAGGGGCTGAGGCTGGTGTCAGGGCAGGGGCTGAGGCTGGTGTCAGGGCAGGGGCTGAGGCTGGTGTCAGGGCAGGGGCTGAGGCTGGTGTCAGGGCAGGGGCTGAGGCTGGTGTCAGGGCAGGGGCTGAGGCTGGTGTCAGGGCAGGGGCTGAGGCTGGTGTCAGGGCAGGGGCTGAGGCTGGTGTCAGGGCAGGGGCTGAGGCTGGTGTCAGGGCAGGGGCTGAGGCTGGTGTCAGGGCAGGGGCTGAGGCTGGTGTCAGGGCAGGGGCTGAGGCTGGTGTCAGGGCAGGGGCTGAGGCTGGTGTCAGGGCAGGGGCTGAGGCTGGTGTCAGGGCAGGGGCTGAGGCTGGTGTCAGGGCAGGGGCTGAGGCTGGTGTCAGGGCAGGGGCTGAGGCTGGTGTCAGGGCAGGGGCTGAGGCTGGTGTCAGGGCAGGGGCTGAGGCTGGTGTCAGGGCAGGGGCTGAGGCTGGTGTCAGGGCAGGGGCTGAGGCTGGTGTCAGGGCAGGGGCTGAGGCTGGTGTCAGGGCAGGGGCAGAGGCAGGGGCAGGGGCACCTCATTGTAGTTAGGGCTGGGGTAGGTCAGCCCTGTGACCAATGTGCCATCTGCCTCCTACAGTGCACAGCTCACAACTCCTTCATCAGTGTGTTACCCTCTGAGGTGTGACCCCCTGAGGTGTGACCCCCCCTGAGGTGTGACCTCCTGAGGTGTGACCCCCTGAGGTGTGATCCCCCAAGGTGTGACTCACCCGCTGCTGTGTGCCAATGCTCAGGTACGATGCCGCCAGCTGGCAAGGGGCAGGGAGCGCTGGGGTGGGTCTGGGCCACGTGACAAACTACGCGCAGAACATGGACGGCATGGTGTGGGACTTGGGCCGCCTGGAGCAGCACCTGGGTGAGCGGCTGCACATCCCCGCCGCACCCTCCACCCCCACACTCACCACCCCCCTTGTGCTCGTCCCCACACTCTGCTAACTAACCCCTGTCACTCTGATATCCCCCACAACCTCCCCACCGCTCTCACTGCCCATCACGACCCTGCTGGCTGCACGCTAGCTCCTGCATGCATCAGCTGTAGGAGGCGCATGTGCCGGAATGTGCTGGAACAAGGCAACTCTCTGTGTAGCTCCTTCTGGCTGTAGGAGCAGCCCCTCAGGGTGGTGCAGGCAGTGTCTGGCTGTGCCATCGTCTGCAGCACCTAAGCCAGCCCTCAGGGCCTGAGGCATCAACTGTAGTCCTGAATAGTAGGAACACCTTGATGACCAGCATGCCAGGCGTTGGGTTGGAGGACGCCAGAACCTGCCTGGCTGCCTTCTTGGCTGCGCCTCAATGACCTTGCTGAGTTGAGCTGACCCTGCTTGGCCTGAGCCCTGCTGCCTGGCTGTCCATTGCTAGCTCAAGTCTCAGCTGCCCTCACTGTGCTGTCGAGGTGCTGTGTTCCTGATACTGGCGCTGAAGTCTCTGCCACCCTGTCGTGCTCTCGAGCCTGTTCTGATACTCCGGCTGTGCAGCTGGCCTCCTGCAGGTGCGGCTGCCTGGGCGCTGCTGTGGGGCCGCATCCAGCGCAGCGCTGCCCTCATGGTAGCGGCGGCCCTGAAGGACATGCAGGCTAGCCAGGCTGAGCTGCAGCTGCCTCCAGAGTCCACCTTTGAGGTGAGCTGCCCCTGGCCAGGCCGCACTGGGCAGCAGCCATGCCACGCATACCACCCTTAAGCTTAAGAGTGACACGAATCCAGGGCTTGGGTGTGAGTGCAAGGTCGGCAGCGTGATGGGGAGACTGCCAGCTTACTGCTCTCTAGGGGAGGGCAAACAGGTGAGCCTGTGATTGCCTGGCTGCCTTCCTGACGCCTTGGCTGCTACCTTGCCTCGCTGCAGCTGCTGGGCCTGGACTACTTGGTGGACACTGCCATGACGCCTTGGCTCCTGGAAGTGAACGGCACGCCCTCCTTGGTGGGTCAGTCGGTGCCAGGGCTGCGTTCACAACATCGCGTCAGTTTCAATCACCATCGGCTACATGTCTCACTTTTCACCCTGCACGGATGCGTGTTGACTAAAAATTCGCTGGGGTAGCATCAACAGGGGTTAGTGCGATGCCTCGAACGCGCAGGCGGTCGACCACGGAGATGCCAAAGTGGAGCAGATGATTCACACACAGAAGGCCGGCATGGTGTCTGACATGTTCCGACTGCTGGGCGTGAGCACACGTTTCAAGCCTCGGTACGATGCGCGCCGGGTGGCCATGCGCCGCGCCCGGGCGACGGCCGGCACATCGGCGTCCCCGGCCAACGTGGACAACGGAGAGGGCGCGCTCGCGGAAGGGAGCGTGGCGGAGGATCGTGGTGACGAAGAAGACCTCCCTTGTGCCATCGCCACTGCAAAAGGAGCAGAGCAGTTGCCTGCGTTGCTAGCAAGCAATGAACAACCAGCAGCACATGCAGCCATGGCTTTGGAGGGGGTGGACACCACTCCCCGCCCTAGCAAGCACCTGTCTCCTGGAGTTGACTCTCCTTGCACAAAGTCAGACCAGCTGGGTGTGAGCCCTGCAGCCAGGTCCAGGGTGGGTGGCCACAGCATGCACAGCAGCCCGGGCAGCTGTTCCCCTGCCCGTCGCCTGGCTCGCCGTCTGGTGGGGCGGCGGCGCCACCGTGTGATTTGCTCTCCACTCCAAGACTCAGCCGACACATTGCAGCAGGGCGGCAAGCTAGACGCGACACAGCAGCAGCAGCAGCAGCAGCAGCAGCAGGGACAGCAGCAGCAGCAGGCAGCAGACCCTACCTCCCACCTAGCAGCCACCACCACCTCTGCCAGCACTGCAACAGTGGTGCAACCGGCTGGGCAGCAGGGTGCATCCGGGAAGTGTGTAACCCACAGGTCATCCGTTGGGCCAGTCCAGGGGTCAGGAGCACATAGGGGGCCTGTGCCCAGAGCACCCAAGGCTGCCTCAGGTGTGGCCCCAGAGGAGCAGCAGGGGGCCAGCAGCTGCAGAGCCAAGCTGGCGGGCCTCCCGGCTTACCTGGTGGAGGCCCTGTGCCCCTCCTCTCCCTCAACGCTCATGGCCAGGGTGGCTGCCGAGCTGGACAACCGGGGCGGCTTCCAGCCCCTCATGCACCTGTTCCCCCTGCCCCCCTCCCACTCACACACCAGCAGCAGCAGCAGCAGGCTAGCCGCCCCTCACACCTCACAAAATGGACAAGCAGGCAGGGTGATGTTAGGCACAGCCACAGAAGCAGCAGCCACAAAGGAGGAAGGGAGAGCAGCAGCGGGGAGAGCTCAGGTGGGATCAGCAGCAGCAGCAGCAGCAGCAGGAGGAGGAGCAGCAACGATGTGGCTCAAGGCCAGCCCCGAATTGGTTGGGAGTTGCGCCTCACCTCGCTTGGTCTCAGTAGGGCGCCGACGTAAGGTGCTGTTGTCCCCCTCCTCCCCACCTGCTGCCCGTGGTATGGTCACACCTCCGAGTGGATTGGGGTGTGAGGGTCGGGGTGTGACCCACCCTCTGCGCCAGGGGTGCGACCATCCCCAACGGGCAACCCACGAGCGTCCTGACTTGCCTGGGCAGCCAGGCGAGCAGCGAAGAGTGAACGGGCACTGGCAGCAGGAAAAGCTCAGCAGCGCTACCGATGCTAGGGTAGGGCGGAATGCATGGGATGCAATCGCGGACGTCCGCGCGACGATCCACCTGCCTGCCAGCGCTTATACATGCACTGCCGGCTTTGAGCCGCGTGCCGACGGAGCCGGGAGGGGTGCCGAGGCGATGTCTGCGGACGACCGGATAAGCGGGGCAGCGGCCGCAAGCACTATCCCTTGGCGAGAACCGGACATGCTCCTCCAAGGGCTGCTGCACAGCCGCTGTGTCGTAACGCCATGACCCGTCGCACTTCCCATGGGCAAATCCCTTTATCAAGACATGACATGACGACGTGATCCACGAATAAGGTTTTACGGTTTAGGATTTGGCTCATGAAGGAGGGGCCAGCCGTGACTTTTGTGTTTGCATCTGTTGCATCTGTCGCGCACTGTGATGTAGGTCCCTAGATTCTGGTGCTTGGTGAATCCACCTGCGGTCCTTACACTTAAGCCGCTTGTTCCCGCCTGCATACCCATGCGTTATCTTTGTTTCGTACTGCAGCCAGCTGAACCTTCCACTTCCATTCACTCGACGACGTTGCTCGTCACCATCGTTACCATGATACATTGCAGGCACGCAGAAATGTCCAACACTCGATTCAACGTCTGACATCAAAACGTACAAGAGGGAAGTCACGGCATTCTTTGAGCAGACTATGAGCATAGCTGGGACACGGTCTGTGCAGTGCGTACTCCACTACCTGTTACTATAGGCAACACTACTGAAGCGTCCACACTTCCCTGGTACCTTGCTACTGTTCATTGCACACAGTGCACACGCCGGCCAACATGATCACAGAGCATTTCTGCATGCGCACACATGCGATGGTGCATGGGGGCATGCAGGTGGAAAATCAGGGAGCCGTGGGAGTTCAAGCATGGCCAAGGATAGTTCCAGGTGCGACTCCCATCTCTGCCAGCTTCAGCTCCGCTTCGTCAAAGTTTAGGTAGCCACCAGCCACCCGGTTGGCGGTCACACACTCCTTGTCACTGGGCTTGCATGGGGTGCACTCTTTGCATGCAAGCCTGCAGATTCCCTGCCCTGACGTGCCGCCCCGCATGTATCCCTCATTCTTCTCACACTCCCCGGCAGCAGCCCAGGTGTCACACATTTCATGCAGGTTGGCACACACACCGGGGTCTGGCAGGGGAGTGAAGGGCTTGGTCAAGGTCTCCTCGTACTCATTGCCTGCGCCAGGCAAACAAGGTGTGAACAGAGTGATGACAGTTCCATGCACCACCTGTGGCACCTACTACCTAGAACCTGTCTTCTCTATGCCTCATCACCATCACCATTAAATGACATTTGCCAAACATGGCGTTGGTGCAGAGAGTCAGGACAGCAGACGGGGACCTGATGTGCCTGTGTGAGGGCGGGGCAAGCAGCGTGTGCAGGTGACGATGAGGGTAGGATTCCCGGCATTGCTGCTGTGGGTAGCCGGGGCAACGTAAGAACCGACAGTGACTGTACAGGGTGGCAGTGAGGGCAGGGTCCATGGCGTTGCTGCTGCGGGTGCCTCACCTCTGAAAGGCTTGCCATGCAGCCACTTGACTGCATTCCACTTGACGCCCTTCACCACGGGACCTGCGGCATGCCATGGGTCGGGCATCAGGTTCGACAGCGTCACCAACACCAGGGCGTGGCAGTGTGCCCAGCTTGCGACGCCTTGTGCTGACCAGGACACGCTCGTCTCTGCAGCAGACCGCATTCCCACCGCTCCTTTACTGTGTGTGCGCATTGCAGTGATGCAGGCATGAAATGGCCTGTGAACAGCAAGTAGGTATCTCCACGTGCGATGCTGCTGCTGCTGCTGCACAGCCATCTAGTGGCGCTGCTAGGCGTCTGCTCTGTAGCTAGACTGGGCTGGGCTGTTGAGATGGTCAAGGCGGCAGGGGCAGGGGGTATGGCCATGCGTATGCCTGCACCCACATCCTGTGTGCATGCTGTTCGAATCGGTGGTCTGGTAATCAGGCTTGAGGTCGTAGAACATCAGCGCATCGCCCCTCTTGGGCTTGTATGCCACATGGCCCTTGGCACAGTCGCTGAAGGGGCCTTGAGTGGGCTCCCCCATCTCTGGGTGCAGCCAGCCGTTGCTGTTGGGGAAGGCAGTTTCGCCACCCTCCTCTGGGGCTGTGAGGTGAGGCAAGGCAGGCAGCAGGTGAGCAGGGGTGTGGGGCCAGGCACAAAGTTGATTCAAGGTCACCACAAGGCAGCAGGCAGGCAGGGAAATGTGAAGGGTGAAATGGGCAGGGGAAGGGCAGGGCAGGGCAGGGCGGGATTCCTAGCCAGTGCCAGAGCTAAGGGCAGGTGAGGAAGCCAAGACATCTCAGTGTGCGAAGTGTCCAATGCTGCATCTCAGTGATGCAGTAGGGTACAGCATCAGGCACACTTCCAAGGATGCCTGGCGAGGTAGAGCTTCACCCTCCCCTCATGCAGTGCACTGCCTCACTGCCTGCCTGCCTGCCCGCCTGCCAGGAGGTGTAGAGGCTCTACTGTCTTGCTGCCTGCCTGCTTACTTGCCTGCCTGCCTACTTGCCTGCCTGCCTGCTTGGTAATGATGGGTGATTCAAACCCACTAGGCTGCACTGCATATGCCCATGCAGCATACCCTGGTGCCCTGGCTGTGAAAGGAGGGTTAAGTCCAAGCAAGGTCAGTGAAGTGTTAGACCCAGCCCAGTGAAGTCAGGTCAGGTCAATGGCGGATGCACATTGTGACACTGTAGGTGATGAAGGTGATCCCTCACTGCCACAGCGGTCAGCCTGGCGTGGCTGCTTGGCCTTGCCCATTACAGGGCGGAGTGTGATCACAGCTGGGTCACTCAACCACCATATACCACATGGATGTCGATGACACCTTTGGTGGCCGCTTGGCTGCTTGGCCTTGGCCTGCCTGTCTCTCTCCTTACCACTTTGTCTGTCTGCCTGCCTGGCTGAGCAGGTGCCCGACTGACCTGGGTGCTGCCTGCTGCCTGCCTGCCAGCCAGGCCACTGACCTACTAGGTAGATGAGCACTGAGGCCACCCGCTCTAGGCCGTCCAGGTGCGGCCCGTACTTGTTGGTGGGGCCATAGCGCAGCACCTGCGGCCAAGGCGGGTGAAGCGGGCACGACTGGCACAGCCCAGGGCTACAGCAGCGACTAAGGTGTCCAGCAGTGCTCAGCTGGTGGTGCAGGCGACCACCCAGGAAGAGGAAGAGGAAGAGGAACAGCACGACTACGGTCACACACAGGCACAGGCACAGACACTGCTGTCACACATAAACATTGACACAGGCAGCTGCATACATCCCTCCCTGTTCCTGGTCCAGGTCTTGAGGGGGCTGAGGAGGACGGGCAAGCGTGACAAGGGGGGCCGCAGCTGCTCAGCCAGCTCAGCTGCAACCACAAAGTGGCCAGCAGTCTCAGCCTGTGTGGGGGTTCGCTGGTAGTAGGAGCCAGTTGATGCTGCTTAGGCTGATGGCGCTGAGGCTGCAGCAACGCCATGTTTGGTAAGTGTCATGCTATGATGATGATGGTACTGATGCTGATGATAGGGGTGCTTTCCTGGCTGGGGGTCAACACTGCCCCAGCAGCAGCAGCAGCAGCAGCCGCAGCAGCGCTGGTGCCCTGTACCCCGAGCTGGTTGCCAGCGGAGCAGCCGGTTGCTGCCACCTTGCCTGCATGTCCTCCTGGTGGCTGGGGGGCAGGGCGGACCACATGGCCAGCCGCTGCTCCACCGCGGCTATGATGGGATCCTGGTTGCGCCTGAGGCACCACAACAACACACGCCAAGGCCCAGCAGCCTGGTCAGCCTGCTCACCTCACAAGAGGAAGAAGAAGACCCGCCACCACCACCACCACCACCTGCCCTAATCCCTACCCAGGCCTAAGTTTATGGCCCCACCCAGTACAAGCCTACGAAAATACGACTTTTGACCTGCTTGATGTGTCCAAGTAAGGTTGAGCTACTAATTCAAGGGCATGAACCTGGGGCCATGTCAGCCTGAGCTTTGGATTGTGCATGCGGGCAAATGGGAACAAACTGGCACACACAGTGCAGCAAGCTTAGGCGGCACAGTGCTGAAAGTCACGGCCAGGACAGCCCAGCCACAAACAGGCCTGTGAGGCAGCGCTGGTGACAAGTGAGTGGAGCGTCTACCCATGTCAGCCAATGCAGCAGCAGCAGAGCCCTGGTCTGCTCATGACGTCATGGGGTGTGGCTACTGAGAGATCTGTAGGAAGTGTGACCAGAGGAGCTGGCAACCACCTGATGCAGGGTCAGGTTTTGAGTCAGGGTTGCAGTAAAGGTTGGGGTTAGGGTTAGGAGGGTTGGGGGTCAAGGGTGACCTGCTGATCCCAGACCTAGACCCCTAGACCTAGCCTCAACCCCCAGCAGGCTGTATCCTGTCACACCTGAGAAATGTGCCGGCACTGGTCCTCACTCCATCAACCACTCCTCGGCTGTTAGCGCCCACCACAGTGGACCTCTTCATCTGTGCGGCCCGGCAAGCAGCCATGCAGGGTGAGGTGCGGGCCGCTGCTTGCAGACACGCTCCTGATGTACCCCTATGCCGCATGCCCTGGGCAGCGGCCCGTGCGGGTCCATTGCAGGCTGTGGCTGTGGAGGGCGCATGGGTCAGGTCAAATCCTAGCCCCACCCCGCCGACTCTGCAGGGCTGGCAGAGGCTGCCGATAGCAGCAATGAGTGACTGGGCACCCGGGCTGTCTGTAGCGCCTTGGGTTCTTCAAACCCATGCCACAGCTGCCCTCGGCACTACAACGTGTGCTAGGGAGTTGCATCATGTAGTTGTAGTACACGGCATGGTTTCAAGCTGGCAGCAGCGCCCATTTTGCCATGGCTGTGCAGCACCGTGTGCATGGCGCGGCATCGTGTGGTTGAGGGCTGAGCAGTGTGGCAGCACTGCAGCTGGCAGGGGTGCGAGCCAAAGTCACCTGCGGGGCGGCCAGCTTGATGATATGAGCTGCCTCTGCATCAGACAAGAAGTTGTGGTACACAAATGCTCTGGGCTCCCACGACAAGACCTGGACCCTGCATGAGGTGACCAGCAGGGTGCCCAGGCAAAGCCAAAGGGTGGTGATGCTGTAATGTACAAAGCAGGAGGGCGGTGTTGCTGTGTGGTACAAAGCAGGAGGGTGGTATTGCTTTACACCGTTTAGCCCTTGGTGTGTAGGGCTAGGGGTCCACCCTTGACCCTAATAGTGTTTAGCCCTTGGTATGTAGGGGTAGCACGGTAATGATTAACCAGGCTGGAATTGTCTGGGTGCTAATACTGCCTCTTAGGGCGGGGTGTCTAATCCCTACCATAGACCCTAAGCGAACCCTGCAGACCAAGGCCTGTGGGGTGCTCCAAATGTTTGACCACTGGGGTCTCCCTTGTAACTCCTATCCCCAATCGTTTTCTGTGCTTTGGGGCAGTGGTGATGGTTTAAGAGTTAAGAGCTTGTTCATCCATTACTTGCTCTCTGTTCTTCAGCCCCTCCAGTGAAGTCTGTGACACTTATGCCTCCAATGCAACCAGGAGATACATCAAGAAATGATCGCAGTGGCGAGATACAATGTCCTCTTGTTCATGGGTCGGTTCACGTGTTTCTGGTGAATTGTGCCTTACAAGGTGAGCACTCTCCGGCATTGTGAGCCAAATCTGCTTGAATTGGCAATAAGATAATGGCTGTAATGAACAGTGTCATTTGGTTGAGCATGGCAAGCAAAAGGGAAGACCACGGTAATGTAGCATACCAGTCAATACTCACTCACCATTGTTGCTTGGCACCGCTATTGTGACTACTGCTGCTGCTGCTGTTGCTGTGCCTAACCACCTGCATGGTCACATGAACAACCCAACCTGACTCAGCGCTGTCCACAACAGGTCAGGCCCAGGCTTGGCCAGGGCGCCTACCCGGTCCTGGGGTTGGTATGTCTCTCCTGCCCATCCTATGAGTTCCAAGTCTTTGACTGCAAACAAAGAGCAACAGCAGCACGTCCAGGTAATTCCATGCACAGTATGAACTGTACATCGCTATGCAAGTCATCGACGTTAAACATCTGGGACCAGAGTAGAACGGAGCCACACAGCTCACCCGCGGCGTTGCACAGAAGCGCTGGAAGGCTGAGGAGGAGTAGGAAGTACAGGGGACAGGTAGCTGTCTTAGCGCGTGTCGTATCCATCGCTATCTCAGCCACAGAACCAGGCGCTTCATCGCGTATTAAGGGTGGCCGACTATTAGCTAGTAGCTTCGAAGCAACTCCATTCCATGTTGTGTGTGTGCCATGTTGTGCTTCTTGAGCACGCCGTCTGAGCAGGCAAACAAAACTCATTCAACAAGGAACAACATGTCGGCCTGTGGGTAATCAGCACGCCGTCTGGGCAGACACTGATCACTACCCGCCTGGAATGCACTTTGTTGTCACGTGTCACCATCACTATTACTGCCGCCATCTACTACCATGCTCAGGCAAACAAAACTCCCACCGCCCACCACTACCATGCTCAGGCAAACAAAACTCATTCAACAAGGAACAACATGTCGGCCTGTGGGTAATCTCACTCAGCTACTACAAACACGTTGTAGCATCCTCGGTCGCACCCTTGATGACTACAAACCCCACCTCGATGGCACGTTCTGGGGGCCAACCCCCATGACCACTGGGCACCTCATCAAAACTAACAGCTTAATGCTTGAAAGGCTAACAGCCTGTGCAAACTACTAGGGCCTACGCATTGTTGCGGGCCCGGCCATCAATGCCTCGGCGGTACTCAGCAGCCCGGTGCAACCTCTGCTTGACCTTGGGCAGCCGGTCATTGACCAGCTTGTAGCGCTGATGGTACTCCTTGCCAATGGGGGGCAGGGCCTCCAGGTCAGTCCAGCTGCACAGCTCCAGGGGGCGCTGCATGCTCTCCCCAATGCGCTGGAAGTTCAGGCACGGGTTGGTGTCCCGGTCCAGCCACCTGCCCCATGGGGGGGCCTGGGGCCGCTGTACCGGGCCAGGTGGGGGCTGGGCAGGGGGAGGGGGCTGGGCTGCGGGAGGGGGCTGGGCCTGGGCAAGCAGGACTGGGGGAGGGGGGTCCTGGGCTGGGGGAAGGGGAGGGGGGTCCTGGGCTGGGGCAGGAGGAGGGTCCTGGCCAAGGGGAGGGGGCTGGGCAGGGGCAGGGGGGTCCTGGGCAAGGGGGGCTGGGGGAGGGGGAGGGGGGTTGGGCGGCACCTCATGGCACCACTTCAGGCCCCGCACATCCTTAGCATGCCGCAGGCTCCAGGCTGGGCGCAACAGCCGGTGGTTGACCTGGCCTGCTGGGGGTACCCAGTCCGCGGGCCTAGGCTGGTTGGGCGGCAGGTGCAGCTCACATGGCTGGCGGGCATGCACGGAGGAGCTGACACGGCTGGTGCGGAACTCGTCCACGATCACAAGCCTGTCAGGCCTGGGATCCGTGCTGGGCCTGCTGGGCTGCTCCACCTGGCTTGCCTCGGGTCGTCTGGGCAGACACTGATCACTACCCGCCTGGAATGCACTTTGCTGTCACGTGTCACCATCACTGTTACTGCTAAGGGTACTGAGGGTTGCGTGGCCTACTCAGGCACCCTCATAACAGCTTGCGGGCCAGCTGTGCGGCGGCCTGGGCTGTGGTGCCCAGCACATCTGCCATGAGGTCGCTGCCATGAGGGCCAGCCTGCTGCGCTCGCAGACGCTGTGCCTCCTGCACCACTAGTGCACACAAGGCTGGGTCAGCCCAGGATCATTCTGGACAGTCCCCAGCAGCAGATAACAGCGGCAGCAGGAGCAGTGGCAGATGGGTGGAAGAAACAGCAGCAGCAGCAGCAGCGGTGGCAGCAGCAGCAGCAGCAACAACAGCAGCAGCAGCAAGTGGGTGGCGGATACCAGCAGCGACAGCTGTAGCCGGCAGTCAGCAGACATTGAGGGTGAGCAAGGGATGGGCAGGGCATGGGCAGGTGACTTGACGCCCCTGTGATCCACACAGCTGAGGATCACTGTGGCCAGCCACCCACCTCCTGGACCTCCTGCCGCCTGCGCTCCTCCTCCCGCACCCGCATCACCCGCATCAAGTGCAGCAGCCCAGCAGCCAGGCTGGCGCCCAGAACTGCCCCGACCAGGGGCACCAGGCCGCCCAGCTTGTGGCCCCCAAGCACCAGCCCAGGGCCCAGGGCAGAGTACCTGACCAGGGGCGAGGGACAACAGGCAGGCTAAGGCCCTGGGTCCAGGGCAACTGTGGACATGGACTGCAACACCGTCAGCAAGCTGCCTCCGCTGAGGCTGTGGCTCAGGCTGTGCACATTGGTTGCCTCACCGACCAGCCAGCATTGAGGCAGGAGAGCAGCGCTGTAAACACAAGGAAACTTGGCTTGGCCCTCACCCCCTGCCCTGATCTTCACCTGCTTCTACCACCTGACCTGGTCGGCCCGGTCCACCTGGCACCGCCACCTGCCCTGAACCTCACCTGCTGAGTGTGGAGAGCAGCAGGAAGGGCGCAAGGCAGGCCAGCTCCAGGGGCTTGCGTGTCAGTCGCGGCCAGAACAGCCCAGCCACAAACAGGCCTGTGAAGCAGCGCTGGTGACAAGTGAGTGGAGCGTCTACCCATGTCAGCCAATGCAGCAGCAGCAGAGCCCTGGTCTGCTCATGACGTCATGGGGTGTGGCTACTGAGAGATCTGTAGGAAGTGTGACCAGAGGAGCTGGCAACCACCTGATGCAGGGTCAGGTTTTGAGTCAGGGTTGCAGTAAAGGTTGGGGTTAGGGTTAGGAGGGTTGGGGGTCAAGGGTGACCTGCTGCTCCCAACCATGCAGCCATGCAGGTAGGGCGCACCTTCTGGAGCTAGCAAAGCCATGCAAGCATGCAAGCATGCAGGCCAGGCTCACCAGCTGCAGCTGCAGAGGTTGTGGACATCACGGCCAGGAGGCTGGATGCCTTGGCAGGCATGAGGAGCGCCAGGCTCAGAGCTGCCGCCCCTGCACACATCACACTGCTGCCTGACACCTCAGCCCGCTGCCTGCAGGCTGCCTGTTTAGGCACCAGGCAGGCCACGCCCAGGCACAGCAACACTAGGCCCTCATAGCTTCATAGCTGCAGCTGCGCATTTCACCGTGTGCCTGGCAGGTTGTGACAAGCCCCATGGTAAGGAAAGGGAAACAGGCCGGAAAGGCGATATCCGAAGGGATGGAGGTGGAGGGGCGATAGAGGCGTTCACTTCAAGTTCAAAAGGAACAGCCCTGCCCTGCATGGTCAGGGGCAGGCAGCCCCTCCCTGGCTGGCTGGCCCCTCCTGGAACCCACCCACCCAGGGCCCCTCCTGACCCACCCAGGGCGCTGCTGATGTAGGCAAAAAGCAGGCCCCACGCGCCATGGGCCCTCTCCACAGGGCGCCCAAACACGTAGATGAAGAAGCTTGTCTCTGCCAGGTGAGCCCAGCCCCCTGTGTGGGTCAGGCAGCTGCTGCCCAGCTGCCACCAGGAGAAGCCGCGACCTAGGTGCAGGGCCAAGCTAGGGCTGTGGCCCAGCAGGTAGCTGACCAGAAGCTGGGCCAGGCAGTTCACCGCAATCAGGCAGTACACAGTGGCTTTGTAGTCAGGCTGCTCCTGGGGGGCTGGGGAGGCGGGCCAGGGCGTGGCCCTGGCTGGTTGGGCGAGCACGCGTGTAGCCCGAGCTTGGCTGGGCGGGCGGGGGTCTTCATGCCTGAGGCGGGGGGTAGGGTGGGTGAGGGAGGGTCCAGGGTAGGAGACCTCTGGACTGGCGGCAGCTTCTGAGGAGCAGCAACACAGCAAGGCTGCCTACAGGAAGCTCAGCACTTAAATCAGGTGCAAGGGTGCAGGGTGGCCGGCCCGGGGAGTGCAGTAGAGGATGTGCACGCACTTTGGACTCGCTGCACGGAAGGCGCAATGAAGGTGACGAAGTCCTGTAAGCCTTGCAGTACGGGGTCGCGTCCTGCCATGCTGTCTGGCCGGGAAGCTCGGCACTTGTAGGAGCAGCGCTGCTGGGCCGAGGTAAGGTGGAACATCGTTCGTGCGAAGCTGCTGACGGGGTGGCCCGCGTCCCTCGCCAGCAACCCTGGTCTCGACAACTCCAGGTATAAGCAGATAACAGGCTGATGAGCCACAGTGCTGTAGCTGCAACTGATGACAATGAGGAGTACACACGCGGTTTGAATGCCTAGTCCATGTTCCATGTGCTGAGCGTCGTCGAAGAAGAGTGTGAGGATCGGCGACCGGCTTGACAGCAGCTGCATTGTTCACCGCTTCAAGGGCATTCAGCCCGGTCGTTAGCGATCCGGTCAGCACCTTGGCAGCAATCCCACCGGTATTGACACCCATAAATGACGGAAAGCAATAGGAAGCGGTCGGCGCGAGTCCCGCCAAGTGCTAGCTTGGCAGCTCTGCGCCTCGACAAGTTTGCGTTGCATCTTGCAAGCTCATCTCCGGGGGCAGCCATCAGCAACCGGGTCGCGGCGCAGGTGACTGCCAGCATGAGCAGGCACATGTGCACACCATCACTATACGCTTGCATTGCATGCCCAGCAGCCGAGCCATGCTGGCGGCAAACCGAAAACGACAACATTACAGTTTATTACCAGGTCGTCCATATCCTTGTGTTGCATGCAGCTTGCAGGTGAACAGTTGGACGCTTACGTAGCATCAGGGGTGCTATTGTGGCGCTGCTCCTCCCGCCTTGCACCAGATGGCTCAGTGGCTTCTGGAAAGGAAGGAGTTCTGATAGCCCGACAGTGCCAGGTACAGCTGAATCACCCACAACTCTGCTTTCAGGCAGCAGCCCTGTCATGTCTCTGCACATGCCCTGCCCTGACCTTAACCTCTCACCTCCTGTTGGCACAGAGCCGACAGGCAGCTACCATGTAGTGGTGGTGATGAAAATGCCATACCCTGCCCACCTGGCTCTTTGCAAGTTTGGTTTGGAACAGCATGAAAGTGTCCACCATAACATCAACACAAGACCACGGTTGCATGACTGTCACAACCCGAATGAAAAGCATGACCAAGACCATAATCATAACCATGACACCATGCACCTGCCCCATGGCACTCTCTTGTTCCGCCCTGTCACGAGGTGAGGTGATCTGCGAAGAGATTCCCCTTAGAGTTCAGCCACATGCCATGCTGCATGCCACCCCCTCGGTTCGCCAGGCCCTGGACTGCACTCCCCTTGGGCCGGCAGCGCAAGCGGAGCTGCAGTCCATCCGCCTAGCGCCCACCCCCTCCCCTCTCCCCCTGGCCCCTTCCGTCCCAGCGCTCACCTCTTCACCCAGCTCTGCCCCAGGCACCAGCAGCCAGGCAGCGGAGGGCAGTGCGGCTGCGCTGTGTCACATGGACTCCCAGGTAAGGGCCCAAGGGGGGCCGGTCTCAAGTTCCTCCTTGCCAGACATTCCTGGTACTCTGCAGCCCTCTTGTCCCTCACTAGGGCCTCCATTTGAGCCGGATCAGAAGTACCTACTAGCAGCCACTAGCAGCCACTAGCAGCCACTAACTAGATCCGACTCAAACAGTGTTATTGGGCTGTGTGGAGTAAACCCAGTGTATATGGCACATGAGCCGCCTACCACCTACACTATAGCCTGACCACGAGGGCAATGTGTAGAGTTGGCATGACAATGCATGCACTAATTGAAAGCTGATGACAGCTCAAGAGGGGGGGCACACACTACTGTGCCTCAGCAGGCTGCTGCTGCTGCTCCTGGGCCTTGGGGGGCTTGTCTCGCACCCGCTTGTAGCCCAGGGCCAGGGTACTCCTTGCCCTTGGCTGGCAGAGCTCCCTGGTCTGGCCAGTAGCACAATGGGCGCCACCTGCTCTCCCCAATGCGCTGCATGTTCAATGCTGCATTGCAGTCCCTGTCCAGCCACCTGCCTGGCTGTGGTGCTGGCTTGGCTTTGGCAGCCCTGCCCTTGCCCTTGCCCTTGGTGGGCTCAGCTGCCTGGGGGGCCACTACCACCTTTCTGTTTCTTTCCCGGGTCCTTCTTGTGCTTCTTCTTAGCCATCACGCGATGCGCAGTGCGACGGGCGGTGGCCTTTTCAAGCAACTTGGGTTTCCCGTGAAAAATACACGGTTGTGTGAAAATACACGGTTGGTGAGATATCGCTAAGGTGTTGTATTGTACCACAATGGGGTATGGTGCAGTAGTGCACTAGGGACAGGTGCAGTACTACACCGTGAGAAGGACATCCAATGGGTATTAAATATTATTCCAATAAATCACATGTTTTGCTGAATAATGGCGTGAAAATGGCGCGAGTGCTGGTACTCTGCAGCCCGGTGCAGCCGCTGCCCGGCCTTGGGCAGCCTGGCGTTGATGAGCCTGCTACGGTGCTTGATCAGCCTGAGATACTATGCCAGGATGGGGCAAAGTCTCCAGGCCCTTCCAGCTGCCCCTTCCAAGGGGGCCCTGCACACTGCCCCCAATGCGCTGGAAGTTGAGGCAGGGGGTGGTGTCCCGGTCCAGGCACCTGCCCCATGGGGTGGGTCCTGGGGTGTGTCCTGAGGGGAGGGGTGTGAAGCGGCACCCTGGCAACACCCTGGCCTAGAGTGTCTTGAGGCCTCAGTGCCTAGAGGCCCGGCCTAGAGTCCTAGAGGCACGGCCTAGGCCCACAGTGACCCACCCCTGGCGTCCCGGCCTAGCCAGCAGTGGCCCGCAGTGACCCACAGTGGCCCACCCCTGGGGTAAGGGTTAGGGTAACCCTAACCCTAACCCTAACCCTAACCCCGCCTAGCCAGCAGTGGCCCGCAGTGACCCACCCCTGTGGCCCGTAGGTCCCCGTAGTAGTAGCCGTAGTAGCCCCGTAGTACCCCTGTGCCCACTAGTTCCTCATTGCCCCACACCCCTCATCGCCCACTCCTCTCATTCCCAAGGCAGCAAGTGATTGATTGTCATCACACCACCGTGACCAGCAGTCTCCTGCGCTTGCTTGGCCTTGCCTTGCCCATCAGCAAACTGTCACTCACTGCTGTTGCTGGCGTCCAGGGCAACGGCTGCGTGCTCCTGCTGCCAGCCCCCAGCCCCCTCCCCGCCCCACCAGTGCCACAGCCTTGCCTGGCCCATCAGCAACTAGGCGTGGTGGACCTGTCACTCACTGCTGTTGCTGTTGCCGACGCCCAGGGCAATGGCTGCGTGCTCCTGCTACCCGCCCCCAGCCCCCTGCCCCCCGGCGCCCCCACTGCCTCCAGCCACACCCCGTCCCCCCCTTCCCCAGGCCCCCCGCCCCCCATGGCCAGCTACACCCTGCCAGCCCCCTACCCAGCAGTGGAAGCAGGGTGGGTGGGCTGTGACCTCGCCCAGAGCAGGCACCAGGGCGGGGAGGTGATGTGCGCCTCCGCCCTGCACTTCCCCCGCTGCCTGGCCTTTTACCAAGGGCCTCGCCTGCTGCGCACCTGCCACACCCTGCATGCCCCCACGGCCCTCACCCTGCTGCCGCCTGGGGCGGTGGAAGGGGGGGCGGGCGGGGGAGGCGGGGTGGGCCTGCTGGCGTGTGGGGAGGAGCACCAGGTGGGTCCTGGCCCAGACAAGGCTGGCCTGCCCTGCATGCCCCTGCCCCTGCCCCTGAAGCCTCGCTTATCACTATATCATACCTAGGACAGCACCAGGTCATTCCCCTGCCCCTGCCCCTGCCCCTGCCCCTGCCCCTGCCCCTGCCCCTGCCCCTGCCCCTGCCCCTGCCCCTGCCCCTGCCCCTGCCCCTGCCCCTGCCCCTGCCCCTGCCCCTGCCCCTGCCCCTGCCCCTGCCCCTGCCCCTGCCTCTGCCCCTGCCGCTTCTGCTACCCCTGCCGCCCCTGGTGTGATCGCTGCACCTGCTGATGGAACAGTAGGTTTTCTTCCTCACCTACAGCTCCTCCACTGCAGCATTAGTCGGTGGACCCATGATGACCACAAGCCCCGTCCCTGGCTGCCCTGACTGATGTCCGCTCTCACCTCAACCCCCTCCTCCCCTCCCCCGTTGTGGGTACTGTGATGGCTGTGAGAAATCCACACTCTGCCGTGATCATCACCTGCTCCTCACCCCGCACCCTGACCCTCACCTGCTGAGTGCTTGGAGGTGCTTGGAGGACCCCACACTCTGCCCTGACCCTCACCTGCTGAATGGGCTGGGCTGTGCCTTCACCCCGCACCCTGACCCTCACCTCCTCCTCACTTCCCCGTGACGTGGTGGCCTGGCGGTGGCGGCCTGCTGCTGCAGTTGTCCCTGTGGGACGTGCGTGCGGGGGAGCAGGGCGGCCTGGTCCAGCGGCTGCCTGTGGCGCCAGGCGGTTGCCCCGTGTACAGCCTGGCCTGGGTGCCGCCGCACCCCCTCCCAGCCCCCCAGCTGGGTGGAGAGGGGCCAGAGGCAGCCAGGGGGGCTGGGGGGGGCCTGCTGGCGCTGGCTGGAGCAGACCGCTCAGTGGTGATGCTGGAACCGCGCAAGTGGGTGAGGGGAGGGGGTTAAGGGGGGCCGGGAGGTCAGGGGAGTGCCAGTGCCAGTGCCAGCGGCGGCTGGGTCTGGGCAACACCGCAAGTGGGTGGGGTGAGGGGGTTCAGGGGGGGCGGGCAGGGAAGAAGGGGTGGTTAAGGCTGAGGGCCTTGGTTTCAGGGGCTGGCTAAGGCTCCCCCACTGGAGAGGAGAGGGAAGTCAGTCGTGGCGGGGCAGGAGGTCAGGGGAAGGAGGAAGGGGTGGTCATGGCTGAGGGCTTTGGTATCAGTGGCTCCCCTCTCCAGCTGGAGCAGTTTTGTATCCACACAGGCTGCTTAGGCTGCTGGATTGCATCTTGTACCCCCTGACTTTTGTTTATCACATGTCACTCCACCAGCATGCAAGCATGGACAGGACATGAGCCGTCAAAAAGTGACACGCACTTGGACGGGCGGCCACCTGCCCGGCTTGCCCAGACCCAGCACCACCCCTTCCTCCCTGCCCTCCCCCCTACCCCCTCACCCATTCGCGGTCCTCCACACCAAGCCACCGCTGGCTATGGCACCACAGTGTACATCAACCTAACCTTATTATTAAACCAAAAGTGCATGTTGACATTTTCAGTGATACACGGTGAGAGTGGCCCCATTAGGTGGTCTGTGCTCAGTGCTAGGGTTGGGGTTAGGGTTAGGGTTGAGGTTTGGGGTGTCTGGGTGTCTGGGTGAGGTTTGAAGTGTCTGTGTTAGTGTCAGGGGTAGTGGCCGGGTTGGTGTCCGGGTTAGGGTTGGGGTTCGTGGCAAGTCTGTCGTGCCGCGTAGCCTAAGCGCAGTGACAGTGGCTCGTCAGGTGGGTCAGTGCTCAATGGCAAGATGTAGCACACACCCACAGTGGCATCAGCCAGCCATCTGCCAGGCTGGCTCTGCCAAACACTGGGAGTTTCAATGGCCTGGCAGGGTTGGCCTGCCCCTGAGCCCTCAGCGGCACTTCACCTCACAGCCTTCCTTATGCATTGCTGGTGATGGTGAGAGGCGCTTGCCACCCTGTCTCAGAAACTCCAGCAGCAGTGCACAACACAGTGTATGTATGCAGTGATGGTGATGGTGATGGTGATGATGGCGGTGATGATGGCGGTTCAGGTGCAGTTCAGGTGCAGTTCAGGTTCAGGTGCAGTGATGCGCGGGTGGAGGGGGTGATGGCGCGGGTGGAGGGGGTGGCGGCCAGCACTGGGTGGTCACATTGATGGTGAAGGTGATGATGATGGTGCTGCTGCCGCCGCGGCCGCTGCTGCTGCTGGTGCTGGTGATGATGACGATGGTGGCAATCTGTGAGTGGGATCCCCCTGCTCCTGGTCCACAAGCGGGCGGGTGCGCTGAGTGGATGCCTCAGTGGATGCGCTGGCTGCCTGCCCTGGGCTGCGGCTGTGGAGCGCTGAGGACCCTGGGCTGTATGTGCTGGTGGTGCGTCCCAGGTGGCGAGTGGTCCACAAGTGGGCGGGTGCAGCAAAGTACACCATCCACTACCTGGCCGTGTCCCAGGCCGCCCGGGGCTGGTGCTATGTGGCAGGTGAGCAGCCCAGGTTGAGCTTAGCAGGGGAGGGAGGGAGCCAGGGTTGAGGTTAGCAGGGGAGGGAGGGAGCCAGGGTGGGAGTGGCCATGCCAATAGCTGGCTGGCTCAGCACCGGGCTTGGTGGGGCTAGGCCGAGTGGGAACTGGGCTTGGTGGGTGCGGACAGTTCCACAGGCTGAGGTTGAGGGGCCAGGCTGCAGGCGCTGCACCTGGTCTGCAGCTGAAGGGGAGGGAGGGACCCAGGGTGGGAATGGCCATGAAAACAGTGGGCTCAGCATCAGGGCTTGGTGGGGGCTGCACTCAGGCAAATCAGTAACAGCATTTTTAAGAATCGCGCCCTGAGATATGGCACATAGCCCTATGACGTGGTTGTAAGATTGGGGTTTGAACGAAAATTCATGCCTGGTTGATGCCTGGTTGGTGAGATATCTCAAGGTGATGTATTGTACCACTCGGTGTGGTGCAGTACTGCACAATGGGGTGTAATGCAGTAGTGCACTAGTGACTGGTGTAGTACTACAACAGAATTAAACAAAATTAAAAGGAACAACAATCTCCAAACCATTAAACATACCAATAAATTAACAACATAATTACTTTAATACATAACATAACGACTGGACTGTATATGGTGCAGTTTCGCACAATGAGGTTTGGTGTAGTGTTGCAGCATTAGGTATGGTGCAGTACTGCACTATAAGGAGTAGCTTTAGAATGGGGGAACTAAATATTATATATAGAATTCACGAATTTCGCTGATTACAACGAGTTTTTTTACGATGTTGGTGGGCATGGAACAATAGTCCGAGGCGAAGCATTCCGAGGCGAAGCATGTAAAAAAAACACCCCCTCAAAATCGCTAGTTGTGCACTGGTTTGCGTGTGTGTGTATGCTTGATGGGGGCAGGGCCACAGGTGAGGGGCAAGGCTGCAAGGGGGTGGGGTGGGGTAGGGTGGGGTGGGGCCTTCTTCTTCATCATATTCTTCTTCACCTTCTTCATCTTCTTCATCTTCTTCTTTATCTTCTACTTCTACTTCATCTTTTTCTTTTTCTTCTTCATCTTCATCGTCTAGTCAAGGGCAGTGATGAGCTGGGTCACACAGACTCCTAGCCCTAGCCAGGAACGCCCACCTCAGCTTCAGAGAGCATTGCATGTGGCTGAGGCAGCCTCGTGCCAGGCCTGCCTACCACCTCCTGTCCCTCTACGCCAGCTGTCCCTGAACACCAGTTGCAGCGGATGGGATAGTAGTGGTGATGGTGGTGATGGGGGCATCAGCCCTGTTTCCTGGTGTGTGTCCTGACCCATCAGGCTTGGACACAGAATGTGTGGCGGGGCGCTGGGACCACAACGCTGGGCCCCTCACTGCCGGCAACGTCAACAGCAGCAGCGGGGGGCACGGCCGGGCAGTGGGCAGCAAGGGCATGCAGGCCGCAGCAGCCGCAGAGCCTGGAGTTGGGGCTGAGGAGCAGGCGGGAAATTTGGGGGCTGGTGCGGGCGTGCGATGTACGGAAGGTGCAGGTGAGAGTGAGGTGTGAATGGGGGAGGAGAGGCAGACCACACCTGTCCAGGTCACACCTTCTTGGGCTGCAATGCATTCCATGGTTATGTGCATGGGAGGATGGGGCACCGCTTGCTGAGCACGTCTGCAAGTCTGTTTGGATTGCCAAGGACATCACCACCATCATCACCGGACACATTGCAAGTGTGACACACAATGGCGTAACTCACACCTAGCACAGTGGTGCCCACACCCTCACAGCTGACCTGACTTGACCTGACCTGAAGCCTCCATCCTGACCTGACCTAACCTGACCTGACCTAACCTGACCTGACCTGCACCTGACCTGCACCTGCCAGCACTTGAGCACGCCATCTGCTGCCAGAGCCGTGTACGACACGTGTTTTTGCCGCTGACGGATGCAGGCATGCTGTCATTTCGCGGCGACTCAAAGTGGTTTGGCATAGCGCTCGCGCACTCCACTCCCGAACTCGGCAGCGAGCAGGCAGAAGGGGCGGTAGAGACGCTGGTGGCGCTGACGCAGTCCGGGCAGTTGAACTTGCTGCAGGTCGAGGGCAAAGTCAGGGGAGCGTGAAGGCGGTTACGTACGGGACGTGACTGCTGTTGGGAGTGTCTCAATGCCTAAGTGCCTCAGTCTCGATCAGTGGAAATCTGTATTTTTGCACTTTTCCACAGCAGTAGTGACTGGTGACTATTGTGTCCCTAACCTGGACACATGGACACATGTCGGGCCAGGTGGCCAGCAAAGTGACAGTTAACTGCCGGTACCGCTACTGCGAAATGGTGTACTTGGTGACCTCCGACAACTCATCGAATTGAGGCTTGATGCCGGCCATCCGGGCCTTGAACTCCTTGGCGTGTTGCGTGAAGCCACTCTGCTTGATCTCTACCCTACTCAGGCGTTCCCAACATGGGGTTGGTAATCTTCATGCAACGGCAACCCATCAACTCAATCATTTGATGTAACGTTTGTTGCGTCTGCTGCAATGTGGTAATGCGCGTTATATGTAAGACGGGAATTGCCATCGGAGTCATTCGATGCGGGCAGCCACATGTGACCCCGGATGTGTCCCAATTGCAGACCGTGGTTAGCTACACTGGTAAGCTACGTTCTTGGCTGTCCGTTAGCGATGCACGACATGTCGGTGGCGCACACCACTGAAGTCCGGCAAACATGGCTGCGCGAGCTTCCTGATGGTGCAGGCCGCTTGGCGAGGATGTGAAGGAACCCGAGTTTGTGTGTGGCAGCGCTGTATCGCTGTAATGGTGGGCGGCACAGTAGGGACTAGTCACCCCCGCCAGCTATGATCCGCTTTATGTTTTGCACCATTGATCAAACAGCCTGACCTCACACATACCATTTGTAGCATACTCATTTACGCGTCCATGGCACTATGCAACTCAATCATTGGGTTTGTATGTGACAAGATGGACCGCTTACAAGGTACACATGCTGATGGCTACAGGTGCACGAGGAGCCGACTGAGCTTGGCTTACCACTCCGCCACGTGGCCACCACCAACACAGCCTAACCCACCATCTCCCAACCTCGTCTACCCCGCCCAGCTCCCAGTAGCCCCTCCTCCCAGCCTGCTATAAGCCTCCTGCCCCCATCAGCCTCCTGTCTCTGAGCAGTGCGTCCTCCCCAACCCACACCGGCCAGGCAAGACATCCACAGTTGGGCGTGAATTCCACATCGTGTCCACCTACATGGACCCTTGGTAAGATGAAAAGGGGAAGGCAGGGTGACTGGGGTGTGCGGGGAGTGGGGTGTGCGGGGTCAGAGGAAGGGAAGGGAAGGGCAGCGACAATAGTGGCTGCTTAGCTTGGGAGGGGATGGTCCAGATTGCAAGAAGGCAAGAAGAGGTTCCACGCCTATTTTTGTCCTGCGCCACATTCGTGTCTCCCAGCAGCAAAAACGTCATGAAAGGTCCAGAGGTATATATGTAGCGTTATGAATATCTCATGTGTTATCGGCCAGTGTAAGCCACACCTTTGCTGCGAAGCAGATAGGTGACTTGCCAGGCAGCAGCCCTTAGGAACGACCTGCAGCAGTGTGCCCCAGGCTGGCGGCAGGTGTGTCCAGCCAATGGACCGACAATAGCCTAAAAGGCCGACGGTTATACGGTTGAATACGCAGTCAAATCAGCAGCTTTTGGCTAGTGTCTGGCGGTAACCCGAAGTGCGCAACATGCTGTATAACGCGCATCCGGCATCCGTGCATCTTTCGTACGCAAAGCCGCAGCCATAATTGAATTGCGGGTGCCGGAGGCACGGTGCCGCTGGGGTCTGGAGGTGCTCTCAATAGCCCAGAAGTTCCATAGCTAAGTCTGTGGCCCGCTCGTGGAGGCCGCTCGGCGCTTGTGTAGTCTTTCCGCGGCTGGGAGCTAGCCATTGCAGCCAGACACCTTACGCAGCTTTGGTGGGTGTTGTCGCGTGTCGGCCACTACGATTAGGTTGGGCAGCCGACTGGGGTAGCTGACCGGTACATCGATACACAGTTGCGATGAACAGCTGTGCCAATTAGCCTCCTCCAAGGGGGCCACCAGCTTGAAGTGTTGGTGCCTTCTCGCCTGCCCTGCTACGATGTCTACGAAGGCAGCCTAGCCTGAAACGGCTCAGCTACTTCCACCTATTCAGCTTCTCCCGTCGGCGGGGCCAGACATTGCAGGCAGCTGACGACGTTTACGCGATGCCACCGCGGTGGAACACGATGTAGTATGAATTCTGTTGCACTTCGCCCACAGGCTCTCCATCCTCCGCTACTTTCTAGGGTATGCTGGACGCTGCTCCAGCTGTGACAATCCCTTCGAACGGGAACAGCCTGCCGCTGCAGACAGACATTAAGATGGCCGCCTGTCCAGGTCAGCATCGTCTCGGTTCATGCGACGAGCTTCATCAGTCTGCTGCACTCTAGATGTCCCGGCTTGTGCACGACGGTGGAGTATGCCCAGCAGCTTCACAGCCAGAGTTGAGCCAGGTTTCCCAGCCCATGCCCCAGCCCCAGCCCCAGCACCTCCCTCCATCACCGCACCCACCTTAGCACCCATGCCCTGCAGCCCTATCCCACCCCCACCCCACCCCACCCCATGTCCTGTGCCATGTGTCTAGACTGTGTCTTTGCATGCAGGCATGGAGCACACCTCAGCCCTGGCCCTGGGCCCCTCCCCTCCCGCCGGCTTGCCCCTGTTGAACCTAGGAGGCCCAGGCCTGGCCCCCCTGCAGCCCTTCCTGCCCCACAACCAGCCCGGCCTGCACGCTGCTGCTGCTCTCAACGCCGTCACCTCCCCCACCTCCATCGCCAGCGCAGTGGGCCGAGGCCTGGCCGTCGCCCCCCCTGCCCCTATGAGCTCCATGGCTTGGCCCCATGGCGCCGCCCTGCACCTGGGGCTGGGTCATCAGGGGCCGGGGGTCAGCCCTGCCGTCATCGCCCACGCAGCACTGCCCGCCTTCTCAGCTACACCCCCTGGCACCCACCAGCAGCAGCAGGGGCCAGGGGAGGTGGCGGCGGCGGCAGCGCTGTCCCCCTCCACTCGCCATGCATTAGCGGGCGGAGGGTCGGGCAGCATGCCGCCCAGGGCGTACAGGCAGCGGGGGGAGGAGGTGCCTAGCAGCCAGGAGGGTCCCCAGCAGGACTGTCCTCACTCGCTCCCCTCATCAACCCCAGCAGGTATGCAGCTGGACCTGGGGCAGGCTGTGGGGCCGGCTGGGGTGGCAAAGTCTGGGGTGCTGCCTGTCATGGCCCATGTGCATGCCCACGCCTACGCCATCTCCCACAACGACCTGCCCCACCCAGGCCAGCAGCAGCAGCAGCAGCAGGGGGGGGGAGGGTCGCTCAGCCTGAGTGGCTCCCCCTCCAACTGCTCCTCCCCCTCCCCCTCAGGACCGGATCACACAGGGGCCACCACCCACTCCCACACCCACTCACAGTCCCAAGGCCCCCCCGCCCCTGGCCCCGCCCCCCAGCACAGCCTGAGCCTGAGCCAGAGCAGCCCCCACACCGCCCAGGGCCCCCCAGCCCCCCCCCAGGGCTACCAGCTAGACCACTCCCCGCCCCCCCCTGCCCCCCGCCCCCCAGCCCTCCTCTCCACCAGCAGCCAGCAGCTGGGGGGTCTGCAGCCCCCTGCACCAGAGGATGCCTACCCAGGGGGGGTGGTGCACTCAGGAGGCAGGGGAGGGGTGGCCCTAGGCGTGCCCGCCCCTTTGTCCAGCAGCCACGGCATGGTTGGCCTGCACCTGCTGCCCCCTGCCGCCCTGGCCATGCTCCATGCCGGCAGCCTGCCCGGGGGCAGTGGCTCCGCATCCGGTTATAACCAGGGGGGGCCCCAGGACCAGGCCTCTCAGATGCAGGCCATGGGCAGCACTGACGCACATGGCTCCATGGGCCTGCCCCCCCTGCCCTCCCTGGCCATGGACCCCAGCCTGCTGCCTGGGGGGCTGCAGGGGCTGGGGGGGCCTGGCTGGGTGAGTCAGGACGGCGGCCTGCCTGCCCTCATGGGCCAGTTTCAAAACATGCCTGGCTTCATGGGCTTGCCCGGCAGCGGTCAGCCCCATGTGGCCCTGGGCTCCTCACCAGCCTCGTCATCGAGGTGAGCAACATCCAGGGCCTGCTGCTGCTCCTGCCTTACCTCCACCTGCCACCCCTCCCCCTCCCTGAGGGCCATGGGTCAGGAGCTGAAGTGAGGGGTGGCTAGCGTGTGGCCGGGTTGCCAAGGGGCTGGTCTGGCCCTGCAATCATGTCGTGCCCGGAGGTTAGGTTGCTGTGGGTTAGGCTGGGTGCTGTAGGTGAGGGTGGTTGCTGTGGGTTAGGCTGGCTGGCTGGCTTGCCGCCGCTGTGACAGCGCTCCCTGCCATCAGAGCTGCAAGGCCCCATCTCCCTCGCTCTGCATGTGGCAGCGCTGCTGTGTGGGCAACAGCGCTGCTGTGTGGGCAACAGTTGGTGGGCCCAGCAGGCATTGAGGGACAGGGGGATGCCTCAGCAAGGTTGGGTTGGCTAGGGGGCAGATAATGCCGGTGTGAAGCCTTTCGTTTGCCTGTGATGCCTGTGATGTGAGCACCATTACAGGTTGGCTGTTTGGCCAGCCTCATGTTCTTAAACAGTGGCTGGCTGTCACACTAGCATGCCCAGTAGGTCAGTTGGTCAGCTAGGGCCCAGACCCCTCCAGAGGTGCCAGGTTCGACTCCTGGTGGTGCTGTGTGTTTGCAGAGGGGCTGGACCGAGGCGGCGCACCAGCGGCACCAATGCCAGCAGTCTAGGGCCCGGCGGCGGTGCAGTGGCCAGTGGCCCCGGCTCCTACAGTGGGCGGTCAGGGCCCTCACTGGCAGTGGACAGCAGCAAGGGCGGGGCTACAAAGTACAGGGGCGTGAGACAGCGGCCGTGGGGCAAGTTTGCTGCGGAGATCCGGGACCCCAACAGGCAAGTCCAAGACCTGGCTCACCCCACTTGTACACAATAGGGCAGGCTGCATGGATGGACAGGTGGGTGCACTGCCTGGCTGCCTAGATGCCTGGCTGGCTGGCTGGCTGGGGCTGCTTTACCGGGACGGGGTCAGTTTCTGGCAACATCACAGGCCTATGGGGCCCTGACTGAACATCATGAACATCAACATCATCATCATCATCATCATCAATGCCATTTCTGCATGGCATTTGCCAGCATGGTTCAACCAGGTCCATCCAGCCTGCCCACCAGCCTCGTCAAAGCAAAGCGTGTTGGCAGGCAGAGCAGCTGACCACCCACTCTACCCGCAGTCTCCCAGGACACTGGCACCACCTGCTCAGCACCGCCACCCTCCTCACCTGCTCCTGGACCCCCTGCTGACCTCCTCCCCCTCACCTGCTGCTGGGTTAGGGTTAGGCAGAGCAGCTGACCCCCCCCCCTGACCCCCCCTGACCCCCTTACCCCCTGAACACCTCCTGGCCTGCTCGCCCTGCAGGGGCTGCCGGCTGTGGCTGGGCACCTTTGACACGGCTGAGGAGGCAGCGCACGCCTACGACAACGCGGCCAGGGAGATACGCGGACCCAAGGCCGTCGTCAACTTCCCGGTAGGCGCTGGGCACTGCCTGGCCCTGCCTGGGGGGGGGGGGGGTGGGCAGCAGGGGGGGTCAAGGGCCAGGGGCCAGGGCCAGAGGTCAGCTGCTGCTCTGCTGGCCCCCCTCACTGCTGCTGCTGCTGCTGCTGGTGGCCCCCCTCGCTGCTGCTGCTGCTGCTGCTGCTGCTGCTGGTGACAGTGGTGCTGCTTCTGCTGGTGGTGTGTGGGCAGGGCGGGGAGGAGCTGCAGCGCTATGATCCCGGTGCGCTGGCGGCATCCGGCTCCTCCTCCCGCAGCCCCTACCTGTATGACGCACACAGCACCGGCCTGTCCCCAGGTCAGTGAGGGGAGGCAAGGACTACTGCTGGTGCCTGGACCCAGTGCCTGGCTCCCTGAGCCCACCTCACAACCAAGGGAGGGCGGCGGTCAGGAAGTCGGGCGGTCGGGAAGTCAGGCGGTCAGGAAGTCAGGCGGTCAGGAAGTCGGGCGGTCAGGAAGTCAGGCGGTCAGGAAGTCAGGCGGTCAGGAAGTTGGGCAGGCAGGAAGTCAGGCGGTCAGGAAGTCAGGCAGGCGGGTGGGCTGGTGGGTGGGTGGGTTTGTCTGGGCACTGCTCTGCTCCCCTCACCCACCCATAGCACCCGCCTGCTGCCCCTCCTCCCCCACTTCCCCCTGTCAGCCTTCAAGCCACCATCATGCAGGTGTGACCTGTTCGCAATGATTTGTGTGACTTCAGGTCTGGCCGCCATGATGGGGGGGTACTCCACCCCGCTGGGCACCTCCCCCCTTGACTCAGCCCTGGACATGATGGTGCACAGAGACCCCCCTTACGCTGACGGCAGCATGCAGGGGGGTGGGGGCGGCGGCGGCGGCATCAGCAGCAGCGCCCCCCCCGCCCGCCTGGGTGCCGGCAGGGCCCCCCGCCCCCCCAGTGGAGCCCGCCCCTCCCGCCCGACCAAGGCCAGCCCCGCCCCCCCCGCAGACCCAACTGACCAGGGCCGAGACGATGACATGGCCTTGATGGGGGCGATGGATGAGCAGATGTCCGGGGAGGAGGGAGCTTTGGAGGACGTGCCCCCTCATCATCATCATCATCATCAGCAGCAGCAGCAGGGGGGGATGCGGGAGGGCAGGGAGGCAGTGGGCAGTGTAAGGCATGCAGGGGTGGGGGGCTCCCTGCCTAAGCGCATGGCGGCTGCACTGCACAGGCATGCCCCCAGACCCTCCCTGGGCAGCAGTGGGGCCGTGGGTCGGGACAGCCCCCCCATGAGTGAGAGCGCTGGGGGGGGGGAGGCTGGGCGGCTGGGTGGAGGGGAGCCCGGTCAGGTGGCTGACAGCAGGCTGCAGAATGCCATGCCCATGGACATGGAGGCAGAGCTAGCTGACATGGCGGACGCGCTGCTGCTGCTCCATGAAAGTGGTTGAGGGGGGGACGGTTGGTTGGTTAGCAGGGGCGGTTGGGCAGTTGGAGGAGTGGGGGGGCAGCATGTGTGAGTGTGACATGGAGCTAGCAACTGCTGCACCTCTGGCAGGCAGCATGGCACTGGCTCAGCGGCCCACTTTGCCACAAGGTGGAGTGAGATTTGATCAGGAGGTGTGATCTAGGGGGAGGTGACCTCTCCTTGGATTCATGAGTTCGGTGCTGCCCCCCCCCAGCCTCCCCCCACCCCCTTGCCCCTGATCCTCCCCCCCACCCCCCCTAGCCATACGCTACTCTTTGTCACACTTGACCTGGCCTCAGCCAACTCGTGTTTCCCCCTACTCAGCCAGCCAGCTCGCTGGCTAGAAACCTTGCCTCAGCTCTCCCTCAGCATGGAGGCCTCAGACCCAGCAGTGGGGTCTGCAGGCTGCCTCAGGCAGCTGCAGGCAGCAGCCATGGACACGCCTGCCATGGGCCCCGCAGCCTGCCCCGCCACCCGCCCTGCCTTGCGCCCACGGTGCGTCATGAGCCTGGCCAGCGCTGCCAGCCCAGCATTGCGTCCTGCACAGCCTGAACAGCGTGAACTGCTCATGGGGCAAGCCACCCCACAACCCTAGTCCTCGCAGCCTCCTTCATGCTCTGGGACCCCTCCCCCTGCCACCCGCTCTCCGCTCCCCCCTCCACCTGCCACCCCCTCTCTACCACCACACCTCCTCTGCCCTCCCTCCCCAAGCCTCGTCCCCCAGCACTGCACAGCCCCAGCACTGCCTATGCCCAGGTGTATGTCAGACAGGCTGGCTCGCCTCCCCCTCCCCCTGCCTCCCCCTCCCCCTTGCCCCTGTCTAGCTTGTCACCACAGCCCCTCCGCCCTCCCCAAGGCTGGCCCCCCCGCACTGCCTCCTGCTGACCCACTATGTCCGGCTGGCTGGATCTCAACCCATGTCTTCTTCAGCGCAAGGGGCCCATGCAGGTCATGGGGCGGAACCCGCCTGCCTGGCAATGTCAGGCTGGCTAACCCGCCTGGGTGCTCATGCGACTCATGGTGGGGCGGCGATGCAGCAGCAGGCAAAGCTGTGGGTGGGGCGGGGCAGGCATCCACCCTCCACTGCCGCTCCAGTACTCCTCTGGAAGAGGAGTCTCTCTTGGTCCTTGGCCGCTGTCAGCAGCTTCATGTGGCCTTCACCGACCCCTCCTCCTCCTCTTCCTCCTCCCCTCACCTTCTCCATGCCCTCAGCCTCTGGCTCCACTCCAGGCAGTCAGCTTTCTTTTCCTGCAGCAGCTGCAGCAACCATGTCTCCACCAGCCTAGCACGCCTTGTTGTCATCCTGCAGTTGACCCCTTCCTCGTTGAATACCAGGGCTGCTACCCTCCTCCCCCAGCCGCATGGTCCTCAAGGCAGTAGAGTACTCTGGGTGTTGCTGTAGGTGTTGCTGTTGGTGTGTAGGTGGTTGACCCTCAGGTGGTTGTCCCACCTGCTTGCTGCATGTAGGTGTTGCTGTTAGTGTGTAGGAGGTTAGGCTCTCCAGTGGGTGTCCCACCTGCATGCTGCATGCTCCCATGCTCCCATGCTCTGCCCAGCCCTAAGCGCCCCAAGGGCCATTTCTCCCTCAAGGGGCACTCAACCAGCACTGCGTGTGGCATGGTCTCCATGGGCAGAGCATATGGCAGGGCGCCTGGGTCAGCTACACCAGGTGGCCGGACAACAGGTCAGCAGCCCTGGGCCCTAGGCCAGACAACACTTTGTCGTTGGCACTGAGGGGGCAGACCAGGCGGGCTAGCCCTGCTCTGCTGGTGTCATGGCATTCAGTTAGCCTGCACCTACCAGGCCTCTTTGCTTGTACAACAGCATGGCGGTGAAGCATGCAAGATGCTTGCATGGTTACTTGCATGGGGTGACCGGAAGACTGGCTGCTGCCGGGGTAGTACTTCCATGATGTGCCCCTGAGTCCCTGCCTGGCTGCATGTGGGCAGCAGCAGCCCCCCAGCCTGACAGCTTCCTAGCCCCTGCAGCTCATGCAGCCTGTTCATGGGCATCAGTTGCAGTTGTAGCTGTAGCGACCAGGTTGACGACTCGGCAGCTGGACATGTACCCTGCACCAGTTGCAGGAGGTGGTGGTGGTTGGGCAGTCGCATGGAAGCACGGAAGCACACCCAGGCCGTGCCATCCTGCACAAACGGTCTGGGCGTGGTATCTGACAGGTCTCTTGCTGTTGGCGTCAGGCGCTCCACTGGAAAAGATGGCCGCAGCGCTAGGGTTGCTCTACACAGTGACAGTGTGACGATTGAACACTTGGTCGCACTTGTGTGTAGAGGGCCATGGTTGGCGGGTTCTGGGCAGAAGCAAACCAACTGGCTAAGACAAGCAGGCAAGGGAGATGGGTGTGGGTGGAATGACACTCACACTTCTGTGGATAGGTGTAGCAGACTGTAATGTGTGGTAGAATTCCATGCAGATGCATGGTAAAGTGGTGTTCCTGGCATGGTGACACATGGAAGCACAGGCGCGCACGGTTCACCCCTAGATTCACATGGACAATGCATAGTCAAGAATGACGCACTACCAGCATTGTGCCCCATCCTGAACCTGGGATGGGGATGCTTTGCTGGTAAGAGCATGTGGTTTGTGCTGGCTGTGGCATGTTGTAGTGTAGGCAGGTGGAGGTGGGCTGTTTGTCATTCTGCTGTAGTGGAACCAAACGGTGGTGGGTAGGGGTGCTAGTATGGGCCTCAGGGTTGCTACACGTCCATGCATGACATTGTGCATGTGGTGCAGTGTGGCTGTTGTGTGACATTCAGAGTTAACAGAAGAGAGTGAGGTAGGTCACAACCTGCAGATGGCACCTACTATTGGACGGCCGGGGGCAAGGGCAATGTGCGTGGGTGCGCTGTGGTGTGGTTCATATGTGGTGTGTTTGAAGCAGTGCGAGGATTATGAAAGTACGAGGAGGCAGCTGCGGAAACGTGAGCTGTTCAGCCGTCAGTTAGAAAACAAATGGGGAATGCAATTGGGTGCTGGTAAGGAGCATTATGCATGCCGTAGTTCCACGCCTGTTACAGGATACGGTAATTTCATGATGCCGAAGAACACATCGCCTGCACAGCCAGCCGTGAGGCTGCTTGGTAGTCCTTCTATTTACGGATTTAGATCCTTTACGCAATGCATTTGCCGGCTTGGTGCACGTGCTGGTTGTGCACTGCGAGTTGTGCAGTGTACACATGCCACGTTTCATTGCAATTATGCAATCCCAGCAATGCAAGTTCGAATGTTGACCAGATGCCAGGGATGGGCATGGGCAGTGTAGCTACGCCCAATGGCAGCATGCACATGAAGACGTGTACACAAGTCAACCAATATCTGCCTCACACAAACACATGCACAGCCACCACGCTTGACCCTCAGCAACAACATTTACTGGGCCTCGACTAGAAGCCTCGACGTGAGGGGAAGCTGCTCCTGCTGCCTGCGCTACCACAGACCCACACCTGCTCTGAATACACCTGCCCAGAGCCACATCCTTGCATGTCGAGTCCTGCTGACTCAGTGAGGCTAGCGGCGCCTGCTCCATTGAGATCCAATCGCACGTGGTCCTAACGGTTGACAAGGCACTTGCATGGAGGACCCTTGCTGACCTCATTGCTTGGTTTGGAAGCTTGCCTCTGGTGCTGTGGTGATGGCGCATAAACCTTGAAGATGCTCTGATGACACTACCTGGTCGACTGACCCAGAGCCTTGACATTCGGTCACCGCTGCCGGCTTCCCTTCTCAAGGCACAAAAGGTATGTAGGTAGGTGTGGCGCTTGCGTACTGCCTGTACTGCTCACCAAAGAACCTGCACAAGGCAGCCTCCTCCACCGCCACCCGATTCCGGAAAAACCTGGCAGCCTGCATGTATGCATGCATGCATGGGGCACACATGGACCCAAACAACTGCGTCTCTGACAGTTTAAGCTCCACCAGCTTCCTATAGAATAAGTAGCGTCTTGTCCGCCGAGCCAAGGATGAATGACAAACGAGCTGTCCATCACGGCAGCAAGCACCACCAGGCATCAGTCACAGGGCGGGCTATGTGAGCATGCCAACAGCACCTGCTGCACCGCCTCACTGCCACCCCCTCAGCCCTCACAGGCCTAAATCTCACCCTAACCCCCCCTAACCCTAACCCAACCCTAACCCTTGACACATCCTCTCCTCCTCACCACTATGGCAAAGGCGAGGGTGGCCAGGGGGTTGGCCAGCAGCACCTGGGTGCCCACAGCCCACAGCCACCAGCCAAGGTAGCCAGGGTGGCGCACCCACCTGCGACAGCCATCCATGCATGCATGCAAGCAAGCAAGCATGCATGTGGTGGAGCAAGCTGCGCAGAGGTTCAAAACTGATAGTCACATTCAGCTCCAAAATGCGATGTAGGCATGTGTGACGAAAATGCTTGTGACAGATGCTGGCAGGTATTGCATCAGCAGGCAGCCATTGGGGTTGCTAACTAGGAAAGAGGAGAAGCTAGGATTGGATGAGACAGAGCTAGAATTGAACAGAGCTAGGATAGGATTTCTCAAGGTAGTCAACCACAATTGGCAGGACATGGCAGTGTGTCCAGGCTGCATACCTGTAAACGCCATGTGTGACCAGGTTGTGCTCACTCCTATGTGACAACTTGAGTCTGTGAGTAAAGGCTACGCCTGCAGTCACCTGCGGCCAGCCAGCAGCAAGCTGAGTGTAGTATAGTGGGACTTGCATGGCAGCTTGTGCACCTACCCAAAAAGCACACTCCTTGCAACCATCCTTACAAGCTTTAGCACCCACCCACCCACCCACCCACCCACCCACCCACCCACCCACCCAGCATCTTACCCAGCCACCCAGCATCTTACCCATCCTAGCACTAGCATCACCCTTGCTTGAGCATTAGCTGTCACCCTTGACAAGGCCTGACATGTTTCCCCTCCTACACCCTTGGCCATTTCCCCTTCCTTCCTTCCTTAACTCCAGCAAAGCTTGTCATCAGCTGCAAACACTGCTGTCCCATGGGACTTAAGCCAAGCGTCATACCAAGAAAGCTGGAGGCGGCAGGGCTCAGGTGGAAGGCTTGCAGGGTGGAAGCAGCTCGTCACATGAGCACTCACCATGGCACACTTGCGCAGGATCTCCCCAAACACCAGCAGACACAGCCCCAGCCATGACACCCAGACCTGTGCTGCAGCGGCATGCAGCGGCAGCCACATCAGGCATGCACCATTGAAGTATGTCCCCATTCCCAGACCCGATACTTCATTCTGATGACCAGCATAACTAGTGCCACCCACATGCTGCTTGATGGAAGGCACGAAATACCGCTCAGCCATGAACTCGGCTACTGCCACGGTCATGGCCACGAGATAAGGTTGGCTGATGAGCCACGCTGCAGGAGCACCGCTGAAAGTAGTGAAAGTAGTGCAGTGAAGCAAGTGTGGGGAGATGATTGCCTGGTGGTAACGAGCGCCGCAACCAAGCGGACTAAGGACCCACAGTGCCAACCCAGCTCATCACGCATGTAGACGCACGCAAGAACGAACTCGCTCACGTGAAACTCGACCAAGGCTACAGCAAACACAAGTAAGCACCATTCTGACTGCTGCATAGATAGGACAATTCACTACAGGTGCGCCATAGGGATATAAATCGATTTGTGAAACTATGAGACTTATTTTTCGTGTATGTCGGCAAAAGTCACTAGGCGAAAGCTAGAGCGCTGTAGCTCGTGCACGATGTTGACTGTGGCGAGTCACAACAAGTTAGGAGGACGCCGCTTCTAGTCAACGTAGCGTCGTGGCGCTCGTAGCGCTCGTAGCGCGACAAGTCAGGTGAGGGAAAGTACAATAGCTGAAGTCGCAAGTCAGAAATGGAAGCTGGGTATCCTGGACACCGTAGAATCGTGCAGCGTGCTGGGAACAGGCAGCCGCGAACCGCTGCAGCGCGTTAGGCGAAACGACATTATTTGTGAGAGGCTGGCGCGGCAGGCCTCTATGTATGCGCATGTGGCGCGATGGGTGTCCTGGGTCATGATTAGCAGTGTGCGGTACTCTTTCACGGACCGTGGCTTTTTGCCATCGCACACATCGACACATCGCAGAAGCAGTTTCACGATGCGCCCTATCGCGAAGTGCTGGGTGCCTGAGAATACCTGTGCGGCAGCGCCTTGAGCAGAGTGGAGATATCGGGCCACCCGCAAGCCGGCGCGGTCAGCGTCGCCCTGCCTGCCTGCCTGCCTGCAGGCCCTGGCCCTCCATGCCTGATGCCACAGCGACGCAGGCCCGTGGCAGCCACAGCAAGCTGGGTGCAGTCTCCTTAACCTACAGCCATGACTCCCGACGCTGGCAGCTTTCCCCCGCCTGGCCGCTCCGTGCGTGTGCTGTGCAACAACGTGCCAGGCCTGTACCTTGTGGATGAGCAGGCAGTGCTGTGCGCCTGTGCCACCTGTGTGGCAGCCCTGCCGCCCGGGGTGACCCCAGCCAGCCCCAGGACCTGGGCCGCCCACCAGCACGCCATCTCCCCCACAGAGTATGAGCGGCACTCAGGCATGGCCTCCACACGCAAGTGGCGGCACAGCATCAAGGTGGACCCGGCTGCCCCAGGCCAGGAGGGCACGGTGGGGGTGGGGGGCGCCCCCATCAGCGTGGGCAAGTGGCTGGACTCCCAGCCCCCCGTGCCCCGCACCCCAGTGGGCCCTGCCAAGCAGGGCGGCAGTGCTCAGGGGGGCCTGGCCGCCTCCCTGCTTCAGGGACGTGCAGCCGCGGTGGCAACTGGGGTGGCGGTAGCAGGCAGCTGGGGGGGGCAGCCGACCGGCAGGGCCAGCCCCAAGCTGGGCAGGCAGGGGGGCGCCGGCAGCGGTGGCGGTGGGGTGGGTGCGGGCACCTCGTTGCGCTCGCCTGAGCTGTCCCGCCGCAAGCAGCAGGAGAGGTGGAGGGAGGGAGAGGAGGGGGAGGGGGGAGACGGCCAAGGCGGGCTGGCCAGGTGGGACAGCAGCCACCCGCCCCCCTCACGCTTCCGCCCCCCCACCCTCTCCCCTGGGCACACCCCACTGGATCTGGCCCCCCCGCCCCCCCTGCAGCCCTGGGCGCCTGCCGCTCTCCCTCAAGGCCTCACAGCTCCTGGGCATGTGGCCATGGGCTGGCCAGCCGCCTACAGCCTGCTGGAGCCCCCTGCTGACCCCCCCGGCTGGGTGGCGGCCCCCCTGCTGCTGCCTGACCTGCGTGGCCCAGCTGCCCAGCAGCCCTGGCAATGGCCCGACCCACAGGGTCAGCTGCAGGGTCTAGGCGCCCCCCCCCCTCCTGAACCCAGGCCAGCATGGACCAGGCCAGCCCCCCGGCCCCACCCTGCTGCTCAGTGGCCAGCACCCCCACCCCCAGCCCCTCCCCTCCCCCCCTCCAGGGACAGGGCGAGGGCTGGGTCAGCAGCAGGCCCAGGGGCAGGGGCAGGGGCAGGGGCCAGCGGTCAGCCTTGGGGTAGGTCAGGGGCTGGGTAGAGTGGCAGGGCCAGAGCAGGGCCAGGAGGGGGGAGGGGGGGAGGAGGCGGGGGGGGGCCCAGCCAGCCTGGGCCCCCAGCCCGTCTACTCCACAGGCACCCAGCCCCTGGCCCACCTGCTGCTGGGCCCCTCCTACAGCGGCCTCACTGTGGATGGCGGCAGGGGGGTGGGTGGGGGTGGCTGGGCAGCAGAGGGGGAGGTGCAGGGGCCTCAGGGGCTGAGACAGCCTGGGGTGGAGGAGGCGTGGCGGCGGGTCAGCACCAGCAGCAACCAGGGGGTTGGCCAGCAGGCCTGGTCACGGGGGGGGGGCTGGGGCAGGCCAGCAGAGGCAGGGCCCTACAGCACCCAACCTGCTGCTGCCTGGGCGTGGCAGCAGCAGCAGCAGCAGGGGCAGCAGCAGCAGCAGCAGCCAGGCCTAGCCCAGGCTGCAGAGCCTCGTGACAGACACCCCCACACCCCCGAGCAGTTGCAGCAGCAGCAGGGGGAGCAGCAGCAGCAGCAGCAGGGGGGTCCCCAGGGTCGAGGGGGGGGGCTGGGGGGAGCTGTCCAGGGCCTGGACCTGGGTCAGGGGCTAGGGGGGGCGGGCAGGGGGTGGCAGAGGCCAGGGGGGGGCACGGCCTCCTTCTCCGCCCTGGGTCGCCTGGCGGCAGCAGCAGCAGCGGCGGCAGCGGCCAATGCTGCTGAGGTGCGGCTAGCGCGGGGCAGGGCAGGCATTGGGAGTGGAGGTGAGGAGGGGGGTTCCAGGGGTGGGGGCCAGTCTGGCAGTGACCAGCTGCTGGACAGCCTGCTGCTGCTGGAGAGCCCGCCTGGGGGGGGGCAGCAGGGCAAGGAGCAGCAGCAGGGGCAGCAGCAGCAGGGGCAGCAGCAGCAGAGGCAGCAGGGGCAGGAGGGGCAGGGGAAGCAGCAGGGGCAGCCTCCCCTCCCCAGGGCTGGGCCCACGCCCCCTGCGGCTGGTGTCCCCCCCCTCCCCCTCACCAGGGAGGGCAGCAGGCTGGCCAATGGGGGTGGGGCTACGCAGCCCCACCCTGCCCTGGCAGGACTCCTGCCCAGTGGGCCAGCAGCGGGGGGTTCCCTAGCAGCAGGGGCAGCAGCAAGGGGAGCGGCAGAAGCAGCGGGGGCAGGGGGAGGTGGAGCCGCGGGCCCAGCAGCAGCCCCTAACCCCACAGTTGCAAGCAGCAGTGCAGCGGGGGCAGACGGGGCAGCATACCCAGGGGTGCCCCAGGGGGAGGATGGCCTCTGGCTGCAGGGGGCGGCAGCAGCTGGCCCAGTGCTTGGGGCGTTGCTGCTGACACCCAGGGGGGAGCAGGCAGGCAGGGCAGGGACCCAGCCCGGCTCCTCGCCCTGGCTCAGATCCCCCAGAGCCCTGGGTCAGTGTCTTGCCTCCCCCCCCTGCCCCTGCTGCTGCCCCTGCCCCTGCTGCCCCTGCTGCTCCTGCTGCTGCTGCTGCTGCTGCCCCTGCTGCTGCTGCCCCTCCTGCTGTGGTGTCTGCTGCTGCTGCTGTCACTATGACTGCCGGCATTGCGAGCCGCTCCGCCTGGGCCACACCCCCAGCCAGTGCCTGCCCTGCCCCCCCTGCCCTGCAGCCGCTGCCAGTGGAGGCCCCCCACCGCTCCCAGCAGACCAGGAGGGGCTGAGTCAGGACTTGGAAGACCACCTGAGGCTGGGCCCTGCCTACCAGGCTGCGCTGCCTGCCCTGCGGCTGCCCCCGCCCCCTCAGCCACCCCACCGCCTGCCGCTTCACCTGAACCCAACACCACCCCTCCTCCCTGACCCCAACGCCTCTGCCTCTCCTGCCCTTCCTGCCCCTCCTGCCCCTGATGCAGCTGCCGCTGTCAACTCAGCTGGTGAGGAAACACCTGCGGCTAAGGCCCCTGCCCCTGGGCCCCCTGCCCTTGCCCTGCCCTTGGCAACCTGTACCACAGCTGTCCCAGCTGCTGGTGGAGGGGAGACAGCAGGGGTGGAGGAGGGGACAGGGGGGGGACTCAGCTCAGGGCAGCACCAGGCTTCACCCCAGTCTTCCAACGACCTGGAGGAGGAGGAGCAGCAGCAGCAGCAGCAGGTGGGACAGGAGCAGCAGCAGCAGGTGGTGAAGCAGCAGCAGGTGCAGCAGCAGCAGGTGAAGCAGGAGCCAAATCCCGCCGCCCTGCATGGCAGTGCCCCCATGCTAGTCATCCCCATGCTGGCCCCTCCCCCCAGGGACTGGCCGCCGCCCAGCCCTAGGGCAATGGCACTAGTAGGTAGGTGGACCCGGCTCCTGCTTGGCCGCAACCGCTGAGGTCCTCAAGCCGCAGTGTGCACTCCTCCTGGGTTTGCACTTCTCACCGTTCACATTATAGATTGCATTATGATTACTGTACTGATACGCCCTGTTGGTGATACGCTGATTTGGTGAAACCTCCAAAAACGGTCCTGAAGGCCCTATTGGCACATATTTGGTGACAGCGCCTGGCTCAAACATTGAAGTGATACATGTTTGGTGACTCCTTATTCTCAATAGATCTACGAAGCCAAAGGGTTGCCAAGTGCAACACCTAGCAATAGCACATTGTCCACATATGTATTTATTCATTAGTGGGCGGCCGCCTTCGAGCACTAAAGCGTGTGGCTGCTTCCATCACAGCCTCATCATCCTCACTATCACTCTCGCCCTCACCGCTATCAGAGCTGCTGCTGGCTGAGCTGCTGGCACTGCTGCTGTCGCTTCCATCAGCCTCCACCATGGCAGCAGCCCTCAAAGCTTGTGTGACGATGTCGTCCCCTGCCCCTGCCCCTGCCCTTGCCCCTCCCCTGCCCCTGCCCCTGCCGCGACCCCCTCCCCTGCCCCTGCCCCTGCCACGACCCCCTCCCCTACTCCTGCCCCTGCCCCTGCCCCCCCCACGCCCCGTGCACCTCTCGCCCTCCTCAGCCTGGACCCTTTCTAGCTGCAGGGCGGCCTGCATGCCAGCCTCCACAGCTGCTGAGCTGTGGTCCACCGTCCCCCACCCCTCTCCCTCCTCTCCCTCCTCCTCTTCCTCACCCCCCCCCTCCTCCTCCCCTCGCGATTTGCAGCATCTATGGGCTGAATGATCGAGGTCAGCAAGCTCTGTTTCAGCTTTGGCGCCATATACCATAGAGTTATGGTGAACTCGGGGGTGTTGCTACAAATTTGGTGACAGCCGCATCTCAAACAAATGGTGATACAATTTGGTGACAAATTGATTTGGTGAAATCACCAACAGGGCGTATCAGTACAGTATATAATGCTTATGTTATCTGTTATGGGGGCCGCGCAATCATAGATTTTTCTCTTTAAGTTTTCACACGGGGTATTATCTATTTGACATCATGCATATCGTAAACTCTCTTTCCATTCCCGATGCCACAAAACTCATGATAGGAAGTTATAACCCTGACCCTTACGTCTAGTAGTAAGCATGTGCACAGAAGTTTTTTTGCTTAGGTAGTATACAAGGAGTCAAGGAGCTAAAAGGATCTAATTTGTGGGGAAATGGTCACTGAAGCTGCTCACCGCTGCCCTCAACTCCACGCCCTGAAAGGCCTCACTACCGCACCCCGGAAGTGGGACCCATTTAATCTGGCCTCATTTGATCTGACCCCGTCTGATCAGACCTGGATCAGCTGACCTTGGACCAGCCCCCCTGCCCCTGCTCCTGCTCCTGCAGGCTCCCCAGGCCCTTGTGAATTCGAAGCCCTGGCCCTGGCGTCAGGCCCTGAGAAGGCGGCGGCTGAGGCCCTGCCCCGAGACGCTCTAATGGATGATGATGAGGATGATGATGAGGGTGACGAGGGCGATGGTGAGGGCTGTTCAGGCCGCCACAGGGGAGAATGGTTCGTCCCCTGCCGCCTGTCTTGCTGCCAGCCCCTGCCGCCTGCCTTGCTGCCTGCCCCTGCCGCCTCTCTCCCCCCCCGCTTGTGCCCTCTTTGCCTGCATAGCAATGATTCAATCCTCTTTGCTGGCTCAACCCTAACCCTAACCCTAACCCTTACCCTTACCCTCATTGCTGGCAGTCAATACAGCAGTGTCCTGTAAACCATCGCCTGCCCCCCTCCAGCTGATTCCACCTGACCCCCCTGGTGTTGCCCTGCCCTGACCGGTATGGTGGTGCACAGGAGCGCTCACACTCCCTCCGCAGCGGAGGTCTCCCGCCAGTGAAGGGCAAGCGGCAGGGTGCTGGTCACGACACAAGCTCAGGCAGCCTCAGCAGCAGCTCCACCTGCACAGGCAGCAGCAGCAGCAGCAGCAGCAGCAGCTGCAACGCCCAGGCAGCAGCCACCCCGGCTTACCCCCCTCCTCAGACCCCACGCGGCCTGACCTCACCGGGGTCAAGCGCAGTCGCACAGCAGACATGGATCAGGGCAGCAGGCAGGCGGCAGGGGGGGAGGGCAGCCAGCTGCTGCAGCTTATGGCTGCCAGGGGTGCCAGGCTGCAGGTCAGGGGCCACCCCTTGCCCTCCCCCTTCACCCCCATGGCCTTCCCCCAACCAATCCCAACCACCTGGCCAAACCACCCCTCCATGTCCAAGGCATGCAGCGAGCCAGGCCCTCCCCACACCCTACCCCTGCGGTCCCACCTGCACCCTCAAATGCCTAACCAACTTACCAGAACAAACTGTTCAAATCTTCCCAACCGCTTGAACCAACCCTACCAGACCAGCCACCCAGATGTCAGCATGCAGCCAGAGGTACTTGGCTGGCAGCTGCAGCATCGGCGGGAGCTAGCTCAGCATCAAATGTCACACTCCTTGCCACATGGGTCACACCTGGCCCTGCATGTGAGGCTGGGGGGGCAGCAGTACGCGGGTCTGCTCGTGCTGCAGCCCAGCTCTGAGCAGTACAGGTCACACAACCCTGGAGTGAGACAAAGCAGTGGACCTGCAGTGATGGGCCAGGCTGAGACATCAGCAGCCCAAAGGAGGAAGGAGGAGGAGGAGGGGTTGACGGGACAGGGCGGGCTGGGGGAGGAGGAGAGGGAGGAGGTGGAGCAGGACAGGGGGAACAGCCAGGGGGCCCTGCCAGGGGAGGGCAAGGCGGCACCGCCTGGGGTCAGGGGGGCAGGGGGTTGCCCTGGGTCCTCTACCATGCCCCTCATCGCCAAGCCAGGGTCAGACCCAGCCCAGGAGCAGGGGCCTGGGCCACCCTCCCCCTGGCCCCCTCCACCTCCACCTCCCTCAGCTTCCTCCCAGCTTCCTCAGCCGACCCAGGCACGGCATGCCACTCCCAGCCAGCAGCAGTGTCACACCTCACAGGATTTGAATGCGTCCCCCCTGCCTGATCGCCCTCCTCCCCCTGGGCCCCTCCCCGCCTCTGCCTTGCCCCTGGCACCGCCGCATGGGCCTGCTGCTGGATCTGGCAGCCAAACCCTAGTCGCCATGCCGCATGGAACCCAGGCCCACAACCCTAGCATGGACTTAGATGAGAAGGAGCAGGCTGACCCCCCGCCCCTACCAAGCAGGCAAGGTAGCGGGGTCAAGCGGCGCTTGTCAGCCCTGGGGCATACTGATGATGACAGCCACTCCCACAAACCAACCCAAGGGGGGCCCGCAGAGGCAGAGGGCGGGGCGGGGGGGCGGGAGGCGGGTCAGCAGGGAGATATCGTGCCTGTCAATGGGGTGGCGGCAGGCATGCAGGCGGGCCTGGTGGCAGCTTGTGTAGCAGCAGCAGCAGAGCCAGGGTCAGGGCCTGAGGCTTGGCCTGGACATGCACTGGAGGGGGGGCCTCCCAGCAGCCTGCTGAAGCCAGGGCAGCAGCATCAAGGGCAGCAAGGTCAGCAGCGGCAGGGGCAACAGCATCAAGGGCAGCAGCATCAAGGGCAGCAGCAGCAGGGGCAGCAGCAGCAGGGGCAGCAGGTGGGGCAGGCAGGGCAGCAGCAGCAGGGGCAGCAAGGTCAGCAGCGGCAAGGGCAACAGCAGCAAGGGCAGCAGCAAGGGGGGCAGCAGGGGCAGCAGGTGGGGCAGGCAGGGCAGCAGCAGCAGGGGCCCAGGGCGCAGGGTGTGGGGGAGGGGTGCCCAGGGGTTGAGGGGCAGCAGGGAGGGGGGTGGGGGGGGGCCCAGCAGGAGGACAGCGGGAGCAGCTGGGGTGACGAGGACAGCGAGGAGGAGGAGATCTGGCGGCAGCAGCAGCAGCAGCAGCAGGGGGCAGCAGCAGCAGGGGCAGCAGGGGCAGCAGCAGCAGCAGCAGCAGGGGCAGCAGCAGCAGCAGCATGCCTCCTTCCATGTGGGCTTGCATGGGACCGCTCCCACCAGCCTGCCTGGCGGCCTGGCTCTCACCCAGCTGCCTGGCAGCTTCTCCCTCCGGTGTGACCAGCATGCAGTGAGTGAGATCATGTGTGCGCAGAGTGGCCCGGGGGGAGGCAGGGGTCAGGGGTCACCCGCACGCCCCCCCCTCCACCTTCAGCCAGCTGCTGCCCCCCTCCCAGGGCAGCATCCAGCCCAGGGGCACAGACGGCGCTGGGCTGGCCACCAGCCTTGGCCTGGGCATGGACCTGAGTGTAGGCATGGGGGCGGGGGGCCGGGGGGAGGACTATCATGCCCGCAGAGCCTCTGACCTCACAGGCCCCCTGCTGCGGGGTGGGGTGGGGGCCCAGGGGGGGGCTAGGGGGCGGCCAGCAGGGGGGAGCAGCAGCAGCTGGCTGCCTGACCTGTCCCCCCCTGGGTCCCTCAGGTCGGGGGGGCCACCCTTGGTTGTGGGCCTGACCCCCCTGCCCATGGGGCCGGACCCCTCCCCCCTAGGCTACCCCCTGTGGCTACCCCCCAGCCCCTACCACCCACAGCCTCTGGCCTCACCACCATTCAACCAGTCGCCTCACCCCTTGGACCCCCCTCCCCCTCCCCCTCCCCCTCCCACCGCCATGTCAACCCTGCTTGGGGGAGGGGGGGCGGCAGTCCACCCGCCCCCCCCCCCCTCAATGGACCAGCCTGGGGGCCCCCCCCCCCGCCCCCTGCTGCTCAATGGACCACCCCCTCAGCTCCCCCCGGGGGAGGCCTGGGCCCCTCCAGGGGGTGCCTGCCAGCGCTCAAGCACCTGGGCCGGCCCTGACTCTGGCCCTGGGCTGGGGAGGGGGCCGCCCTGGGGGGGTCTGGAGGGGGGGCAGCAGGGGGGGGGGGCCCTCTTGGCGCCCCATGCCCCATGGGGGGTGGGGGCCTGGGAGTGTGGAGGGGGGGAGGGGTGCAGTCAACCCCCCTGTGGCTGCCTGGAGCAGCAGTTGGGAGCAGCAGGGGGTGGGTCAGAGTGAGGGGGGCGGGGAGGCTGAGGGGGGAGGTGAGGGGGGCTGGCAGGAAGCTGGGTCTTGGGGGGGGGGCAGGGAGGGGGAGGGGGGGGCGGCAGGTACGACCAGGCCTGGGCAGGGGCAGGGGGCCCCGGCCCCCCCCGCCTGTCATAACCAGGGTGGTGCACCCGCGGCCTGTGCAGCAGCAGCAGCAGCAGCAGCAGGAGCAGATGGAGGTGGGTCTGGGGGTGCAGGAGGGGGTGCGTTGGCTAGGGTGGAGGGCAGGGCAGGGCAGGGCAGGGCAGGGCAGGGCAGGGCAGGGCAGGGCAGGGCAGGGCAGGGCAGGGCAGGGCAGGGCAGGGCAGGGCAGGGCAGGGCAGGGCAGGGCAGGCAGGGCAGGGCAGGGCAGGGCAGGGCAGGGCAGGGCAGGAGGCAGGGCAGGGCAGGGCAGGGCAGGGCAGGGCAGGGCAGGGCAGGGCAGGGCAGGGCAGGGCAGGGGCAGGGGCAGGGGCAGGGGCAGGGGCAGGGGCAGGGCAGGGGCAGGGGCAGGGGCAGGGGCAGGGGCAGGGGCAGGGGCAGGGGCAGGGGCAGGGCAGGGAGCAGGGCAGGGAGCAGGCCTAGGGGCACAGGGGCATAGCAGTTGTAGTTGGTGGGCATGGGTGGGCCGGGGCTGTGGGCAGGGCCAGGGCCGGTACAGGAGAACTGGTGGTGGGGGGTGAGGGGCGCTGCCGTCTGAGTGTGGGACGGAGTGGATCAAGGGCGGGAGAGGCGCAAGGCAAGCCGGGGAGGGTAGTCTGGTGTGTTGGCAGCAGGTGTTGATGTGGCAGGTGGCAGCCTGACTCAGGGGGGCTGGGCACCCACTGGGGCAGGCCTAGGGCATCTCTAGCGGCTGCTGCCACCTGCCCCCCCTGCCCCCTGGCCCCCCTGCCCCCTGCCCCCTGCCCCCCTGCCCCCCTGCCCCCCTGCCCCCTGCCCCCCTCCCACCTGCCCCCTGCCTCCTGCCCCCTGCCACCTGGCCCCTGCCCCCTGGCCCAGTGTGGTGTGATGTGTGTGATGCTGCAGACAGAGCTGGCGGAGGGCTGGGGCGGGGGAGGCGGTGCAGGCGCCAGGTAGGCCTCACCGCACCTGCAGCCCCCACACCTGCTCTCACCAGGCGTGCAAGTGTAACATCATCCATGCTTGGTGTAACCAGGCGCGACCTGGTGTGATCAGGAGTGACCTCATGTGGTCAAGAGTAACCTGGTGTGATCAGCGGACACACACTTTTGGAGCTCCCTGCCTGCAGCTATCAGCCCGCCACCTGAACCTCCGTGCCCACTGATCCACGCTCTGCGTCTGGTCCTGCTGATCCACACCCCTGCGCCCTCCACACCCCGCAGGCCAGCTGCAGGGGCCAGCTGGGGCCTGCAGGCTGCTGACAGCCTGACCCCCGGCGCCCGAGCCAGCAGCAGCAGGGCCGGGCGCTGTGCGGTGTGTGTGGTGCAGCGCAAGGGCAAGTGCGGGACGGAGAGCGCTCCCCGCAAGTGCCTACGCCGCCAGATGCTGCTGCAAGTAAGGGGGAGGGGGAGGGGGGAGGGGGGAGGGGGGAGGGGGGAGGGGGGAGGGGGGAGGGGGGAGGGGGGCAGGGGCAGGGGGGGGAGGGGGTAGGGGGGAGGGGGTAGGGAGGGAAAGGGGTAGGGGGATGTGGAGGGCCCCAGCAGCCCGGCCGTGTCCCAATCATTCCCCCCACCCTGCCTGCGCCCTGTCCTCCTGCACCCTGCACCCTGCACTCTGCTCCCCCACCCTGCCCTGTACCCCGCCCCCCACCCCCTGCCCCGCACCGCCCAGGGCCTGCAAGCAGACGTCCTGGACTCGGACCCCCCTCACTGCCGGGACCCCCCTGGCCCTCCCCAACTCAGAGGAGGAGCCAGACTCCCCCCCCAGCCCCCTGGCCGCCCTTGCTGCTGCCACCCCCACCCCTGGCCCCACCCCTGGCCCCGCCCCCGGGCCCGGGCCCCCCCAGCCCCGAGTGGCCCCCCCCTCTCATGGCTCCAGGCATTGCCACCCATGGCCTGTTGGGGGAAGTGTCAGAGCAGGGCGGGGCAGGGGCCAACCTAGTGGAGCAGGGGCCAGACTGGCAGGCGGGCACCCCCTGGCCTGGCAGTGCTTCCCTGGAGGCGGCAGGCGTAAGGGGCAGGCTGCAGGGAGGCGGGGTCGAGTAGAGTGAGAAGGGGTGGGGGAGGGGGGGTGGGGAGGCGGGGTCGAGTAGAGTGAGAAGGGGTGGGGGAGGGGGGGTGGGGAGGCGGGGTCGAGTAGAGTGAGAAGGGGTGGGGGAGGGGGGGGTGGGGAGGCGGGGTCTGGGGCGGGGTGCAGTGAGCGAACAGAGGGGGTACGGGGGGTGGGCAGTAGGGTAGGTGCAAGGCCAAGAAGGTGGGTGGATAGGGGGTCGCAGGGGGTGAGCGTTGCATCGTGATTCAATGTGCCCATGGTCTGGTGTTGCATGGGGACTAGGCAGGGGGGTTGGTGGGGAGGGCTGAACTACATCAGCAGCTGATGCGGTGAGGAGGGCTGATGCAGCCCTTTTTGTAGGGCTGATGCAGTGTGCCAATAGTCATACCAGTAGCCAGTTTTGGCCAGTAGCCCTGAGGGAAGCCAGAGAGATGGTTAGCCAGCCCACGCCCTGTGAGGCGGCAGGTCGTCTTGCCCGCATAGGGAAGCGATGGGTGTCCTGGGCGCTCAGGGGCCCGCCAGTAGTGTCCGCCTCAGTGGGTCCATGTGGACATGAGTTTCCATCCCCTCAATGGTTGCCGAGGTTCAGGGTTCAACTCCAAGGTGAACTATATTTTCAGCGGTGCCTCGGCGGCGGTCATGAGCCTCAGCCCCCACAATGGGTGCCAAGGGTGCATGAAGGGTAAACTAATTCATTTGCATCCAGGGTTTTCATGCCCCAGTTATGCTGATTGTAATGTGATTGTTGGTTGTTGGCCTCCTTCGTCACTCTCTCTGCAAGCCCTCCCTGCTAGACCTTAATGTACATGGGGGGTGGCACCTTTTCTCTGTTACAACCTGCTTAGCAGAACTGCTTGCTGCTGCTTTCTGATGGGAAGAGGTGATAACAACAGCTGCGCAGCCCAAACATTGTGCAGGGCCAGCAGTACGTCTAAAGCTTCTGTTCCTGTCAGCAACACAGCAGCTATGCCCTTAGGGTATCCAATGCAGTCGCTGAGGGTTGGGAAGCTGCCTCGACCAGCTGCAGACATGCGGTGAACTAGGGGGCCTGGATCAGACATGGTGAACAAATTAAATCAGAACAAGTTTTGATCCCTACAGCCCTCGTGCTACACCGAAATAAAGCATGAGTTGCAATCAAACACAGGCTGCGATAATGCCCACTTCAGCTCAGCCTTCTGGTGTGTGTGCCTGTTGCCAGAGCCCTCAAAACCACACACATCCCCTTTGTGAGGGGTCCATTGTTTTCTGGTAGTTGGCATTGTCGTGCTGTAGCTGGCTACTGCTGCAACTTGCGCCGCCACTTGTCGGCTATCTCCACCCACTCCTGGCCTGGCTGGCCCCGTTCAGGCATGGCTGGGCGGTTATTCCAGTAGCACAGCTCAGTGGGACGTGGCCCTGGGAGCACCGTGAGAATGTTGCTGAAAGCTGTCTCCAGCTGCTTCCCGACGTGCTCCACCATGTTGGTGTCAGAGGGGTGGCGAGGGATTGCTGATCGGATGGCCGATCGCGAAGGTCAGGGTGCGCTGCCAGCACGGCAGCCACTGCCGCGTTAGGCCGAGTGTTCGCGCCGGCTCCGGGCAAGCCGCGGACCAGCTGTAGGAACAGGTTCCTGCAGCTCAAGTCCGGGATGGCTGCCTGGGAGACTGGGATGTCTGTGTACACGGGCTGGTCGTGCAGGTTGAGCGGGTCGGCTACGTGAATGGTAAACAAGCCGCGCACGAGTAAGCCCAACAGCAGGCTGGCGAGCACCGCCCGCTCGCTGCAGGCCTCCACTCGTGGCTGCACCGCGTCGGCCAGGAAGGCATCCCAAAGCTCTTGCGGCAAGTGGTCGATGAGGTGGGCTAGCTTACACTTGCTGCCGTGGTGTGTTGTCCCTATCGAGGGCAGCGCGGGCCTCTCCGGAAACCTTTCTATTGCGCTCCGCTTCGGTGAGGCCCGGCTGTAGTGCCTCGTCGCGGTACAAAATGTCACTGTCTGAGTCCTCCGGCTCTAGCTTAGGCACGATTCGCCCTTTTCGTTAAGCCACAGGAAACAACATCGTCAAGCCGCCACAAATATGCGAAAAATTGTTAGTTTTGTTTGTTTGCATTGAATCAAAACAATGCGTACACATGCCACCTGTGCTTCAAACACATTTCTAGCTATTGGCACAATTAGTGCGTGGATGCAGGGCAACGCGTTCGTTTATGGAACCTTGATGTGCGAGGACGTGCTCAAGCGATTAATCCGGCGCGTGCCGCTCATGAAGCCTGCAGTGCTGCAAGGCTATAGTCGGTGAGATGTGCTCAATCCGCGCGACGAAGCACAGCGGCAGCACTAAGGGTGTAACTATGTATGGGTGCACACAACCTGACCATAGATAGGCGTCTCGTGCAGCCGAAGCAAACAGGGAATCCTATGCAGGCAACAAGTTTCATTAGTAATGTGACCCTGACCTATGGCACAACATTTGTTGCCAAGTCTTTGTCTTGATTCAGTCTCTGCAATGTGCCTCTGCCAACCCTTGCCCCTGCTGCTGTCACGCTCCAAGCAGCACACTGCAGGTTCAAGGTGAAGGGAGCTGTGTACCCTGCCATCATTGCCACCACCCCTGATGCCCTCGTGCAAGGCCAGGTGATGCAGCAACAGTGCGCAGAGACTGCCTGACTAGCCCCTAGCAGCAAAGCTTCCACGCTGGTTTGCTTCAATGCAGCCTCAATTCCCATCCCCATCCGCCATAGCATGAGGAGGTGTGAAGCATTTGGGCAGGGCAGGCAGGGCATTGTGCTTGCAACACAGCTTTTCCACGCAACAGTATGCCGCACAACCACTGGTGCAGGTGCTGTTTGAGCTGTCAGCTGACGAGTTGAAGATCTTGGACCGTGAGTGAGGTCAGATCTCAGCTTGTCGTGAGTGGTGGTATAGCGGGCGAGTACAAGGCAGCGTCTGTGCATGGCACGGTTGGGCCAGTACCTAAGGTAGCTTTCATTGTCATGGCAGTGCTGAGGGTGCTGGCTGCATCAGTAACGTCTTTGCTAAGGTGAAGGTTTGGGTTTGGGTTCAGGTTAGGGATCGGCAGCGTCATCATGAACGTTGCATGACATTTGCCAACATGCAGCCAACTAGGGGCACCGCAGGTTTTGCTGAGTGACACACTGACTGGGAAGGAGGATGTGGGAGGAGGCAATGCTGATGGCGTCAAGGACATCACTGTGATAGAGTGATAGCCTGTTATGGTATGTGGCATGACAACATGTCACATACCACAAGTGCCAGCATCACACTGTACCTCTGCCCCCCCTCATGGCCTTGTGAAGCTCAGGCGGGGTGGTTAAGGTGGTTAAGGTGGTTAAGGTGTGGGGGCAGCGCTGGCATATTGGCTGCAGAGTACGAAACGTCAGAGTATGAGCGCCTTAGTGTGATGCCCACATTGGAGGTGAGCGCTGGCCACCGCATGACACTGCCCACACTTCCCCTTCCTCAATCCCCTTCCCTTCCCATCGATGAAAGTCACCTCTTGTTGCGCCTCCCCTCGTCCTCCCCTCGTCCTCCCCTCGTCCTCCTCCTGCCCCCTCCCCTTCTCCTGCCCCCTCCTCTTCAGCAGCTACTGTGAGCCTCATCAGAGGAAGCCGCCCCGGGACTCTCCTGTCCAGCTTAGTCCACCTCAAGCTGCCTCCCACCACCTGGTGACCGTAGTGGCACTGTCGCATGGCGTGTGTGTGCAGGACGCCAGCCAGGTGATGGCCGATGTGTACGTATGGAAGACTGAGCTCAAGTGAGCACACCGCCCTGCTGACCCACCACCCAGCCCTGCTGACCCACCACCCAGCCCTGCTGACCCACCACCCAGCCCTGCTGACCCACCACCCAGCCCTGCTGACCCACCACCCAGCCCTGCTGACCCACCACCCAGCCCTGCTGACCCACCACCCAGCCCTGCTGACCCACCACCCAGCCCTGCTGACCCACCACCCAGCCCTGCTGACCCACCACCCAGCCCTGCTGACCCACCACCCAGCCCTGCTGACCCACCACCCAGCCCTGCTGACCCACCACCCAGCCCTGCTGACCCACCACCCAGCCCTGCTGACCCACCACCCAGCCCTGCTGACCCACCACCCAGCCCTGCTGACCCACCACCCAGCCCTGCTGACCCACACCCAGCCCAGCTGACCTGCCAATCCCAGCTTCATCAACATGGAGCTGGGACTCGAGCATCTGCACCCGGCTGGTCAGATGGCTGAGAGAAGGGGCTGAGGCTGAGGCATAGGGGGCTAAGAGCAGAGGATGCTGGAAGCAGGGCCGAGCAGCAGCATGGCCCTGCTTGCCACGCCCACGCCTGCTCCCCTTGCCTGCCACCCCTGCCTATCTACCCAGCTTCGACTCGCCACCACCCTTCCCCTTTGCCCCTTCCCCTTGCAGCAGCCCACCGTCCCACCAGGTTCATAGTTCACTCAGAGGGTGCAGGGTGAGGCTCCTCTGACTCCATGACTCCAGGACTCAGGGTGGCCGGCCTGTTCAGCAGCGGCCCAATCCCAATACCCTTAGGCTCTGGCTTAACCCCCCATGCCCCTGTATGGCCTGTGTGCCTGGCCTGACGCAGGGAGGGGTTGCTCCAAGAGCCATGGCTGTATGAGGACTGGTGCCGGCACCACATGCAGCAGTGGGTCAGCAAATGTGAGCGAGAGGGGCGGGGGACATGGTTCAGGCAAACTGGCTGCAGCGGCTCTGCTGGGCAGCTGAGGCATGCAGCTGGAGGGGGGGGGAGGGGGAGGAGGAGGGGGAGGGGGGGAGGGGGAGGGGGGGAGGGAGGGAGGGGGAGGGGGAGGGGAAGAGGAAGGGGGAGGGGGAGGGGAGGGGAGGGGGGAGGGGGGAGGGGGAGGGGGGAGGGGGGAGGGGGAGGGGGAGGGGGGAGGAGGTTTTGGGGGTGCTGGCTGCATTAGGTGGGACTGTTGCACGGCCTTACTAGCCTGGTTGTTGCCTGGGTGTAGGGAGGAACCCCCCCTGACTCCTCCCCCCCTCACCCCTCACCCCCCCTCACCACCCTCACCCCCTCCCCCCCTCCCCCCTAGCTGTATACCCCCTCACCCTTCACCCCACTCAGCAAAAGCATGCTGTGGCTGTCAGACCCCTGCCGCCAGCCACTCCAGGAGGGAGGGGGAGGGACCCAGGGGCTGGCGTTGAAAAGGCGCAGGGGCACTGCCTGCCCATCAGTGGTAGGGCAGGGCTCCATGGGTTCCATGTCCATGCACACCCCGTCCCCTGCTGCTTTTAGAGGGTTAGGGTCAGCCTACCTAGCCACCTTGCTTACCTACCCTACCTACCCCACCTACCCTACCTACTGTCCCCCGCTGCCCTTGTCAGGTCAGGTCAGGGACCTTCTGTCCCTCACCGCCCCACTGCCCCTTCCAAGTCAGGGCAGGGTGGGCAACTGAGCCAGCTAGCAGTGCCTGCAGTAGTGTAAGTAAGTAACTACCAATGCCTGCTGCATGCTGCCCATGCAAGTGGCGCCTAATGAGGCGCATCCAGGCGCTGCCAGGAGGGACTGAAGCCACCCTGCATGCCAGCGAGGAGCCATGTGAGGAGCCATGTCAGCAGCCTGCTGCTGCCTGTGCAGTCGCCTGTGCAGTTGCTCCAAGTGCCATGGCTGTATGAGGACGCTACGAGACATAGACATAGACATATGTTATAGACATAGAAATTCAGTGCAACAATGGATACATTGTAATGGATGCCATTTCCGCCCCAATCGAATGGATGGCGCCCTGCTGCGCCTTCCAGCACGGCCTCTCCGCCTGGATGGTGTTGCTGAAACACCTGTGATGCCGCCGAAAAGGAAACGCAAGCGCCCCGTCACCCCCGCACAGGGTGCAGCCGGTAAGCCACTAAGCTATTAAGCTCAACGAAAGGCTAGGCCCCTCTAACGACGCGACGCAGTGTGCACCACGCGGCATTGCGACTCCATGTAATGCAGGTCCCAGTGGCAGTGGGCAGCAAGAGGATGATGGGGGCAGGGGACAGGTTGAGCAGGAGGTGGATTCAGGCTCTAGGGGGCTCTAGGCTCTAGGGGGACTTGGCTTACGGGCCATGAACAGTCTTCAGTGACTTGCTGGATGCCAGGGCCCACAGGCTCTCCTGCAATGGAAGTGACAAGTGTGGGCATGCGCTTTTTGGTGGGAGGTCAGACTGTAATGCGGTCATACTTATACACTGCGGTCATACAAATACACTCATACAGCCTACTATGGGCAATGTGTTACGGCAGGATGGGTGGCGGGAAGAGGTAGTCAGGCACAGGGGGCTGCTGGGGCTGCCGGCAGAGTGGGGAGGCGGGAGTGGAAGGGGAGTCGATAGGGAAGGGGGGTGCAGGCTGGTTGCCCATAGAGAACAGGGTTGCGGTACGTCCTGTTTCTGAATCGCAGGCCTAGAGGCCTGGCAGACAGCCCCCCATGCCAAAACCCTATGGCAACAGCCGCCGCCCTCGCACCTGCCCGCGGCCCTTCACCATGCTCCCTATGGTGGGGGTGCGGGCCAGGCACTTTGTCATCGATGACAGGGTGTTGCGTGGCCTGCTGGCTGACTTGGGCCAGGACACCCTGACACGGGCCAGGTTTGAGGCTGACAGCCCACTGGCAGCGGTTTATCCAGTACAGCCAGCTGCAGAACAGCGGGTGGGAATTTGCCCGTAGGGTGGAGACAGATGGGGTTAGCGTCAGTGTTCACTTTGTGCGCAGCCAGGCAGTCCATGAGCTAGTAGAGCTGCCCTTCATAGGGCGTGAGCTCACAGCCACGAGTGACTACAGCCCAGCCACCCACATAGCCGTGGGGGTGGACCCCGGTGTCACCCAGGCCATCAAGGCTGCACATGCAAAGCGGGACCCAGCCACAGGTCAGGTGCTCAGGCAGTGGGAGTGGGAGCTGACCAAGGGGCAGCTTAAGCATGACAGCGGGCTTACCAAAGCCAAGCAGGACACAGCCCGTTTGTCAGCTGCCATCCAGCCACAGCTGCAGCAGCTGGCAGCTGCCACCCCAGCAGGCACCACCCTGGATGGCCTCCATGCCCACATCCTGGCCCTCAAGACCACTTGGGACCCGCTGTGGGAGGAGTACCTCAAGCCACGCTGGCGCCGGCAGCGGTTGGCACTGCACCATGGCAGCGCGTCATTGAGGGCTTCTGCAAGAAGGTATGACCTGACCTGACCTGACCTGACCTGACCTGGTACCTGACCTGACCTGACCTGACCCTGACTTGCAGGTGGTGAATGGGATGAAAGCGGGTAGCACTACCACCAAGAGAGGGGAGTCGCGGTGTTCCTGGGGAGCGGTGGTGTGGTGGAGCAGCCCAGCAGGCCCAGCACGGATCCCAGGCCTGACAGGCTTGTGATCGTGGACGAGTTCCGCACCAGCCGTTGTCAGCTCCTCTGTGCATGCCCGCCAGCCATGTGAGCTGCACCTGCCGCCCAACCAGCCTAGGCCCGCGGACTGGGTACCCCCAGCAGGCCAGGTCAACCACCGGCTGTTGCGCCCAGCCTGGAGCCTGCGGCATGCTAAGTGTGTGCGGGGCCTGAAGTGGTGCCATGAGGTGCCGCCCAACCCCCCTCCCCCAGTCCTCCTTACCCAGGCCCAGCCCCCTCCCGCAGCCCCCTACCCCTGCCCAGCCCCCACCTGGCCCGGTACAGCGGCCCCAGGCCCCCCCATGGGGCAGGTGGCTGGACCGGGACACCAACCCGTGCCTGAACTTCCAGCGCATTGGGGAGAGCATGCAGCGCCCCCTGGAGCTGTGCAGCTGGACTGACCTGGAGGCCCTGCCCCCCATTGGCGATGAGTACCAGCAGCGCTACAAGCTGGTCAATGACCGGCTGCCCAAGGTGAAGCAGAGGTTGCACCGGGCTGCTGAGTACCGGCGGGGCATTGATGGCCGGGCCCGCAACGATGCGTAGGCCCTAGTAGTTTGCACAGGCTGTTAGCCTTTCAAGCATTAAGCTGTTAGTTTTGATGAGGTGCCCAGTGGTCATGGGGGATTAGCCCCAGAACGTGCCATCGAGGTGGGGTTTGCAGTCATCAAGGGTGCGACCGAGGATGCTACAACGTGTTTGTAGTAGCTGAGTGAGATTACCCACAGGCCGACATGTTGTTCCTTGTTGAATGAGTTTTGTTGGCCTGAGTAGCCATGTAGCACGTAATGTTAGTGTGTGTGACATGGTATCTGAGTGCGACATATGTGGCTTTGTGAGACATGGCGGCGAAGTGTGATGAGTGTGGCCTGCGGGGTGCCAGGAGGGAACCTGCCTGGTAGGAAGCTGACCAAGGGCCAGGACCAAGGGGCAGGTCAGTGGCATAAATAACCCAGCGCCCAGGAATGACAGCCGGCTTGCAGCCCCACCTACAGCACCTGGCAGCAGCCGGCACAGCTGACAGTCTCCAGGGGGGTCAGCCTGTGGCACAGCTGTTGGACACAAATAACCACTACCTGTACCGCAATACCCACCTGCACCTGCACCCAGCCACCTCATACCCCTCTGAGACCCCTTTAGTCCTCCGGTGGGAGGATAGCAAGGGCACGCCCCTGAGACCATCACTGCCGCTATCGACCTGTGGCACAGAGACTCGGTAAAACCAGGGGCTTAGTGGTCAACCTGTGACACACCGCTGTTCCACTGGCAATATGGGACGTTGTCTGGGAGGAGCGCTTTAGTCCATGCAAGTGGGCATGGCAGCGGGCTCAGGCTGCTTGGAGCAGTCCTTGAGGGAGGGAGGTGTGTTCCCCATCAAGAAATGCGCAGAAGGGCGTCATGTCGGTCACATAGCAACATGCATGACTTCGAGAGTTTTGATACCTGGTCAGTAGCGCACCACGTCCAATCGCCTTCATTACGCATTTGGTGGATTGGTGTCCTTGTCATTGAAAATGCACAGTTGCCCGCTACATGCTCCCTACAGGCTTCTCCACAGGAGTCAGTGACCGGTGTGTGTCCCTAACCTAGGTCCCAAACCCTAGGAGTCGCTAGAGCCATAACCTACCCTATGCACACTCTTGCGCACACACATACCCTGTTTGTAAAAGACAGATTGATTAGTCATTTGATTTAGGGTGATATACCCATACCATTGCTGATGCATACGGAGCATGTGGTGACTGGCAGGTGCTGGGTAAGGAGTGGCAGTAGTGCCACAGTCAACCTCCTCCTCAGCTGTGACGGATGCTCCTTACACCCCCGGTGCGACTTGCGCATCACGTGAGTGCGATGAGGTCAAAGTCGTGTGCGGCTTGCACGGCCAGCGAAAAAATGCCCAATGCGGCCCGGAGCGTAGGTACACGGGATGATCACGAACGGTTGGCCGCCCTGCAAGTCGTACTCCAATACATTGTCGTCGGTCGTGACAAAGGATGCTCTCGGCAAGGACCAAGGATCGAAGCTCTCCCTTGAGAGTGCCTTGCTCGTCCGCTGCACGGATGATGTAGAAGCCGATCATGTCTTGCACCCCGGCCGAGCGTCGTCGAGGCGTCGCAACGGAATGCCCCGGTCGGGAGCGCATCAAGCTGATCCTGTGCGCAGGGAAGGTGGGTGCAAAGGCAATACTCATGCACCAGACGCCGCAAACGCTCTGCACCCCCTCATCTTTTGCAACATTGCTCGACCTCGCGAATTCATGTCTGTACCAGGCCTTCGCCCTACCGGGTTCGCGTCTGTTGGGATAGGCACAACAGGTAGCGAGGGTTCTTCCGCCAACTAGGATGCAAATCGCATCCACCGGCTGTCTCATGTCGCCACTCCCCCTGCGAGTGCCGCACATGGTGATGCTATGTGCCGATATTGTGGCTGTGATGGTAATGGCGATGGTGCCGCTATGGTGATGCCCATAATATGACAAAGGTGCACCAACATGCCAGCGATGACAGCATATGAACCAATAAATCAGGTGATGGCGATGCTACTTGCATCTGCCTTCAGCCTGACCTGCAGCACCGACGACTTGACCTCCGGCAAGGGCACCAGTTTGCAGCGGCACGGCACTCATGAGCCGCAGTTCGAAAGGCGCCTCCAGGCCCGCTGTGCATAGACATGGGATCTACAATGCAAACAGGCGCAACGTCATGTCAGGGCTGCTGGCACCAGGCTGCAAGTCAGGAGCGGCCATGTGCCTGTGCTGCATGGCTAGCCCATCATGAAGACCGCTAGGCCGCCTGCAAGCTAAAGGGCATAGCCTATCATTCACCCCAACCTCAAGCAACCAGGTAACCCAACCTCAAGTAACCCCACCTCGATGGCACGTTCTGGGGCTAATCCCCCATGACCACTGCCACCCCCCATCTCCAACCCCCCATTCTCCAACCCCAGCCAACCCCCCATCTCCAACCATCACCTCCCAACCAACCCTTGCCAGACCCGCCAGGGTGATCAGGCGGCCGTCTCGTTTTGCAACTGACAGCCCCCTCCTCCACATACCACCACCTCCCAGCACTCCATGCCTACCCTCCTCCCTCAGCCAGGGATCAGCCGCTGCCTCCCCCTCAACTCCCCCTATCCAGGGTCCCGAGGCTGCCAGCAAGGCTGCTGCCTGCTCCTCTTCACCAAACCACCTAGCCGCATGCGCCAGCAGCAGCTCCCCCCCCTCCTCCTGCGCCACAGTCAGTCCAGCCTGGGTCAGCATTCCATTGCTGCCTAGGGTTCGTCCATTTGGAAAGCCATGACGCCGAGCATCAGTGCGCAAAGCTGATTGAGTGCTTGAAGGCAGCTGGCTACTGGACAGCAGATGTCAAGATCTTGTTTGCTGTTTGTGACAGCGCGGCAAGCAATGTGGGCAAGCATAGCGGCGTGGTCATGCGGCTGGCAGCAGCTAAGATCAAGGCGGGCCATCAGGTGCACACCATCTGGGTGGTGCACTGCTGGGAGCATGTCCTACACAACTCAGTCCGCCACTTGTGCCA